>OX376060.1:28441888-29041888 GCA_947361185.1 Charanyca ferruginea
TGTATAGACGATCAATCTCGTTTTTGGTGCTTATGGCTTCAAGATATTAATTAAATAACTCCCTTTTCGTATAGTTTATGCAAATTAAAATCTGTTGTCAAATCTCTGGCCAAGTAATGAACGGAAGTTTTAATATTACGGTCAACCAATCGATAACATTAACACACACACACACACACACAGCAGTTTAACTGGAGTTAACCAATTGGTAACTATGGCACAATGACATGTCAAGATGTCAAATTATTAAATTCTCTATTACCGATGACATTAGTGTGTTGCCATTCAAATAATTATTTCATCGTATTTTGCTCACACCTGCTCTCAAAAGCCTTTGAAGGTAAGAAACATGATCGACACATTAATACTTTTAATTGCTGTTCCAAGTCAATGTACTGTTCTATTTAGGAAAGTACTTAATAAAGTCCGGTTTGGTTCATGTAGTGATGTGACCTCTTTTGTTAGGATGGATTAACCATAGTTTAAAAAAATTGAATTAATGGTTAGCGAAGGAACACGTGAGGAAAAAATAAACAATAACACTTACGTAGGCAAAGGCCTCTTCTCATACAGAGAAGTCAATTCATCATTCAGAAGTCATTGGTCACCACGCTGGCTAAAAGCGGATGAGCGATTTTAGACTAAAACTTCTGATTTAGCGTTATTAAGTTTGAAGAAATTACCCTTACAGTTTTAGGGCGATTTTAATATGCTCAGGAAGCGCCAGCAATTTTGCGAATTAGCTGCAGTGAAAATCGTATCTAACTGTTAGTTTTGCCACAGATTAACCAATAGTTCCTTTGGATTTCGCTATTAAATTAACTAGGTAGGTAGGTACCCCTAGTTAGCTATCACCATTTTATTTATTACAGACAGTTAATATAAATTCATTTTCACTACAAAATTTAAATCATTTAACAAGCGTTAATAGCAAACGTTACTGAAACCGAAAAATTATTAAAAGTAACCATTTTACGTTAGAAAGCATATCATTTTGCTTTGCTCCAATAAAAAGTTGTAAAAGCGTAGCAAGACGACCGTTATACTTAGTAGAATGAAAGCCGGCAGCATAATAATAGATCTCTGCTTTTTGAAACAAGACAAAGAATATCGTTTTTTATGTGGCACACAAAGAAAGTGAACTTTTTGACGTATATTATTTTGACATGTTTAGATCAAACTTTTGATATTTTATCTAACAAAAGAACGAAATAATTATTGTAAAAAAATAGTAACCCATATTCGAAATTCAAATTTTTATCTAATTAAGTTATCGTACTTTTGAATTACCTGCCTATAACCTTCTTTTTAATATTGGACCTTTATGAATTAGGTCGGGTTCAGATAAATCGTAAGATTTTGCGTATAATACGTAGATTGAAAATTAATGATTGTTTCTCATGACACTCTTATGTGCTGGTTCAGTTTTCATACACGCGATACCGGTAGCAATAACACGCAATAGTGACCGTAGATAAAATCATAATAATGTACATAGCTGTGTTAACATTTAGGTAAAAAACTTAAAATAAGAATGTACAACTGGCCAGTAACAAATCATCTCGTATTCTCTAGCCTAGAAGTAGAATTTTAGAATGATGTTCTTCCAACCAAATATTCAGGGGTAAATTAATTGGGGTTGCCACCAAAAATATGCCACAATCCGTAGATATTTTCCTAATAATACCTATATTAAATTTAGAGGTAAGACTAGCCGTTATTGGGACATGGCTGAAAACTCGTGGCCATGGCAACCATCTTGGAGTTCTTAATATTTGCAAATGGTTTAATCCTAGTATTACTAAAGTTTAGAGTTCTACTAATCGCGTATATTCAAGTGAGCGTAAAGATAATAAGTAATATAATTTTGCTTTTACACCTGCAATTTACCTACTTCAGTGAAGTTCAGTGTCAAGTACTCAAGTACTGAGGTAAGTAATCTGATATTAATTTTCGAATGACGCGTGGAACTTGCATGCATGAAAAGACTCGATCATAAAGTGACAAATAGAAAAAAATCGTCAGAAATATTTGAATGTAAAAATGGTTTTTTTTTTCAAATGTATTGTTTTTCTGTGTAATTACGATAATATCATTTTTTCTAAGTCATACTTTTGTGTTCAGCTTAAAGACGAAGGCTTGTTTTATTTTTCTAGAATCTAATGGTCAAAAGGAACTCAAATCGTGTAGTGTCAAAACTACCGGTTTTCCTTATCATTACCACTTAACATTTTGAAAATGATGTCATTAATGACAAAACAAGGCGTGTGTACCACAAAGCTATGTTCATCACTAAACCAAAGTAATTTTCCTAAAACAAACTCCACTAAATCAGATAAGCCTGATTTTCTATGCTGATAAATACTTGTTTTCATATTTACTTGGTAAGTCAATATTTATATTTAGTTCTCTTTTCAAAATATTAAATGCAGATGTTCTATTTTCGAATAATAGATGCCAACTCGGAAAATATTTAACAGACTTTGATGCACTTTTTGCAAAAATGGAACACAACGAGTACCTACCCAAGTGAGCAATCTAGTAATTTTAGATACGTAATTAAAAACTTTACAAAGATTTTTCTTTTTTTTCTGTTTGCATAGCCAGCTCTGTCTGCAAAACTAATTAGTACCTACCTACCTGTACTAAGTTTACTTACTTATTTTTTAATTTTGACTTAAGCTAACTTAACTTACTTGAGTAATTTATCTTACTTATTACTTACCAACCAACGTCAATCATTATCAATAATCACCATTCATCATTGTGAATGTATAAGTTTTTCATTATTCAGGTCACTGTCAGTTCTTATTGAAAAATGCATATATTTTGCGACCAGTCAGCAATGGCATAACATTATTTTGATAAGTCATCATTTCTATTGTCATTTTTATTACGTGCTATTGTATGAAATATTTTTATAAACGTGATCAGCATTAGAATCATATTCAATGACATTCTTGAATACAATTCTCGTGTAATTTTGCCAGGTATTTTCCATCATCAGTAGATTAAAAAGATATTGACACATTTTCAAAAAAATAATGAAAATCCCTCTTAAAACGTTTTGTTTACAGTTAAGTAGGTACCGTAATCGGATAAATACCCCCATTGGTTACAATGTTGATTTGACACTCGTTATCTTTTGGTACCCACATACCTTATTCAACGCTAAATAACAAATGAATAAACAAGGAAATATTAGGCACATTATACGTAATTATTTCTAAAATTTTGCCAACAAGATCTTTTGATTGTTAGTTCTGACAACATTGCTGAATTTGAAAGATTCCAAATTCAAAACTTCTATAACCGAACCGAAAAAATAGGGCAAATGTAAAACACTATCCCTTGTGCCAAAAAGTAACAAACTTCTTTATAAAAAAGTTGCAAATCTTGACAACTGCAGCTGTCAAAAAGAACGTTGCATATTTAAAAAATGTTATTAAAAGTTGTACTCACTTTGGCTCCGATCTGGTTACCGCATTGTCCGGCCTGCAGGTGCACTATTTCCCTCATATTTGTTCAGTTATAATTCCTATTTTAAACTAAATAATATTAGTTTGTTTCTTAGCGCGATCCCGTCACACGCACGGACGGACTGCCCGAATGAAATCAAATGAAAAAGGAACGGTGAACGGCGAACGAATCGGTTCTGCTCGGGGTGAGTGTGTGGCTACGGTACGAAATTTTCCCCGATTCCGGGGAAAATGAGTACTGTTGTATGTTTGGTATTGAAATAAGGATTGAATGGTAAGCACAACGAATTTATTCAATGAAAGTGAAGATAAGAATTAACCGCTGATAACAGTTATACTCATAAATGACGCATGTTCTACGAAATTAATTAACAAATAGTTATGATTCAGAATTTATATATTATTTGTTTTTAATCGTGTTAAAAAGGAGGAGGTTATTAATTTCGTATTAAATTCGGATGTTTGTATTTTTTTTTTGTGTGTCGTGCATAACTCCGTCGTATATATACTTAGACAGATTTTCAAAATTCTTTTTTTTGTTCGAAAGGAGTTTATTCCGAAATGGTCTCATATAAATTTCATCGAAATTCTTCTTCTTTTTGAAAAAATCAACAATATTCCAAAAAATGACATAGATGATGTTTTAGTTTCTTCAATCTTTGGAGGACTTTCAATCTCTGATTTGGCTGTTAAGGCGATACCAAAAAGTGGAAAATAAAAACTTTATTCAAAAAAAAACAAGCGCCTTCAAAAACTAAAAAGTGATAAATAACTTCAGAACAGAACACACATAATTATTATACTTTAGTTTCGGAAGTCGGTGGCGGTGGCTTTGTTCTATTTGTTGTTTTGTATTGCCATCGACTTCCGAAACTAAAGTAATGTGTGTTCTGTTCTGAAGTTATTTATCACTTTTTAGTTTTTGAAGGCGGTTGTTTTTTTTTTTAGTTTCAGCAAGGTAAAATACATTTTACTGTTTGCTGTTTTTCGTCATATGAAAACCAGATCAAAATAAATAAATGATTGATAAATGAGAGTATTTGTATTGTTTTATCTCAAAAAAAAAAACCTAAATATTTGAATCAAAACTGCAATATCTTACTTACTTCCGCTCATTACCATTTTTAACCCCCGACGTAAAAACGACGGGGTGTTATAAGTTTGACGTGTCTGTGTGTGTGTGTGTGTGTGTGTGAGTGTGTGTGTGTGTCTGTCTGTGGCATCGTAGCTCCCGAACGGATGAACCGATTATGTTTTTGTTTTTTTTATTTGAAAGGTGAATTCGTCGGGAGTGTTCTTAGCTATGTTTGATGAAAATCGGTCCAAGATGGCCGCCGCTACAAAATAGCTAATCACATATTTTTTCACAACTCCATCAATATGGGTATCAAATGAAAGGTCTTCACTAGTAGAATACTTTATACTATGATAAATTTCAAAGCCAAGATGACCGGCATCACAAAATGGCGAATTACTTTTTTATTTTCACGACTCCCTCAATATGGATATCAAATGAAAGGGCTTGACTAGTAGAATAATGCATGCTGTATTGAAAGGGAATGAGGAATATTAATTAACTAACGAAATGAAAACTAAAAACTTGTAAATTAATTTTATAAACTCTAAGGGCCAAAGCACCGGTTCCCGGCTGTTTAAACATAGGGTAGACTGGGTACGATTGTGCCAGAGTACGGTTGTGCCAATTGGACGTAGTTACGCAAAAAGAATCCAATCCACACTTTTTCCAAAATTGAATTATATATACCAAACGCATTCTCAGGGTGATATCTTTAATATCAAAAAAGATCCATGTGACGAAATACAACTTTAGACGTATCTACAACTTCTCAAAACCAGACTAATTTACATTTAAAAACTTTCAAATAAAAATTAAATTAAAAATTTAAAAAACCCCCAACGCAAAACATAAAAGCAATTATTTAAAAAGTAAAAAATAATATCTTTGGTTGAGCCATCAAATGTTTGTTCGTTGAAATGGCGCTATAATGTCGCGGCGGGGTACCGCTAAGTCAGCAATAGCTAAATAGGTAAAATAGCGAACTCATGGATTTGCAATGAGATTTGACTTACGCGGTACCCCGCCGCGACATTATAGCGCCATTTCAACGAACAAACATTTGATGGCTCAACCAAAGATATTATTTTTTACTTTTTAAATAATTGCTTTTATGTTTTGCGTTGGGGGTTTTTTAAATTTTTGAGCGTAATTTCTCCTCCTTGTAACGGCAACCCAGCGACATGATTCACCGAGCGGACACAAGTTCACGTCGACAATGAAACCATAAATTATAAATTAATTCAAGCGCTAATTACATTCTGTATGGCGACGACCGACGACTTTAAGTTCAAAACGTTTCAGCTAGATGTCTTGTTGTTGAGGAAAAGTCTTTAAACCTTTGAGAAAATGTACTGACAGAAATTATAGGTTTTAACTTCTAAGTGTTTTGACCTTTTCTGTGTTTCTAAGCAGAACTGTACCGAAGTTTCTGTGAGTCATCGTTTATATTTAAATTGGTAGCCAGTAATCGTTTTACTTCGTTTTATTTTTCTTTTCAGGGGATGAAAGGACTTAAGTTCAACTTTATTTTACACTTGCGACCCGGCCCGGCTTCGCATAGGCCTATAGCTTTCCTCGATAAATGGACTATCCAACACAAAAAGATTTTTTCAATTCGAACAAGTAGATCCTGAGATTAACGCGTTCAACCAAACAAACAAATTCGTCAGCATTATAATATTAGTATAGTATAGATTCTAAAATCGGATGAGTAGTTTCGGAGATTAGCTGCTACATCCAAACTTATAAATTATAGCCCTTTATAATATTAGTAGGAATAAGTCGTTTAGATAGTAGGTAGATATAGCTCCTATGAAAGTTTTGAATGGGTTATTCTACTACAAAGGTATTAAAAAGGATAAAGTAATTTTTAGGTCCTAAAAAAGTTTTTGTAACATAGTTTTGTGGTTATAAACTCAGTCACCTATACTTCATTTACAATAGCATTAGACAGAAGTTAAAAAAGGTTCTTTTTAATGCACACTTTGTAACAAAAGTACAATAAACAATGTTAAAGTTACGATAGACACCGAATTTATTATAATCTATTTTTACAGTAGCTGTCGCGCGTCTTTGTAACCATTGTAATAATTTATCTTCTCAAATTATGTGATTTTCATTTAGTTGTATATTTAATTCCAATTTAAAATTACAGTGTCAATTGTAAAAGCCTAACAGAAGCAGGGATGAACAATACCCGCAACGTTATTTGTTTCACTGTAATTCTACCAAATTTAAAATGTTACCTTATCTTTATAAGACTTTTATTCTGTTTATATTATTATACGTCCAAATTTAGCACTATCTTAGATCGATTTATCAAAATTGTATTAAAATAAATTTAATTTAAATGGTTTTAACTTATCTTTGAAATAAAATGTTTTGCATTCCTGCTTCTATGAGCCTCTTTTTTCTAATGCTAAATAAATGGAGTATAGGTACCATAATACAGGGACGACACGGTTGGCGCAGTGGCTGAGCGATCGACTGCTACGCAGCGTGTTGCGGGTTCGATTCCCGCCCAGGGTAAACATTTGTGTGATGAGCACTTGTGTTTGCCTTGTGTCTGGGTGTTGTTTATCTATATATGTATGTATTTACAAAAAAAATGTATTTTATATCAGCTGTCTGACACCCATAGTACAGGGTCTCCCTAGTTTGGGGTCAGATGGCCGTGTGTGAAAAATGTCCCCACATATTATTATTATTATTATTATATTTTATATACTTTATGTATCTCGGGACCCAGAGGTCCCGGGCCTTTGTAAGGCGTACGAGGAGCCGAAGCCAACTCGCAGAGGCCCCTTAGGTAGCTTTATATAAAATAAGACATCAACCGACGATTATCCCTGTATGCACTATGCAAGTGCACCCAAGGACAACCCCCGGTTGGTGCAGGACTATTACAGGACATGGAAACTAACAGTACTGAACTATGGGTATGGGTTGCTAAAGTGACTTGGTTACCTGGAACTATGAAGTGACTATGGCCCCTGCCGAATCAATGTTTGTATACATGGATAAAATAGCAGGGGGTGACTTGCACACTCACTAAATGGGCCCCCTGAAACAGTCGCTAGCACGAAGTGACGTAGCGACAAGGGGGCAACATATCTTGAGGTGCTAGAGGAGTGGAGAGGTATTCCACGGCTATCAGGACAATCCCGGAAGTACGGTCAAGATCCCTACCAGCGTCTTACTGGAATACTTCCTTACCCCGAGCACGAATGCTCTCGCGAGTTTCCACTCTAACCGGCCAATTAAGGCAAGATAGAGGTGGGAGCTCCGTTCCTCGTCTCTGGCTTGCCCTTATTGAAAGGCAAGCCAGAGATGAGGAACAAGACTTCTCCCGGGAGATCAGGTCCGTGGGGTCGCTACTGCCCAACAGCTCGCCACAAACTGCCCTGTGGGTTTATTATTATTATTATTAATATTTCAGAACTCATTAATTCGACAATATACAGGCAAAAAAAGGTAAATTTTTAACTTATATGGCAAAGAAATATTTTCCTCTTCTATCCATTCAGATAGCACATTTATTGGAACTTAAAAGAATAATTATAGTCACAATTTTTAAGTGGTCGTTGAGATTTTTATATTTAAAAAATAATAATAATTGCAATAATTAAATTAAGAACTTAGTCATTAATTTAACAATATTTGATTGATTGATTAAACATTCAAAAATACTCTTCTATAGAGTAAAAGGATTTCTTACAATAATTGAAGTTTTTAATTAATGTACAATGAAAACCATTCCAAAAGATTCAGCAGATAAGTACAAAGTGTTGAAATGTCTAATTCAAAGTGCTGTCTCAAGTCTCAAGACAAATGCAACACGATTACATGACTAACCTAAAAACCATTTATCATGGAGTCTTCCAACTCATCAACACACCAATATTTTTGGCTGGTTTATACCACATTCATCAAGAGTTTTATTAGCTTCACGAGCGAAGCTGTCGTTGACTCATAATAAATTCCGTTATTACTGAACATTACTTTCATACAAGTGCAGTCTTTGTGCAGCCAATAGATCTTACTTTATGACTGAGAAATTGAGAATGTTAAGAGTATTGAATAAAAACTCTTTTGCATTAGCAATTTCCTTAATTGCATCACAATAATAAAATACTAATAACTATGATACCTATACATATAAACTTACTTAATATAATTAATAGGTATAATACAGCTGAAGAGTCTGTTTGTTTGAAGGCGCCGATCTCCGGAACTGCATGTCCGATTCTGAAAATTATTTCGCCAATTGTAAGCTACATTATCACTGAGTGTTATAGGCTTTATTTTATTATCAAAAAAATACGGATCTTTAAGAAAAATCACGCGAACGAAGTCGCGGAAAAATGTGCTAGTTTCATTAAAATACAAGAAAGGTTACCCTCACTAGTCATAGTGCTAAATTATAGCCAGAGCTGTTTGTAGTCAGTAAAAATTGGCAGATTACAGAAATACTAAAATACTAAATATTGTCAAAAAACAGCTGTAGGTACCTACAGCTGTTTTTTGACAATGTACATCAATTGCCATATTTTTTTAATAATAATCTGGCAATATCAAAACGCTCATGCTTGCAATACCTAAACAATATCATTTATGTACATTCATGCCATCTTTAAACTGATGCATTAATCAAAGCAATCGATATCACAAGGCCGTATATCGTTGCAGAGGAGCAATTTTGTCCAATTCATGATTTTTTAAACATGTGTTTTTTAATCATTCCCACTTCCTCATTGCATTTCTCACATTAGTAAAATTAAGGGCATGTTACGGGTCTTATGAAATCAATGGTAAACAAGAAAGTATGAAATTAGTTCGCTAATTATGACGACTAATTAGGACGATGCCGATAAATAGGTACTTTTTTGTTATGACTAGCGTGGCCCATGAAGTCTCGTTTCACGGCACCTGTAAAATTGTTATCGTCCTTAGTTAGCCATAAGCCATAATATAACAGAGTGTATTCTTGAGTTTTTAACCGACTTCAAAAAGGAGGAGGTTATCAATTCGAATGTTTGTATTTTTTTTTTTATGTATGTTCGGGCATAACTCTGTCATATATTGACGGATTTGCAAAATTCTTTTTTTGTTCAAAAGGGATTTATTCCGAAATGGTACCATATAAATTTTACCAAAATTGATCTAGCCCTTTTTGAGAAAATCAACAAATTCCCAAAAAAAATATTTAGACGACGTATTAGTTTCTTCAATCTTTGGAGGATTTCCAATCTCTTTTAAGTGTGTCGCCGTTTCTTAATGGATTTTAATGTTAAGGCAACACTAAAAAGCGAAAAATTAAAAGTTTTTACAAAAAAAAGAAGGCGGTTTTCTTTTTTTTGAAAAAACTTTTTTGATTTGTATTTCCAACAGACCTTTTGCTTTTTTTTGTTGCACTTTTGCTTGTTTTTTTTTGTTGTGGAAATCCGCCGGCTAAAACCACCGCGGTGTTCCACCTCAGACAGACCAACATAATTATAAAAATTAAACGAAACACAAAAAAAAATGTTTTTTTGTATGTTTCGATTTAAAAAAAAACCCTATAACGCGTACCTTGCGTGTACTTACAGACAGCATAGATCTCTTTACTTGTTCTCTGAGTGAGTTCACAAAAATTACGATGTACAGAATATGTTATGATAAATAATAAAACTGTAATTATGGCCATACTATTGAATTAGGACAGTTCTCTAATGATAGTGATGTTGAGTCAATAAATAAAAACATTCTTTCACCAATGACAAGATAGTTACGTTATCCTTGACTCTTGAGTGCTAAGGACTATATTTTAGAATTAAAAAAAACACGCCAACGAAATCGCGGGTAAAGTGGTTAGTACCTATGTATTACCTACATGAAATTGAGTCGATGCAAAAATTACATATTAAATTAATCAACAATAACATTTAATACAAATACCTGCACAATTATTATAATTATGCACTTTTATTAATTTTTAATTTTTTGGTTTAGTTTTAGAGATTTAATAAAACTCAGTTTAGGAAGTCCTAAATAATACACTCTATCAACCATGAATCTAAAATGGCAAAGGCTTTACGATTCTGCCTAAATTTACAATTGAAATGTTGCCATACTTTCCCCTTCGTTTTACAGTATTTTGTGCACCGCTCGCCTAACAGTATGTTTCGCTAATACACCCGGATTCATTTAATGGCCGCCGAACAATAGCCCGCGCAAATCCTCGCCATTTTTACTGTCAATTTGACAGCTAGACCTACAATTAGGGATGCCTGCCGTTATATTGTTATTACCTTAGGTATTTGAACTGTAAATCTTTGACCTAGCAGACTGGAGATCACTTATTTTGTTTATTAAATAAGACTATTTTTGCATGCCTAACGGGAGAGCAGAATGTACCAGGCGCTTATACATTTAGTGCAAATAAATAAATCCATTTCTTTTTTTTTGTTTTGCAAATTTATGTATGTAGGTACATATGTTCATAAATCATGCTCATGGCAGATAGACAGCCAATATTAATTAATTCCACAATGTATAATAGACAACTGTAAAATCTAAAATTAATTAAAATACAGTAGCAGATTCATGACGTGTTATTAATATAATATACCGATCCGTCTATTTAATATTTTCTAATTATTTTTATTGTAATTGAGAAGTCATTATCATTTGTGTATTGTGTACAGAATACAGATACAGCACATCAAGGTAAGTACAACAATCTGTCAAATTTCTTTGAAAGATTTTCAACTTTATCACAAAGAATCATGGCGAGATCCATACATTCATTGGTATGAAAAAAAAAATCATTTAGAGGGTTTAAAATATTATCCAATGTGGAGTATAGAAATCACACAAAATCTTTAAAGCCCCGCATAATTAAAATATTTCGAAATGAAAATAACACTTTTTCGTTTCATCTCGTTTCCCATTTTGTGTTTTTAATTTATAATAAAAGAAATTGACAAATTGACATTAGCGGATCTATCAAATTGGCAGACAAGTGATGTGAATCGTTGTTTACAATGGCAGAGTTGAAAAAGTACATTGATTAATAATTATTTGTAATATTATTACCCATAAAACGATACAATTTCAGTGTAAGAACTGCGAAACGGCGTCTGTCAGTGTCATTGTTACTGTCGTTTCGTTCTGAAATAATGAGCTTTTTTATTTTTATTGCGGGGTTTTAAACTATTGTAAATACCTGAAGATACTCTTTAGGTACTCAAGAGTATAATAATTAGAATTACAACTTCTCTAAACATTTTTATTTATTTTGTACAAATCCTGCCATGAACCTTTATAAGGTTCATATTTAATTGGGAAAATTGGACAGTTTGATATGGCTGGATGTGCTGGCTTCTGTACATAAAAACAAAATGAAATAACTATACTTTATGACCAGTCAATTCTTGAAAAGGAAACTGATTCTATGAATACTGGTACGTGTATTAAGCATAAAAAAAATATAAAGTTTAAAAACTAAAACCCGACCACAACAAAAAGTGATCTAAAAAGTACAAAACAAGAAAATATTTCACACAGAAATCAAGACATAGGTACAAAATGGTCAAGGTAAGCCGTGGTTGCATGCCTGTATCCCATATGAGTGCGATGAACATGAATATAATGGCATGCAACCACGGCTTACCTTGACTATTTTGTACCTATGTCTTGATTTCTGTGTGAAATATTTTCTTGTTTTGTACTTTTTAGATCACTTTTTGTTGTGGTCGGGTTTTAGTTTTTAAACTTTATATTTTTATTTAAACCATTTTGGAGTCACAGCTAAGTATTATATATTTAATAGGTACTAGTGAACCCCTTTCCAATGATACTAAACACGGTATGCGTATCTTACTTTATTTGGTAATCTTTCCTTTTTTTACAATAATTTGTGACAAATTACCACTAAATATTATATAAATTTGAAATGTACTAGTGAACCCCTTTCCAATGATACCAAACACGGTATGCTTGTCTTCATTTTTTTTTTTAATATTGGTTTTTTTGTCCGCCAGAGGGCGCCACATTGGATTCGGTGATACGTCATATAGCCTATAACCAGCGGACGATCAAGACGCTTCTAACGATACCTCATTTGTTCAGTTCTGATAAGGAGTTTAGGAGCTATGAGCGTACAGATGAACATACATACATACATACATACATACATACATACATACATAGCCTGTCAAACTCATAACCCTCCTTTGGCTTTGCCGTAGTCGGGTAATTATTTAAAAATAGCTGACAATAAAGAAACGAACTATTTCCATTCTATTCTTAAAAAAATATAAAAATGTTAGTACACTTTTATTTATTTTACATTTTACGAGTACTTTGTAGGATAAGTATTATATATTTTTTACAAACTACAGAACCATTTTTGCGGGTCGAATTTGTGGCCTGACCACAAATTACCGGTTGTGTAGTCTGTCTGTAATAATAATCATTGGTACATACCTACTCTAACCAATAAATTAATTTTAATGCATATCGATGGACGGCTGAATATGGAGCCTGTACATTTCTGGAGCACGATTTCTCGATTTCGGATATATGAATGAAGATATGTGATTGTGGTGTGCGATTCTCTTCTTTACCCCCGCCTTTTGTCACCCAATGCTGAGTGTAGGCATCCTGCATTGCATGCCATTCGCCTCTGCCGTGGGTCTTCTCCATACCACCTCGTCCAGCTATCTTGACCAGGTCGCCGGTCCACCTTTGGTTGTTATTCGTTGTCGTTGGCTGTCGTTGGTTTTCGCTGGCTGTCGTTGGCTGTTATTGGTTGTGGCTGGCTGACGTTGGCTGTCGTTGGTTGTCGTTGGTTGTCGTTGGCTGTCGTTGGTTGTCATTGGCTGTCATTGGCTATCGTTGGCTGTCGTTGGTTGTCGTTGGCAGTCGTAGGTTGTCATTGGCTGTCATTGGCTATCGTTGGCTATCGTTGGTTGTGGTTGGCTGTCGTTGGTTGTCGTTGGCTGTCATTGGCTATCGTTGGCTTTCGTTGGTTGTGGTTGGCTGTCGTTGGTTGTCGTTAGCAGTCGTTGGTTGTCGTTGGCTGTCGTTGGCAGTCGTTGGCTGTCGTTGACTGTTTTTGTTGTTGTGCTGTGCTAGTGTGCGATTGGTTATTGATTATTCAGTCACCCACTCACAGCAATTTACTTGTGTCTGACAATTTGTTACAGTTCTTTCAAGAAATTGGAAGTTACTCTTCAAGAATAACATAACAGGCTCAAAGGAACCACGTGGAGATACTCAATTTAAAACTAAACGGTAGCCATACCTAATGAAATAAACACCATCACAACTCATTTCGTATGAACAGGGACCTCTTTATGTACAATCAATAAATCGTTGTTGAACTACCCATATGGTTGGAAGCGATGGAAAACGTAGACCAAACTAAGTATGATATAATATACTTCTGACCGAGTTTCGGTTACAGCATCTCAGATCTTTAGAGAGTGGAGACTAACCAAGTAAGCAAGACTTCCCTCACTTAATTGCAACCCCTCTTCCCTCACTCTTACATTTCGATGAGACGGCAATCCGTCACCACCGGGGAGACATCAGGCGCAGGACTAACGCCTTTACGCCACATTACCAGTCCGTGTGGTGTCGGACGTAAAGAATTGCACTAGGTATCCCATATCTTCCCGTGGCTGTCGTAAGAGGCAACTAAGGGTCTTACCAGAGAATGGGCAGCAGCGAGATCTGTGAGACCAACAGGTAAGTCAATTAAATTTACTTTAGTCTACCCTGAGATTATGAAGAAACAAAAAACAGATGGACCGCGCGGAAAACTGTGAGTGAAGCTCAAAAAGCAAATACAAATTTAAAAGCGAATACCTACAATCTCGCGTCTCTCGCTTTTGAAATTGTATTTGTATTTTTCTTGGTTTTTTTCGCCAGTGGGGTGTCCGCGCTAGAATAGCACCCCCCATTTCATCCTGAGGGTGTCGTCGAAGGCGACTAAGGGAAAATCCGGAAGTCGGGCAGCAGCGGCTTCCGTGTACGTTAACACCTTCACTGCGATCCCCAAGACGCCTGCCAAGCGTGGGGATTATGGCAACCCCCCCCCCCCTTATAGGGGAGGCCTTTGTTCATCAGTGGACATCTTCAGGCTGATGATGATGATGATTTGTTTATTTTAACGATAAAGCATGTCAGTACAGTACGAAGCGCTTTGTAGGTATTCGTTTTCGAATTTGTATTTGTTTTTTTGGCTTCACTCTCAGTGTTCCGCGCGGTCTATCTGCCTTTTGTTTCATAATCTGAGAGTCTACCTATAAAATGTCCCTGCAAGGATAGATAATAGTACGATGCTAATTTTGTTGGGCAAAGAGCCAAATGTAAACTGTATGTGAGTCACTGCATCTATGGTTAGTTCAAACAGGGATTTCAAAAGTGTGTATAATAAGGAGTGTAAATGAATTATCCAGAGAGATTGTGATTTTATTTAATATCTCCTGGACTTAGTAAAATGATGACCGCATTGTCCAATTTCTACAGCTTCAGGGGACTACAGACATTAGTTAATATTTGATGTTAATTTCAACTGGACCTCCTCGCGTTCCTGAGAAAAAGGATCTCTACAGACAGACGTACGACGAATAATGAAGAGATCCTATTAGGGTTCATTTTGGATGCGGAACCGTAAAAATACTAAAGAAATAAAAATAAAGATGATAGTGATAAAGAAGATGAAAGAAGAAGAGATTCGGTAAAACATGTCGGTCATTATTTTATTATAATACGACCAAATAAGATGACAATCTAAAGCGCTTTTAAACTGAAGTAGAATAATACGATACCCAACGACATGTAGGTAATCGTCTGATAACCAGTAAATGATCTAGATTACAAAGTAACAGCTAAAAACTAGACCGGAACAAGATAATTTGCAAATGTGATGCACTCAAGAAAGTAGAAGTTTTCTAACCGAGAAAGATTATCTTGACTGCTGATTGGTTGGTGGACAAAGGTTAACATAGGATAACGGTATACTGGTATTGAGTTACCCAAAGCGGTAGTACTAATTCTTATACTGTGCCCAAAGTCCCTCGTTCCTGTAGTGCTTCGGGGATGTTTGCCAAATCGGGTACAGATGGTTTCCACGCTATCATCAAGAAAAAGGTGGCATCGCTTGTGAGGAGGATTCGGGAGAGTGGCAACAGCATCCTGAAAGTCGTGGCTGAGGACCCGAGAGCTCCTCTGCTGAAGCAGTAAATGACTCACTAACTTGTCTGTTATTCCTAGTTACCAATCCTAGGGCATAAGTTGTACTATTCAAGGTGTGTACTAACAAAAATGGTTCCTATGTTGTCCCGAATAAAAACTATTGTATTGTTATCATGGCTCATGTCATGATCATTGCTCTTGCTTGCTAATACTCATGCTTATTAGCATTTTTAGCAGGACGTGGCAGTACACAGCTCGACATAGGCTTTACCAGCTGCACAGAATCAGGCCCCTGTAAATCTTGCTCCACATCCCTTGAAGGCATCCTGCACAACCTTTGCCAAATCGTAATGATTAGTATGTTTTGTGTATCCTGCAATCATATTCTGTAGCAATCTTTGAATTAGCTTGATGTGAGCGGTCAATCCTTAATTCCTTACCTACAGGATTTCACCTAAATTCAAGCTTATATTTTTATTTATTTTTTAGCCTGTAGGTATTTGCTCACTGCAGGGCAAAGGTCTCTCTACTCTCTTTCCACTTTTCCCTATCAAGGGCTATTCGGGACAAGTTTTTGTCAAAGGAGTCTTCACTTTAAGCTTACTTCACCTAAGACCGATTGTTATCGTGAAACACTACGGGAAAGGAGGAAAAAAAATCAATCATCGATACAAAATAGATGAAACGGATGTGACCAAAAATGTTATGATATAAATGTAGAGGAAGGCTAAAGAACAGATGGCTGGATTGTGAGAAAGAGAAGGCAAATGATACCATGACGGATGACAGAACGAGATAGAAGAAGTCGAGTTGAGCGTAGGTACCCCCAGTATAGGTTTGCCAACTTTTTTCGCAAGAAATACATTATTATTCAAGTTAGAGAAAGAAAATCAACAGTATTTCAATAAAATGAACAGTAGGTACTTAATTTTTTCAATGTTTTAAGAACATATTCTTGGTGCTTCTCAACTTAGTAATTTAGTGTCATTTTTGAAGTTTTAGTTTTGAAATGAGGAAGGCCTGCGCTGCATGCACTGCATCTTGCGACTGTGTGGTGTGGCGCGCCTATAAATGCACCAGTGATGTTAAAAACAGTATTCAAGTACTGGTTTTTTGTCCGACAGTAAAAGTATAATGTAGTGAAAAACAGTATAATACTGTTTTTAACAGTATAGTTGGGAACCCTAGTCCCTAGACCCTACCCCAGTAACATGTTGCGGGGACAGAAAGTTGATGACTGTCACTTATTTCTCACACACCATCTCAGCTTCTGTAAACATTAATAATAATAATAATAACGACGAATAACTACCGGAGATTTATTGTGAAGAATGGCACGGTTGACATTTGTCGGGCATGTCACCGACCGGGAGAATCAATCCGTCAAATTATCTCTGGATGTTCTCGTCATGCTAACGAAGAGTACTTGCATAGACACAACCTTGTGGCCAGGATTATCCATCAGCAACTTGCTCTGAAATACAACCTCGTGGAATCAGAAGTACCATACTACAGGTATGTGCCCGATCCAGTTCTTGAAAATGGCAATGTCACATTGTACTGGGATCGATCCATCATCACTGACTGGACTATTGTAGCTAATAAACCTGATGTAGTGGTGGTGGATCGATTGGAGAAGCGCGCAATGATTATTGACATAGCAGTTCCGCATGACGTGAACCTCGTGAAGGTCGAGAAAGACAAGCAAATAAAGTATCTTGACTTGGCCCGCGAGGTTGTCGTCATGTGGGATGTGGACTCAGCGATCATTGTGCCGATAGTTGTTACAGCCAATGGCTTAATTGCCAAGAGCCTCGACCAACATCTAAGGAGGCTCTCGTTAGGCGGCTGGATCAGGGGCTTGATTCAGAAGGCAGTACTTCTGGACACGGCCCGCATTGTCAGGAGGTTTCTCTCTCTGAAGCCCTGACCGCCGGTAGCTTGGACCCTGTTCCCGATACCGATGGGCTACTATTTTTTATATTTTTAAATGATTTTATTTTTTATTTATATTTAAAAAAATATTTTATAGGTAAATATAATTAATAAATGGTGATAATAATAATAAAAAAATTATAACAGAGTGAGAGCTTAAGACACTTACATACGAAGAAACTGAAGCCATACTGGTCAGAGTAAACTAAAAACACGTCCATACATCCACACATCCACACAAACACACGCCCACACACCCACACACCCACACACATACCCATACGCCCATACACCCACATACCCACACACACTAATATATGTATTTAAAAATGAAACATGTACTTACCAAATGTTACTTATAGCTACATTCTTATATTTTCTATCAGCTCTTATTGTTTGTCTCGACACTATGTAACTAGTTACTAAGGGAAGTAGCGAGGCAACCCCAACACAAGTATTCTTTAACTTACTGGGGCTGTCTCAATTTTTGTAAGATACCATATGTTTGGGACACAATAAACATTTTTGTATTTTGTATTTGTTGTAATAATAATAATAATAGCCTTTATTCAGATACATTACATATTAACATTAAACTTGATCTAACAAAATCGACAACTGTTTATCTGTTTGTCTTTCGACGAAGGCCTCTTCCGCCTTCTTCCATCTCTGTCTGTCTCTGGCTTTCCTCGGCCATAGTTTACCTGCTACTGCTTTCAATTCATCTTCCCTGTCCTCCACGTCTCCTTTTTAGGTTTCTCGGGTACCAGTTTGTAATAGATTTGCTACATTTGTCTGCACCGCGTAATGTGCCCAGTCTATCTCCATTTTTACTTTCTTATTATAGAGGTGACATTTTCTATGGGAATAAATATAATGGCCACCAAAAAATACTTTAGGATCTTAAGCTCCCTTACCAAAAAAATATACTAAATACCAAATGTAGTAAATGATCACCAAATCTTATTGTGCAAATTAATATAATCGTGGCTATTTAGAATTTGGCTTTTTGCTTACCAAAATGGATAACCAAAATCTTTTTGACCCTTAAGTCCCCCCTGGGGCGGATCCGACATGGTTAGGTTAGGTTAGAACTGTGACCCCCTACGCACGAGTCACCAGGCGAGCGAGCGGAGCGAGCGTGCCGCGACAGCGGCTGCCGAGTGCCAGAACCAAATCGTTTTTACAGTTAAACTCATACATTTCTACAATACTTTAGGAAACACAATTACACCCATTTTTGAAAAGTGTCTCAATGAAATTCTGTAGTGCTAATATGCCACCAAAAAAAACACAAAATTTTTATTCAATCGTTAAGTGCCATAAAAATGCATCTAAATTTTAAATTTTCAAATTTCGCGCGTAGTTTGACGAAAACGCCTCTTACTGGACGCCATATTGCTCAGCGTAAATGACGTCAGTTCGTTTTGTATCAAATGAGCTCATATTAAATATGATAATTGTATATCATTTAAAAATAATTAAAAGCATATTTTGTAGTAGGTGTAATAATGAAAAAAATACGTTGGTTACGAAAATAATAAAAGTACAAAGCCTATATTACGCCAATCGGTTGACTGACAGTTGTCAATTTTTTGTTTACACAGCCTTAAGGCGTAATAAACATGGCCGCTACTATTTCACGGTGTTTTAGAACAGATTAAAAATACTGAAGACTTTGAATTGAATTTAAAAATTTGTTTTGTTATTTTATGAACTAAAACTTACATTTTCCGACTGCTTTATGCCTAAACTGTCTCAATAACATATTTATAGATTTTTTCTCATACAGAGTAAAATACCCTATTTGGCCACGGGTGAAAAAGGTATCATTTGACATTAAAATGGGGTTAAATGTTGGTGATCATTTACTGGAGGTTCGTTAACCATAAGCCATTTTCTATTTTTGCTCTTTCTCTTATAACTGTGTTTTAAATTTCGTCGGATCTTTTGATGCTCATCATGCTTCTCTCTGTAAACAATAACAAAATATTCAAATTAATATTCGATCAGTGCTTGATGTGAACCATAGACAGTTCAAGTTCTTCTTATATTTTTTACTGCGCTTTTATTTTTTTATTTTTTTTTTTCTCAGCGCATGTAGTGCACCCGTAGAGAATTGACATCGATAAATTTTATGTGGCGTGGAAAGTGATTCCCTTGTGTTCAGTTTCTCTGTGCTTTATCGAAGTAGGAGTATGTTGGTACAATGACAATGTCCCACTTTATTTATAACGGAAAGGAATAGGGTGGGAATATAATGTCCAAATGAAGTTTTAAAGACCGACCGCGGCAAGCAACGAGCTCCTTTTGTACCTATGACTGATCTGACCCAATATCATCATATCAGGTAGGTAGGTGACGTACTTGCTAGTTTAATGCTGGGTCATTTTCAGGTATCAGGTATATTAATTAATTGAGAATGAACTAAAAAACAGAGAGGCTGTGCCCTCACAGGGTCTACAAAGATTCTTAGCTCTAAGCCTGTTAATTCATCTTGTTAAACTTTGTAGAATGCAAATGAATGAATATGAATATGAGAGGCAATAGAGTTGAGAATTCCGTAACTGCGTGCATGCCTCGCGGACACACAACTTTCAACTCTATTTGTATCGGCTTTAAATTCAGTATCAACTAATTAATGCAACCCCCCTGATCATTTTGCTACTATGTTGGCATTCACACATATACCTACCACACATCTTCTCTCAGAACTTTATTATGGGTAACGTTTACGACCAAACACATTACCCTCACAGACAGCAAAAAAACAACAAAACAATTCACTGTAAACCACGACCACAGAATACCACGACTGCACACCGTTACCCGCAGACGTATCCAATCGCGCAAAAAGTCGACGACAGCGGCGCAAGCGCAGGCTACGACGACGTCCACGCTGTGCACGGTCACACGAAAATCGCCCTTATTGCCACGAAGTAAAGGTGTTGTCAATGACACATTGCTACCGGGTGGTGGACTGGTAGTCGATTCTATAAAATTCGAACAACAACTCGCATCTCACATCGCTATTCACTCTCACTTCGCCGGTTCAAAATGACCTTGATATATTTGACACTTTGAATCGGGTTCGAGTGCGAAGTGAGCGTCGAAGTGACGGGGAAATTACCTTACAGAATGCCGCTTCTTACGTCATCTCATACTTTATCTGTCAAAATCTCCCTGTCAATTTAGTTCAACTCGCTGACACGCTCGCAAGGGTGGCGCTAGTGTAAATTCGAATTATCAACCGAGTTTTTAGAATGCCAATCAAGAAACTCACAGCGGATTCAGATTCGAAGTTTAGAATGAGGTCTTACAGAATCACACCCCTGGACAACATAAGAGAGGTGGATTTTAAATGTATAACATACGTATGACCCTATACCTATTGTCAATATTTGTTACATATCGGTCGAAAATAAAATCGGATGCAGGTCATGCTAAATGCAGAGCGATTTCTCAACATAACTAGTCTTTAAATACGCATCGGATTTCAATCGAGATCAAGATCAATAGATAGAGTGATTCAAGAGGAAGGTTTTACATATTTTATCGTTTCGATATTGCTTTGATTAAAGACAGAAATCAAGGTCAGAAGAAATCAAGCATTGTAACCACGAAGAAGGTCTATTAAACTTACTTCGTGATTGTAACCGTTCGATGACGGGGAGGGTCTCTATAGTTATCCATACTTCCATACTAATTTACTAATTTTACTAATCCATACTCCATACTATAAATGCGAAAGTAACTCTGTCTGTTACGCTTTCACGATAAAACGGCTTAACCGATTTTGATGTTTGGTATGAAGATGGCTGGAACCCCGGGGAAGGACATAGGCTACTTTTTAATCCGCGACTTTGTCTGCATCCGCGATAACCGACGCTCACGCGGACGAAGTCGCGGGCAAAAGCTAGTTTTTATATAAAGTTTTTAAAATTTTCTTATTGAAATGGTTACAAAAAATGTACCTAATGCTAATCTATCTTGAAAGTTTATTTTTTTTATTGAAACTTAATTTATTTTCTTAAAATTGCAGACATTTTTATGTCATTTAAGTTGCATGTAAATTAATATTATTTGTAAAACTGCGTGAGCTGTACATGAGAAATAATAGTCTTATTTATTTACTTATTTATAATAAATTGTCTCACTGAAACCCGTTTAAAAAAGGAAAATCGAAGTGTTTGCATCAACACTACTATTACTACCTAAGCGCACGTTTCTAAGAAGTAGGTACATCAAGTAAAACTTTTAAAAGCAGTTGTAACTTCTGTTTATCTTTCAAAGTTTCTTAACGATGTCATCACTGCACGCATGAGGAATTTCGCCGCGCCCGTAAGCTTTCGAAACAAAAAGTGTGGTGTCTTTAAAAAGATAGTAGGATATTTAAACTTGGTAAGTTATTGAGGAAGTGGTGTTTACCGGCTGCCATAGAAAGCGACAGTAGCTTAACGGCTACACGTCGAATTGGGACAAACTTATCCATAAAGACTAAATATCTGACTAATTTATAAGACTAGTCTGTTTCATTATTATCTATCTAGCAGTAACAGTTTAATGTCTACAACATAAAATCGATTAAATATCTAAATTCAATATTCGTTTACACTCAGCGGTCAATGGAGCCAACTCTGCTGTGCATGAGCTAGGTAAATTTATTTTAAGCTATTTATATCTCTTTCTCTCCAATAAAACAAGAAAGAGACACATATTAATAAGAGCTGTCAATTTAAGGTGATATAAAATGTTCGTACAATTATAGTTGTCATGTCAGAACGTATTGATTAAAAACATGGCGAAGTTCAAGAAAAAACTAGTTTGACATCTCTAACTTAGTTCTTATCGCCGTCCTTTTCTTCAGCTGCCTGGCAGTAAGAGATGCCGATTATCTAATTTTAGTTTCGTTTGTAAATAAGGAAATCGCCGCCAATGTCTACAACATCCTATGTTTAGAAAAGATTAAAAATTAATTAGCTTAAATATCTAAAATCATTACTCGGCCATGTCCATGTCAGTCAATTTCAATGAAAGCTAGCCAAATACTTACGCAAGAAATATAGTACAACTAACACAGGTGGACTCCCTCTTCCGTCTCTCCCATAGTCCGGTGGGACGGCAATCCGACACGACCGGAGAGAGATCAGGCGCAGGAACAACAGCTTACGTGCTTTCCAAGCCTCGGAGGTGTTACACCGCCAACCATCAAATTCCAAACTGCTACTGATAAATGAAAAAAACTTAGGATGTTACCAGACCAATCGATCGATCGTCGATAGACGGCATCGATCGATGGTAGAATGGATTAGTCGACGTCGATCGAGCTGCTTGATTATTATTATTAGTGATGGATTATAGTCGGAGTTAATCGATCAACGTCGACCGATGCCATCAACGCAAACGATCGATTAGTTAGTCGAACGGTATCCGTTGATCAGCCAAAGCTACCACATTAATCGATCGACTTCGATCGAGGTCGACAGAGGCATCGATCGATTGGAGTACTCTAAGATTCAGCAATCGCACATGCGACCACGAAACCCACTGGCCAGAAATCAATCAGGTGTATTTTTAGAATCTTTTGACCGCCACAGTCATGTTTAAATGACAAATCAAAATGTGCCCAGCACGCCACGTTCATAAATACATGACATTCAGGTGACACCACGGATATCGATATTTCGTATCCGGTCAATAGTATGAACGTGAAACGACGAATCGCAAGCGCGCCATTATCGAGAACACGTAATCAACCACCACCATTTTGGCGCGCTTCTACAGAGTCGTGATGTTTTCAGCCGACAGCGAGGAAGACATTCAGAATCCAGTGTCTGATCGCATCGGAGCTAATACGTCCCGAAACTGTACTAACGATTCCTTGTGTTAAAGTGTAGACCAGTGCCGAAAATGTTTGAAAATGTCTATTTTAAATTGTGTTTGTGCTAAATTGTTTTAATAAACGCCGCGTATTATACCATTTACCCAGTGTGTTTGCATTGCACGAAACCCATATTCTGCTCACATGATGACTGAATCTAACGGACTAAATCCTGACTGATCCGACAAATATATATGGATATTGGATATCTATGGGTGACACCAATGCTACGAACTTGTCTGATATAATAAAAATAAATTAAAGCCCTTATTACACTTGGCTAAATTAAGTCGACTAAATTCAGTCGCTACTGAATTCAGTAAAGTGTAATCGTATTTTTAAAATTCGAAGTATTTATATTAAACTGATCAGGTCAGTTTAATATAAATACTTCGAATTTTTTTAAAAATATTGATGAGTTTTGGTTCGTTATAGCAGAATCACCTAGCCCTCTTGACAAGCGACGCTTTGTTCTCCATAAAGAAGACCAGACGCCTGCAACTCCAAAACAGTACCATTCAATACAATTGTTTGTTTGTTAGTCAGTCTGGTCATAAAACAGGTCTGGTGAATAGCAGTGCGTAATCTTGTGTTTAACATAGTGACCTCGTTTTCCTGGTTGCATTCTTAAGGCTTCTGTGCACAGGTATTGTATTATGAATGACCTAAGCACGTGCTAATTATTTAGGTTTTGCATAATTATTTCGATTTGCGTGGTTGGTGGAGTGGTCAAAAGGGCAGTTGCTGAGTTACGAGAATTGGGTTTTAGAAACACTGAGTTAATATCAAATTCTCGAATTTAACGTTAAATTTTTATGTAGATACTTAAGTTATTAAGTAATCGAATACTTTTATGTGACATTTCTTGTTATTATTTAAATGTAAACATAATTATTTTTATAATATGACTACTGTTTAATTATTGATGAGCTCACCTCCTCTTACTTGGGACCAGTGGCGACCTTAGGCGGTGGCAAGCAGGGCTATCGCCCAGGGCCGCGCTCTTGCAGGGGCCTCGTACGGACTCATCAGCTGATTATAGACAGTTCAAATATTTTTATTTGTATTGTAAGTATATTGTTGTGTATTTGCAAGCTTTAATTTGTGTGTTGCTCGGACGAAGACTGCAGCGTCAGCCGCGCCCAAAGATGAGTTAAACCAGTGGCGTGCCTAGGGTCAAAGTTAGGGCAAGCCCAACAGATTTAAGAATAAAATCCCGATAAATTCTCAATACCTATTTAAAGGTATCTTCTTTTTTTTATCGTCTCGCGTTATTCATAGCAAGCCGGGCTTTTCGGCTTTAATGGAAGGCACGCTACTGAGTTAAACTATACCTTGGTTCTCAATTCCTCTGATGGTTTTTTTATTGCATATATGTTGCATATTTGTTACTCGATTTCTCGATCTAGATCTATTTTGAATGGTTCATCTTAATGGGTAGGCTCAGATGTGGTCCCAAATTTTCATGAAAATATTCCACGTTTAAGGTTGGAAAATTAGGGGATTTATTTTCACCCACTCCACGACGCGATATCTCCACCAATTTTGGATTGATTTCGAAAATACTTTTTTATTGTTGTTGAATGATAACTTTAATTTCGGAAGTCAGTGGCAATACGAAACACCAACCAGAAAAAAAACCGCCGACTTTCGAAATAAAGCCATGTGTTCTGTGTAAAGTTATTTATAACCTTTTCGTTCTTGAAAGCGGTTGTTTTTTGTATGTCTCTTTTGTCACTTGCCTAAAAGTTTTGCATAAGTACAATTTTCGCAAACGTTTAAAGCAATGAAGACAGACAGTTTTGTAGCAATCTAAAGATGCTAGTCCCTCTGGCAGCATGCCAGCAATGTCGTTGACTGCCATCAAGCTAGCTACTGGCGCCAACAGCCGCAGGAAACTAAACGCTTTCTTTTACTTTTTTATTTTGTAAAGGTGTGTATTTTTAACTAAGTGTTGTTTAGTTAACTTTGAGCGTAAACTGAGACTGTTACTTATAATGTTTACTTTGTTTTTTTATAGTGATGTCTAATGTGAGTGGTATGATATTAAAATTAGACCTGTGTTTTCTAAAGGACATAAGTTCTAAAATATGATTAACTGTTATTAGATAAGCGTAACTAAGATAAATGTGTATTTGTGTGTTATGTATGAGATTTTCGTTGCACGAGACACAGGTGATGCAAATGGATGAATAATTTAAAAATGTTTATGGTAAGGACTAAGGATTTACTTGAACCTAGGTTTAGACGATTTTAACCAAGTTTAGTAAAGTTGTAGATCTGCGAGAGTGCGAGCGTAGGTACTAACGTAAATATAATAGTGGTAGGGTAGTACCTATCATCTATTTCATAAAGCCTTCAAATTAAATTCCACTTCATATTTAAAGTATGAAAGTTTGTGAGGATAGATGATGGATGTGTGTCACTTTTTACACGTTTAAACGGCTGAACAGAATTAGCTAAAATTTAGCACACATATATATTTTGATCTTATTTATAAAAATCTTCTGTGCGTGTGTATGAAAGTAAACTCCTCCTAAACGGCTGGACCGATTTTGATGAATTTGTTTGTGTGTGTTCCAATGGATTCGAGAGTGGTTTAGATTCACAATTGAACCCGGCAGGTGGCGCTACAGTCGGGTTGCAGGACAACGTCTGCCAGGCCCGCTAGTAAGATATATATTTTTATCCCTTTTTGTGTTCCTCTAGGATAAGACTTTTGTTTATTTTTTGTTACTTAGTACTTAGGTACATAAATATTATGCGGGTACCTATTACCAATTCAAAGAGTCATCAATTACAAGGGTACCTAAGTATGGAATTTCTTGCACATTCTTCTCCTTAAGAAACTGATTAATGGAAGGGGCAATCTAGATTTAACTTTCATTGTAAATGACGATCAAAAGTGCCTTTTAATGGTAAATAATTTGACTGTGACTTTTGACTATACTTCAAAAATCGATCGAATTTACGTCAGGTTTGTACACCGGGCGCGGGCCTCTGCACCATGAAGATATAGGTATAAATGGAGCCAACACTTAGAACAAAAGCTTGAAACCAACTGTGGGCTGATGCTCTCTTTCTGAATGCATACATAAGAACGAGACAGTGATATGTGTTTTCTTTATCTTATGTATGCATTTAGAAAGAGAGCGTCTGCCCACAGTTGGCTTCACTTAGGTATTTAGAGTGTTGCCTCCACTTTTAACTATAAGCTTCTTGCTCTGCACCTACCTACCAACAGAAGAATCTCATTTGTTTTGTTACATAGATTTATTTATCTTCTTTGTTTTAGTTACCGGCCAGTATCAAAGCCCGCGTAAAAATCCCGACGCAGGCCTAATCATAACACAAAAAGTTGCGCCATTGTCGATGGATGTTGCGCAGTATCTATGGTAGGTAAGTATGGCGGCCGACACACAGCTGTTTGTTTATTTATCGTGAACTATCCCCGCGATCGGGCAATGTTTACGTCAAATAGGCCGTTACCCTATACCCGGTTCCGTGTACAATGTACTTTGAACATTTATTTTTGATTTTTATGAGTTTATTGGCAATTTTTTTAGCTTTGTAATGCGTCAAATCGCGATTGGAAACGAGCTAGGCAGAGTAAATGTGCTCGTAAAATATCACTACAGCAAAAGACTTAAAACAAATTGTAAAGAAGTTTTTACTTGGCAGAATGGATTGCCACAAGACTGTCGACCTACTGCCGATGCCGTTCAATTGAATGACAATCGCCCTGTGATTCTGAAGGTTAGGTCCTTTATCCGATCCATAAATTACGTTGCTTTGTGAAAGACATGTTGTAAGTTGTTAATAGGGTATTACACCCATTTTTGAAAAGTGTCTCAATGAAATTCTGTAGTGCTAATATGCCACAAAAAAAAACACAACATTTTTATTCAATCGATAAGTGCCATAAAAATGCATCTAAATTTTCAATTTTCAAATTTCGCGCGTAGTTTGACGAAAACGCCTCTTACTGGACGCCATATTGCTCAGCGTAAATGACGTCAGTTCGTTTTGTATCAAATGAGCTCATATTAAGTATGATAATTGTATTTCATTTAAAAATAATTAAAAGCATATTTTGTAATAGGTGTAATAATGAAAAAATTACGTTGGTTACGAAAATAATAAAAGTACAAAGCCTATATTACGCCAATCGGTTGACTGACAGTTGACAATTTTTTGTTTACACAGCCGTATGGCGTAATAACATGGCCGCTACTATTTCACGGTGTTTTATAACAGATTAAAAATACTGAAAACTTTGAATTGAATTTAAAAATTTGTTTTGTTATTTTATGAACTAAAACTTACATTTTCCGACTGCTTAATGACTAAACTGTCTCAATAACATATTTATAGATTTTTTCTCGTATAGAGTAAAATACCCTATTGAATGACAATCGCCCTGTGATTCTGAAGGTTAGGTCCTCTAACCGATGCATAAATTACGTTGCTTTGTGAAAGACATGTTGTAAGTTGTTAATTGCTCTTTCGAATAGATCAACGCCTTTACGATAATTACGATAAACCTCCCCCCTAGGTAACACCATTTTACCACACAAGCTCTATCACTAGCAATAACGTAAAGTATTAACAAATAATGTGTGTGAAAGTACCTATTAAAATAAATCTAAATGTTACTATAAAACCCGTATATCAGTAAATCGCAGGTTTAACTAGAAAAGCTTAGAATTTCTCAACATGAGTTGATAAATGTAGGGATTTTATTAAAAAAGTGATGCTTTTTAGTACATGTTAAGTTTTACGGTTTACGTTTACGGTTGGTGTAGTTAACAGCGCGGAGTCCTGGGACGCGGTGGTTTCCTTCTGCGAAACTGTCATGTCGCAGAAGGAGGCTGCGGAAAGGGAGAGGGAGATCACAACCTCCCACCCGGCCCGCAGCAGGCGCACCGGGCGTCTTCAGAGGGCGGACAACGCCCTCTTCTGGCGCCCTAAATGGGTCCCCGACTCGGGGACGTCTATCGCCCCCCACATACATCAGGACCCGAAGTGGCGGCGCGTTGTGTTCCACGCGCGCCCATCTTTGACGTCCAGGGGGGAGTCTAACACCTCACTCCCCCCCCCCCTGACCTGCGAAGTGGCCCGCACTAGCGGTCCGGCACCAGTCGGGGGTTGCGGAAGTATCTCCAGTTCCCGCGACCCCCGACGTAGGTGTGGGATGGAACACCGGGGTGGTTTTTAGTCAGTAAGAGTCTGACAGACCCCTCCAGGAGGACATCCATGAGGATTTTACAAACCGAACCAAAAAAAAAAAAAGGTAACATGGCTAAAGGTTGCGCTCTTGGACTAATTAGTCAGTTGAAGATATACCGTCGGCGTTGGGTAATGTCCCCGCTGCTCGGGGCTCTTATTTGGGGCGCCATGAGGTCATAAAGGAACCTAACACGAAAAGAATGTCGTGGGTTCGAACCTTATCTGTCCGTGCCGGGGTGCCTCCAGACTCCAGATTCAGTCAGTTGAAGAAAAAGAAACCGTCCTAGACATGTCTATGTTTTGACATTTTGATTGGTGTTAAAAGTTCGGAATAGATGATAATTATAGAACATTTCGGTATTTTGCATAGATATCCGAGTCTTTTGCCATTAAGAGTTAATAAATCTTAGGTTTCACTGGAATATCTTAGGATTTACCATAGTTCGGGCTTTTACAGTAACATTATACACGTGCTAGACGAAAGCTACTATGTGCCTGCACGTATAACTTAGTGACCGCTAGTTCTGCTTACCCAAGAAAGGAAATAGAGCGTAAAGATAAGTTTGAAGTAAAGTTGCACGTGGTGTTGTAGTTGGAGGATAGATGGTGCTGTTCTCAACTTTAGTTTAGAATGAATTAAATTAGGCTTTTGGGATGTTTATTTATTTCAGCGTACATTTCAAAATATTTTTGCCGGTCCCCTGGTATTCTTATTCATAAATAACAGAATAGCCCACTTATCCCAATTAGGTACTTATCTCATGAAAGAAATCTTCACGTTTCCCGTCCTTCATTCTACTGATCCAAGATCCCAGGGCCGCCAGACCTTACTAATTTTCTGATGAACAAAATACCTATATACAGTAGTGTAGTAGTTGTGTGGAAGTAGTTATGTTGTAGGGAATATTGTTTACAATTTGATTGGTTTGGCAGCTTACAAAATATATTAAAATAGCCCCTAAATTTCATAGACAAAAATCGAGTCTCAGTCAGACTGTAAGTAAGGTTATGTTTTTTTTCTGTCGATATTTGAAGGGTCTTTGTCAATAAATACGGCCGACAGAAGGTGTTGCAGTTTTCATTTCAAATTGTACACAATATTTCCTACAATAAAATTGTCCGCATGGTGTCGGACAGAATAGCACCATCCCATATCTTCCCGTGGGTGTCGTAAGAGGCGACTAAGGGACTTACCAGAGAATGGGCAGCAGCGTTCTCTGTGCCTTTGTAACAACCATACTGCGATCGCCAACCCGCCTGCCAAGCGTGGCGATTATGGCAAAACCTCCCCTTTGGGGAAGGCCTACGTCCAGCAGTGGACGTCTTTCGGCTGAAATTATGTCCAACAACATACGTAAAAATCAGACAAAGAAAAGTGATCACAATTTTTACGTACTATCGTGGACACACCCGCCTGACCACTAAGATCATTTTTGCTTGCACTCAAACGCTCTCTAGCCCGCCCCGTTGACTTCGCAGGCGCCGAGAGATTTTTTTTTTAACTGAGCAGGCGGAAAATTCCGCTATAGTACCTATCTGTAGCACCTGACCTGAGAATTGCCCCTAGGCCTAAGCTGGCTGGTATGTAAGTACACGTTCACTATACACACTAATACTACACTACTGTATATTTATGTATTTTGCCCATCAGAAAATAAGTAAGGTCTGGCGGCCCTGGGATCTTGCTCTATACTTATTGACAGGCGAAAGGAGTTGTCTCAAAATGTAATGTAATGTGGAGCCTGGGCCCAGTCCTTGTACACCATACTTAATAATAGGGAAACACATTTTAAAAAGTTCTCTACTGTCTAATTAATTTAAAATAGCTTTGTGAGCAGGTAAAACACTAGAAATTGCACTTGAAATTGCAACACACAACAATAAGCAGTCATGGCGGTAAGCTGTCATTTTGATTGAGTAATGACGTTTGACATTTATAATTCTGATTTCCTGCGTCGTTTTGTGGATAGCCAGGTAAACAGATGGGAAAGAAACGGCGTTAAATTAAAAAAAAAACGAAAGGGAGGTTGTTATAGTACTCTAGAAACTAGAAACAAAACGAGACGAAAGTGACTGAAGTGAGATTGTTGTGACACTGACAGCTGACAGTTCTCTTTCTATGATCAATGGTCGATCTATGGTTTATAGAGTAGTTAAATCTGAGTGACGCCATGTTGAAAATCCATAAAAATTGTTGTTAAATTATCAATTTACTACCACAACAGTATACATTTAAATGAATTATCTGTATTTTTCCCGGATTCTACGGATTTTTCTCTTTTTTTTGAAGTGGTGTACATAGACTGGGCCCAGTATGAAACATGTCCTTTCTAAGAAAACGTGTAAGACTTGACATTTACTCTCGTAGGACTGTTCAGTTTCAAATTAAATTAATATAGAAACGTCTGCGTTTCCCAAAATAGTCACAAATCCCCGACAAGACAGCGAGTCAGACCAAATAAATAAAGCAAAAATTCATTCACTTTCTGCGCTCCGCAGTTAGAAATTTACACAAATACACCTCTTAATTTTCTACAAATAAGGTTTCAATCCCAACAAAACATTTAGTTACAGGCATTTGGTAAGCTTGCCTTTGCTTCACAAAACTTAGGAATGTGTTGTCTATTCTCGTAAACGGATGACAAAATGAAAAGCTACGCGACTATTTACTGTTTCAATCTAAGAATTATTTTTATGTTCGCCACACGCGAAGTTTAGCAGAACAGTAATCTTACTATTTCTAGATTTTATTACCGATCAAGTTGGGCTAGATAGGTATAATGACTAAGTACATACGTCGAGACGAGTCAAGAGTACCTAACCTACCCTAAGCAATACAAAACAACAAACACAAAACCACCGCCACCGACTTCCGAAAGTAAAGTAATGTGTGTTCTGTGCTAAAGTAATTTATCACTTTTTAGTTTCTGAAGGCGGTTTTCTTTTTTTTTTTAATCTTTTTCAAGATTTTATTTCGTCTTGACTCTTGTAGGTAGGTAACACTAAAAAGCGAAAAATAAAAAGATTTTTCACAAAAAAAGAAAACCGCCTTCAAAAACTAAAAAGTGATAAATTACTTTAGCACAGAACACACATTACTTTACTTTCGGAAGTCGGTGGCAATACAAAACAACAAACACAAAGCCACCGCCACCGACTTTCGAAAGTAAAGTAATGTGTGTTCTGTGCTAAAGTAATTTATCACTTTTTAGTGTTGCCTTAACATCCAAATCCATTAAGAAACGACGACACACTTAAAAGAGATTGTAAGTCCTCCAAAGATAGCAGAAACTAAAACGTCGTCTAAGTAATATTTTGGGAATTTGTTGATTTTATCAGAAAGGGCTGGATTAATTTTGGTAAAAGAAAGATTCAAAAGGTTCAATAGTCCATTTGTCAGTATCATTGAATGTCAAGGATAGATCTGAGCCAAAATAGTAGTACCTATCCTTGGCATTGACTTTTGATACAAATATTTCCAGTTTAAAACTTTAAGTGGTCTGTTACTAACGCGTCGTGCAATCATAAACAATAAAAAATATCTATAATCAATGAATTGAATTATGTTTCATCTTTGATGTAAGATAATTTTGATAAAATCATCAGGCTATTATAGTTTTATTTGTGTACCGGATCAGGCGATATTTCGCCATTTAGATAGCTCTTAAGTGGACCTAGAATACCTGGAAACTAAGTTCTTAAAAGGTCACTTGAGCTATTTAGAAATCAATGATCTTATTGAATTATTTCATGATCTTATTGAAAAATCCGCCGAAGAACTAAGGTCACCGACATAGCTCTCAGAATATACAAGTTTAAGTGACAATGGGCAGGCTACATCGCTCGAAGAATCGAGAACCGATGGGGAAGAAACGTTCTCGAGTGGCGACCACTGCCCGGAAGACGCAGCGTTGGTAGACCTCCCAAGATGGACCGACGACATGGCGGGCACAGTAAAGATATCTATACAGTATTCTATCTTCATACAAACGGTCGGAACGCGAGTCGTACCTACACTTTTTAAGTTAGTAGGGAAATTAGTATACCGACAGTCTCGAATGCGCCGCAGTGGCGAATATATTGTGTTGTTTTTGGTTGCTTGAATTCGTCAATAACGTACCAAGAGATAACATTTTTTAAATTACCTGGGAACTCCGAAAGACTATTATGTTCCTAAAACTTAATAGACTATAAAAAAAATGACTTCCAGACTATTGGTACCTACTTACTAGACTATAAAAAAAATGATATAGGTACCTACTATAGTACTTAATTTGTTTCTTTTTTTAAAAGGTAAGTATTCCGCTTTTTCTACCGAGTAAAGTAGGTAGCTGGATTAATAAACAAATAGGTAAGTGGATAGGGTGAAAAAGCGACCTACCTACGCTCGCGTTGAAACGAACTGGTAAGTACCTGCCTAGGTAGTTTTATAGGCTAGGCTATCTATCTTCCTACTTATGTACCTACTAGCTAGTTACTTACATATATTATTGAATTAAACAAAATATCATTATAAAATGATCATGACAGTAAATGATAGGTACAGACGCCAGCACATCAGGCCATTAAAAATTTACAAATTTCCCCAATTGAATATGAACCTTACGCTTTTGTAATAAAAATGAAAATCTATCAAAGAAATTTGACAGATTGTTGCTCCAGCTTGTGCTGGACTCTATAACTACCTATTTAGTAAGATTTACATTTTAAGTAAGATTTTGTAGTCGGTAGTTCTTTAGAGGTTTTGTCAGCTGTGTTTTGCATTTTGGTTAAGTAAGAAGTAGGTGTTGAAGTTTGTAAGGATTGCAGAATAAAGGGAAATATATTTTTTTGAGACGCCTTGAATGGCTGCGACTGAGGCGCAAATATCTTTCAGTCTCAAAATAAGGGTGGTTTTTTATTAAACTTCTAATCAAAAACATAACATGCATTTTTATTAAACACTTCCCATTTCATTTACCTATTTCATTTTTTTTTTATTAAATGAAAAATATTATATACCTATATTTACAATCACAAAACTAAAAGGAAAATTAAACACTACAAATTTATAATCACAAAACTAGAACACACACTAGGAAGAAATTAAAACACTGTACGCGGGACAACCTTAACGCACGTGACGGTACCGCTCGCATGTAGGTAATTATTTCAGGGCCGAGTCACAATACTGTATCTAGATATCTTTACTGTGTCGCGGGTAACCGGCGGATGCAAGCGGCAGGTTGCCGCTTGTTGTGGCGTTCTATGGGGGAGGCCTATGTTCAACAGTGGACGTCTTCCGGCTGATGATGATGATGATGATTAAATAATTTCTATGGTTGCTTAGGTGAAATCTTTGTCCCGTTCTACTTGTAAAGTCGCAAAGTTTCCCTGAGTCCCTCGTCGTCTCGGTCTGGGTTTTGATTATCCTACTGATATTGTAAACGCGACATGTATCTACGGAATTAGCTTAGAGGCATATATAATAGATATTGATTGATCTAGCTTAATTTAAATAGCTTAACTTTAGATCCAAGACACTGACACACAGTTACGCAATAAATTATTCTTATTCATTGGTCTTATGCTGAATCCCTTTCACTCAAGTCATTCTTTCACCCGTACACATCCCACACACATTCACATACACACCACACACACAATTCCAGTCAAGCACCTTCTGCATATCTTTTAAATGGGTTACATTTAAAAGATATGCATCATAGTTTTAAGTTATTTTTTTTGTATTAAAAATGGTAAAATATCAAATAACAAGTACTTTATAAATACTGCTAATGCATGGAAGAGCGGAGTCTCCTAATACCACTCCAATCACCACTAATGTATGCTGACTTTTTGATTCCAAAAAACCATTTTCATTCATGTTCATAAATATAATCTGGATATCTTCTGTCTTGAAGATTCTTCAAGGCATGAGTGAACCGGTTAATCCTAGGCAAGCGTGCTACACCTGCGGCCTAAAAGAGCAAGCTTGGGATGAACCGGTATCAACACGTGGTGGTCAAACGCAAGCCTATTAGAATATAGAAAACGATAATTTTAATTTCACACAATAAACAAATGTTTAGGATTCTGGTGGCTTAACTTTGAAGTCTACGCAGACCTATCTATATCTATGACGCAGACAATATCTATAATATAGTAAAACATAATTTTAATCATAATTATTGTACAGTTAGGTTTAATTTAGCGACCCGCCCTGGCTTCGCATTGGCATTAGTCATAATTTCAACCAATTTACTCAGAACTTAGCAAATTTTACACCCAAACCTTACTCGTGAGTTACTCTGTCTATTGGTGAAAACCGCATGAAAATCCATTCAGTAGTTCTTGAGTTTCTCGCGAACAAACAAACAGACAGACGCGACGGGGGACTTTGTTTATGGATAATTATGTAAGTAGTAAAAAGAATATATTTCTATATGTTTATCTGACTGTTGTTAAAGAATCTATAGATCGAAAGATAAAGACCAAAGAGATTGGATGAAGTTTTGTTATCGCAACACAATCTAAACGGAAAAATACTAATTAACAATTCATTAATATTCAATAACGAATTAATAGCTGCTAGCAGCTTTTCTGAGAATCAACAAAGATAACTATGGAAAGTCCCCTCTTCTTGTGCAATATGGAATCTCTACGTAGTATAAAACAAATTCGCTTTCGCTTATCCCGAAATCCGATCCAACCTGTCTCTTTGCTGTCCTCCCCCAGCGACGCCCTAAGCCGAGGCTCGTACCCCACACGGGGTGCCCTTAGCGTGTAGTTGCGAGTTTGTAAGATTTTTGCCCTGGCAGGAGGCCTCAATTTAGTTTTAAGACACCACAGGAAAGTCCGGTTAAGCGGCCAACAACATGGGCCTCAAGTCTGCTATTACAATAGTGTCAGAATGGTCTATCATTGATTTTCATAATGATGCCATTACATTAGTAGATTACCAAACTTGTCAAAATCAACAATTATGAAATCAATTATAGACCATTCTGACACTATTGTAATAGCAGACTTGAGGCCCTGCTAGGTTGACCTGCGACTGCGAGATGCCATTCCGAAAAAAAATATATCTAAGTATATTATTTTACTAGCGACCCACCCTGGCTTTGCACGTGTGCACTGTAGAACAAACTATACGTATATACCTTCCTCTTTTTGAATCAATCGATCTATTGATTAAAACCGCATTAAAATCCTTTAGTTTAAAAGATCTAAGCGAACAGACTCAGTGAGACAGAAGGCGGGAAGCGACGTTGTTTTATACTATGTAGAGAGATAAATATCGGCGGTACACAAAACACCGTCCCCTAAACAAACACCTATGCACCCTAGGTGTGACAGATAGCCCTCTATGCAGAGGCTGCATGGAGGCGGTAGAAACGCCACAGCACGTGCTCATGAAGTGCAGGGGGTCAAGTCTGCTATTTGTATAATTTCATCATTCCAACACGATCCCATTGTCATTTTGCTAAAAGTTCGTAATCTGCTAAATTCATAATGGTCGATCATTGGTCGCACAATGTCGTTGTAATTGTAGGTCACTGATCAAAGTAACTGTCAACATTTTAGCAGAATACCGCATAAGTCAGTCATTCAATTGTCATTTTGTACGAGATTACCATTCTATATCATTTCTTTCAATGGCGTGTCAGTGGTTGACCATTGGAAAGTCATAGTGACGCTATTATATTAGTAGATTACCAAACTTGTCAAAATCAACAATTATGAAATCAATGATAGGCCATTCTGACACTATTGTAATAGCAGACTTGAGGGGAGCGTGGCCGATAAACGGGCACAGATTCTCCGGTCTCCAGCATCACTATCGGAAGTCTGCAGCAACCTGAAAAGGCTGCTCGCCTTCTGGGATGAACTGGGATGGCTGGAATAAAAGAAGAGACAGTTTTCACGTACCTCCAATGGCCCAATCAAGTGGCTAAGTGCGGAAAAGGCCTGGACAAACTAACTAACACAAAACACCGAAAAGTGCAGTAATAATAGTTATTTGTTATACAAGAGTGCAAAGTTGCTTTTTAACCGCGTGTTCAATTTTGATGACCGAGCAAGCGAAGGATTCTAAAATTGAATCACGAGCGCAGCGAGTGATTCAAAATTAGAATCCTGAGCGTTAGCGAGGGAATCAAAAGAGCACGAGGTGAAAAATCTTTGCACTCGAGTGCAACACGTAACTTTTCATTCCACCTCAGCGAGGAAATGACTAAATGCAAAAAAAAAACGTTTACAAAGTCTGAGTTTTTAACAAATTAAAAAAAAGTTGTATGATATATTCGGCACCATAGAGGTAGCAGTAAATAGGTTTAATGTTTTTTTTTAATTCACAAACTTAGTGCACACGATGTTCTAAATTCAATTTACTTTATCCTCTAGAGAATAAAAACGGCTTTTCCACTCAGATATTGAAGATAAATTTACTTTATCCTCTAGAGAATAAAAACGGCTTTTCCACTCAGATATTGAAGATTAAAAATACTCTTTCCGAGATGGTGGGATGAAAAAGTAATTTCTCAAGCAAAACGTACATTGTGACAACTTGAACTTCAACAAAATGGGCCAGGTTCACATACTTAGTGACTGAGTCATTTGCTTATCGCTAACATAAATTATAGCATTACGAGCCAGACAGATTTACTAATTGTGTTATGGAAAATTTGTCTATGTATAGATACCTAATATTATAAATGAGTAAGACAGTTTGTTTGTTACCGATAATACTCGTAATCCGCTATTTAATCCGCGACGTCGTATGTATCCGCGATAACCGACATTCAGGTGATACATGTCGCAGGCAACATCTTCTGATTAAAATCTTCCTATTTGGTCCGGTGATCGTTGTAGGTCGTAAGTGCAGGCTTGGGGACCTACAATGCTATCCTACAGTGCTCAGTTGCTCACTTCTGTACCTCTACCATGAGTTTACACAGCCAAAACTCGCTAGCGTCTCCGTAAATTATTTGTATGAAATATTGAACAGCGCCCCTAGCGGTCACAGAAAGAACTAAAATTGGTACCATGAGCACTATAGATTACGATAGGTTAAAAACCTAACGTAATCTATTCGATAGTCGCTAACGATTTTCAGCTGTCACCATACAAAACGGTACCATGAGTCACTAATTTCACTGAAGCTATCGAACAATACGCTTACGACAGTAGTTACGTAGCTCACTAGCATTTTGACGGGTGAAACATATGTTTACATTAAAATTATATACGTTTTTGAGTCTAATACAGTCAGAATAATGTCTGCAAGAGCTTATTTAGCATGGAATATTTTAGTGGCCGCTGAATTTGAAGATCAACGACGTGAACAAAGTAAATTTCAAGCCAAAATGAGAATTCATTTTGGATACCAATTAGAAAATATAAGTGAAAAAAGTTTATTAAACTTTTATTTCTATTTTAAATAATAGCAAGCTGTGCCTTCAAATTAAATTTGGTCATATCATATTCATAGCCATATTTTTTTGTTTATTTGTTACATTCCTCACATCTTTATATTAGACACTTGAACTTAGCTAATAAGCTGACTTAAAACACTTTTAAAGTTTCAAGTGGCTTGGTTTATCTACCTGCGTTGAGGAATTTTGTAACTTTACGTTTTAAATAATAAAATAGAAAGTAAAGTATAGTAAGTAAGTAAGTCATCTATTTTTGCGTCAAAGAATAACAAAAATCCATCCTCACAAACTTTCACATTAATTTATAATAGTAAGTAATATTAGAAACGTAAATTATTGATTTATTTATTTTATAAATATAACAATCCATACAATACCTATATTGAATAGAAAGTTGAAACACACCTTTCCATGAACTCCACCAACAGTTGAAACTGTGAGACACTGGTCCTCATTGTATTAAATAATCTGTTTTAATCTAATTGTAAACTTTTAAACCATACAACGCAGCTCTGTGACACAACGTAAACAAACCAAATTACAAATTGAATAGACGAGACGACGACACCGACATATTATAAGGAATAAAAATTCAAGAATCACTAAATACCTTAAGTAGTCCACTAACCGTCAACTTTTCTATTTAGTCGGTTTATTTGTGATATTGACTGTCTTAATATATTTAGCATAGCGATAGCAGTACATTTTAAGCTTAAGAGCCGGTCTCTCTTCTTATTAGTGGGAAAGAAAGAACAAAACATAAGTAGTGAAGCATAGACGAAAGTATTCTAATGAGTAGAGTGAAGTTAGCTAGACGACACGATCTATCGAGCCTACCTTAGCGCCTGCGTAAGACACCGTAAATCTCATGGTGCAAGCATTATCGAAATCTATTCAATCCACGTTAGCACGCTAGCGAGTTCAACGCTAGCGAGTAAGTTTTCGATGACAACTCATGGTAGAGGTACTGATTCCGCGGTGTAAACTGTATTAGGTATTGTGTAACTCGATGAAAACGACGCTAGCGTCACTATATTCGAAGCTAACTATTTTCACGTAACAAAACACTTAATTTATTACAGTTTTCACCGCCAAATCAGCAGTGAGCACTGCATCTTACAGAATAGTAGGCAAGAGTGTAGCCCTTGTAGGAAACGTTTCTAACATCCTTATGAACAAAAGAAATAAGTACCTAAGCAACGCCGCGTGCAGAAACTTTAATTTATAATACTTACAAGTTGTAAACTTAGGTATTACTAGCAGACTTGTTTATTTCATTATGTCCGTCCGATTGCTCACGATCACATGTATTGTGTGTTAAATAAATGGACCATTTTATTATTCATCGTTTTGAAAAATCGTAAATAGTGATGTGCTATTTTTTCAATTAAAAAATCGATAAAAAGTGGCGTTCATATTTTATTTTTGTGTTGTGCTCAAAATATAAGTTTGTGTCAATCGTCTCACGGAAGCCATGATCGAAATATATTAAGGGAAATGATTTATTAGTCTTGGGAGCTCGGGTCCAAAGATTTCGGCCACTAAAGCACCATTATTGTGGCTCCCACAGCAAGCGCGTTACCTACTGTTCCGGGGACCTCCAAACCGTGCTGACGTTCATAGTGAAAATAATTCACAAATTCCTACACGGAATTCCTTGAAATCACGTAAGTAAGTATTTTTTTTTTTTATAAGTAGAGGCTAAAGGTCATAATCGGAGTTGTTTATATTGATTGAAGCGCAATTTGTTTATTATCGACTGGGAGAGTATTCTTGAGAAGTGAAGATATTTATTGTAGGTATTGTACCTATGTACATGTTTATTTCGGAACAGCTATAGAATAAATACTTATGACTCTTTTTACCCAACTTTTTGACAAGACAGGGGTTATGGTATGTATTAATGTGGTATTAATCTTTGCATATTATGTTACTGTGAATGTCCGTTAATGGTAACTGTTAAAATCCACCGGTGTATGTCAACAATCACCAATGTTCCATAGTGTAAGTTCCAAATTGTTTATTTTTTACTTGAATTGGACATACACTGGTATGGGTCCAGGGGCGGCAGACGTCTGTCGCCCCCCACATGCATCAGGACCCGAGGTGGCGGCGCGTAGTGTTCCACGCGCGCCCCTCTTAGACGTCCGGGGGGGAATCTAACACCTCACTCCCCCCCTGACCCGAGGAGTGGAAGTATCTCCAGTTCCCGCGACCCCCGATGTAGGTATGAGATGGAAAACCGGGGTGGTTTTTAGTCAGTAGGAGTCTGACAGACTCCTCCGCCCGCCCCAGGGCAGAGGACATCCATGAGGATTTTCCAGCCCGGAACATAAAAAAAAAGAAAGACACACCGGTGAATGTTGATTTGTAACACCAAAGTTAAGCGGTATCGTGTTATCCCAGTGACTGGATTGTGGAAGTCAGGCTGGGACATGTAAAACACTGGTATTCAGTTACATCCGGTTATACTGGAAGCCATCTTCAACATTAGCTAGTCAGATGATGACTAATTATATTAATACTTACCTACTCAAAGATCTACCATTCATAATTAAGAATGCCAACGACTTAAAGCTTTGAAAACAATAACAGCTCTTGTCTTAAAACAATTTAATGAAAACTTTTAAAGTAAAGCATTAAGATTATCGTAACAGCTGATAAGAGGACAACGCTACGTTTGTTACTAGGAATTATTATTGTTCGTTTGATACTAGCTTCGTTTCGTATAAGTTAACATTAATAATAGTATAAGAGATAGGAAGGCTGATGAACCAGCCTTCCCGGGCCTCAAGTCTGCTATTACAATAGTGTCAGAATGGTCTATCATTGATTTCATAATTGTTGATTTTGACAAGTTTGGTAATCTACTAATATAATGGCGTCATTATGACTTTCCAATGATCAACCAATGACACTCCATTGAAAGAAATGATATAGAATGGTAATCTCGTACATAATGACAAATTAATGACTGACTTAGTTTACGAACTTCTTACTACTTCAGATTGCATAGAACACTTATAAATAATATGTAAAAATATACATAATATAAATCTGGCATGAATAAATGTTCAAATTTGTTGACAATGTCATTATAACACAATTCTATTACGATACCATTGACCGACCAATGACCGACCATTATGGATTTAGCAGATTACGAACTTTTAGCAAAATGACAATGGGATCGTGTTGGAGTGACGAAATTATAAAAATAGCAGACTTGGTCCCCTGGGCCTCAAGTCTGCTAATACCTTAGAATAAGGCTATTACAATAGTGTCAGAATGGTCTATGATCGTTTTCATAATTGTTGATTTTGACAAGTTTGGTAATCTACTAATATAATGGCGTCATTGTGACTTTCCAATAGTCAACCACTGACACGCTATTGAAAGAAATGCTAAAGAATGGTAATCTCGTACAAAATGACAACGGAATGACTGACTTAGGCGGTAATCTGCTAAAATTTTGACAGTTCCTTATTTGATCAGTGACCTACCATTAGAACGTCATTGTGCAGTCATTGCTTTTGATTCGACCGACCAATGATCGACCATTATAAATTTAGCAGATTACGAACTTTCAGCAAATTCAGCAATATGACAATGGGATCGTGTTGGAATGACGAAATTATAAAAATAGCAGACTTGGCCCCCTGGTCGTTTGCGTAGGGTTAGAATGGTGACGGTTTGCCCGCATGCAGCTTGCCAAATGACTAGGTATCGCCGTTCAAAGAAGAGTTATGGTTACTTACCAATAATGAATGATCACTATGAAGGCTGAATCTTGTAAGTAGACTTAGAATGCGCAGTACCTATGTGAACAGTATTATAAAAACTGATATTCATCGGCCAGTTCAAAAATCCGATCCAGCCTGTCCCTTTGCTGCCCTCTCTCAGTGGCGACCTAAGCCGAGGCTCGTACCCCACAGGGGGTGCCCTTAGCGTGTAGTCGCTTAGTTTGTAAGTTTTTTGCCCTGCCTGGAGGCCTTAAATTCCCTTTTTGAGGCACCACGGGAAAGTCCGGGTAAGCAGCCGACAACCTTCTAGGTTGATCAGCGAAAAGCCATTCCCAAAAAAAAGATCATCCGGTTCACTAGATAATATGGCCGCTCAAACACGTGTTATAATAGTTTCCAAAAATAAACAGTCACTATGAAGGCTAAATCTTGTTACCATAATAATATTCTCCCGAAGGAAATAACATGGGAAAAGAGCAGCACGGGTAGCATGACCACGCTATGTCTGCGGAAGAATAGACATACTGATAGCAAGAAGTGACAAATCAGTACAGTTTGTCTATTCTTCCTGTCAGTATGTCTATTCTTCCGTAGACATAGCGTGGTCATGCTACTCGTGCAGGAAGATGATAATGTATACTGTCCCAACCGAATTTAGGTCACCGTGGGCAAAAGTATAATTTTTAATTATGGTTTTTTAAAGCGAAGACAATTCTCTCATATGCTGATGTTACAGCACAATGCTGAGATAGGGGCCTTTTGGCATCGTACAGGACCGATTCGTTTCTTATTTTTTATTATGTAATAATTTTAAACCTTGTTGTTATTTGTGTGTGTCGTCCTGTGCGGGCTAATAAATGCTTTTTCTTTCTTTCTTTCTTTCTCATATCGTTTTACGAAAATAGACGTCAGAGTTAACTTTAAGGACGAATACAACCATTACAATATGCCAAAATATTTTGTTTTATGCGTTTTTCCAACAGTATATTTATACAGTCACAAAGACAGCTACAGAGCAAAAATTACGAAAATATTACTATTATGTATTAAAATACAATGTTGAAAAAGTAGAAAATCGGTTCACTTTGACAATTTTTTTTCACCAGTATTTGAATAAAAACATAACTGATATATTTATTTTATGAAAGTAAATGTTATGCTTAATACCTACTAAAAATCAATTACATACCTAAGTAGGAAAATAATTAGTTGGTGACTTTTAACTTATAGTGATTAAGGGCGCGTATTCGATTATTAGATACTTACCAAGTTTCTTATCTACATTATTTTAATAGTTATTACTGCGTCGTTAGTGTAGTGGTCGCTACACGAGACTGCTGCGCAAGAGCATGGCCAGCTGATGACCTAGTGCCGAACTTGGGTGCGATTCTGTAAGACCTCGTACTGAACTTCGAATCTGAATCCGCTGTGAGTTTCTTGATTGGCATTCTAAAAACTCGGTTGATAATTCGAATTTACACTACCGCCACCCTTGCGAGCGTGTCAGCGAGTTGAACTAAATTGACAAGGAGATTTTGACAGATAAAGTATGAGATGACGTAAGAAGTGGCATTCTGTAAGGTAATTTCCCCGTCACTTCGACGCTCATTTCGCACTCGAACCCGATTCAAAGTGTTAAATATATCAAGGTCATTTTGAACCTTATGCGAAGTGAGAGTGAATAGCGATGTGAGATGCGAGTTGTTGTTCGAATTTTACAGAATCGACCTATTTGCCCCAGTTGATATATGGACGATAGGAGAATAGTATGAATTTTAAATACTGTCAAAAGCACATGAAGCTTTTGGAGTCTCTAGGGGGGCAACTGCCCCTCCCTGCCTCCCCTTGGAGACGCCCTTGCTGTTGATGCTGAGCGTGAGGTCTTGGGATCAATTCTCTCTCAGGTCGGGCATTGTTTTTTTCGCATATTTGCTTTTTCCGCATATTTGCGTTAAATGAATGAAATTATTGGTTTGATCCAGTTTATGCCAGCACATGATTAAGAAGTCCAATCTACATATCTATATGTGTGGCAAATTTCACTTTTTCTTTAAACTTTGCCCCCAGACTTGGAATTTGTGTCGTGGGTGCGCGACATAGGAGAAATTCCTAGTGTGGGGCAAAGTTTAAAATAAAAAGTGACAAACAAATCAGAAACAGCCAGACCCGGAACAACTATCTGTAGGTCATACAAGTATTTGTTTCGTGCGGAAATCGAATCCGCGACACGCAGCGCGGCAGTCAATCGTTCAACCACTGCCACAGAATACTTAATAGTACTACGTTGCCACTGCGCCAACTGTGTCGTTGAACTATTTTGCAAAGATTAGGAAACATCTCTCCATTCATTCATCCTTACAAGTTTTCGCGTTTATAACAGCATAGGTTAGGATAGAATAGGATATCTAACAGACACGGACGTCTTTTTGAACGTCACTATTAGTAGGGTTTTATGGTCCGTGGACTCGTAAAACCTTAATTTAGGTTGGGCTCGCCTACGCTCTTCAACTTATAAATGAATTGTGAATGATCTGATTGGCGCTCTTAGCAGCATGCGTGTCGGATGTCATATTGATGCGGAAGCGGTGCGCATCTTTGGTCCATAGGGTGCGGGACAGCGCCAACAGCATCATGTCTATGATAGCGAGCAGGCTTGGTTGTGCGTTTGTGAATCACTGCTGGAGGGTTTCGGCTGGGCCTGTCACCTTGCAGCAATGATGTCATAAACAGCTTCTGGTTCTGTTTTTGTAGTGTTACTAACGTAATTTGAAAGTTGTTACAGTACGGTCATCGTATCTTGGCGCGTCTGAAGTTAGCCGATTAGCTGCGCAGTAGACAATTTCGTTCTTAAAAGTTCCATTGCGCAGTCAATCAGCTAACTTCAGACGCGCCAAGAAACGTTGACCGTATTGTACTAAGTCTTGTTGCTCGAAATAAATGATAATTCTTAAACTTATGTAATGTGATACAGTTCCACATCAATTAATATGTTCCAAACTTCAAATTAATATGTAGGTACTTATTTGTTAAAGATATCATGTACTAATATTTAATATCAACCGGTTATTACATTACGAGCACAGAATTATTGCTGTTTATAGCGTGTCAACAGTCAAGTATTATTACTACTTACATGAAGTTAACCTTATTCAAGGCCGTATAACGTTCTTGAGAAATAAGGTAGGCTATGTATTTGGTAAGGTACTACTGAAAAACCGGATAGGGTCTACTCTACCAGGTCTCTGTACACTCGAACCAGCTCCAGTGACACGCGTCCAGGTCGTCTCCCCACCCTCTGTCTGGGCAGTCCTTTTATTGTTATAGCACCCAGTAATTCACACTCTGTGAAAATTCCAAGTTCCAATATACTACATATTATTACGGTTCAAAAAATATAGGTAGTTCTGTGGCAGACGAACGAACGGACAGAAAGATAACTGAGTCTTTGTAATAGCACAGTACCTATAAGTACTTATTAGTACTATCGTAAATTATAGAGTCCTACCCAAAGACAATAGTCTTTGGTCCTACCTACCCTTCAAACCTAACCTTTCCGAGTCGAGGTGCCCTAAGTCCCGAGCTCGCTTCGCTTGCTCTTGTACATTTTATGGCAATCATATTGGATTATTTAGGTAGCGTATTAATTTGCACACTATGATTTGGTGATCATTTACTACATTGGGTGTTTAGGTAGTAGGAGTATATTATTTGGTAAGGGAGCTTAGGATCTTAAAGTATTTTTTAGTGGTCATTATATTTTTATTTCCAATAATTTCTCACAAATCCTATCATGAAGACGATCCTAACTCTGTGCCCCTACATTTTCAGACGATGACGTCCCTGGAGGAGCTAGCAGTACGTCTGTTTGATGCCGGAGCAGTACGTCTTGGAGACATCGAGGCCAAGATCGGGAGACGTACACCTATTTACTTCGACCTACGAGTCGTTGTGTCTCACCCACAGATCATGGTAAAGATCAACCTGTAGAGCTATTCTGTCACACTCAATGATTTCTTTTTTATTAAAAATAAATAAGTGAATTGAGCTGGAAGTGAGTTGTTAATCCTTCCAGCATCGATCGGCGGGATGACGCTCACTTTGCCTAAATGCACAGAAGGAATTACAGAAGATACTGGCTGTCATTTGACTTCTTTACATACGCGCTTTCCTGACCAAATAATCTTGACCATACATTTCGTTTTGCCGCAGAATCGAAATTCGCACAATTTTTGTTTTTTTTTTGTTATAAAAAAAGAAACGATCTTTTGAAATAAAATAAAAAGTGAATTATAAAGATTTTTAAGTTACTCATCTATTAGTGTAATCATCAAATTAATAGCACGTCAACTTTAGCTAATTATACATGTTTTCAATTATTTTATACTACTTACATAAAAAAAAAATAAGAACGTGGAATGTGATGATAGGATATTGATTATTAATAATATGCTTTTAGATGTAGTTTGTTTCTCTTAATTAATGAGTTAATAGCCCCCTGAATAACGAAGAAAAACACACTTTTGGTCTGGGTAGCGCCTGAAACAAAGTCGCCCCCGCCCCCGCTGTGTGTAGTACGCTTAGATCTTTTAAATTACGCAGCAGCTTAAATGCTGTTTTCAGCAATAGATAGAGTGATTCAAGAGGAAGGTTTATACGTATAGTTTGATCTACATTGCACCCGTGCGAAGCAAGTGTGGGCCGCTAGTCAGTAATAATTTAGAATTTAATGCTTCAAGAATTGCAAAGTTCAACTCTTTGAATAGTCTGCTGAAGGTACAAGTTTTTTGCTTGCTTTGAATGATTACCAAAATGTAAGTATCCTTATTTTTCATTACAGCTTTTAGTGGCTCAACATTTACAGAAGCTGTCAAAGGACATTGATCACGACTTGCTGTGTGGCGTACCATACGCCGCGCTACCCTTCGCCGCAGTCATGTCAGTCAACACCAACACGCCCATGATCATGAAAAGGAAAGAAACTAAGATGTACGCCACCAAAAGAATGCTCGAAGGAATCTTTGAGAAAAATCAGAAATGTCTTGTCGTGGAGGACGTAGTGACATCTGGTGGCAGCCTAATGGAAACTGTTGACACTTTACGATCTGAAGGTTTGATAGTGACGCACGCCGTTGTAGTTCTCGACCGCGACCAAGGTGGCGCTAGCGTACTAAAACAGAATGGAATTCATGTAAAATCGATATTTACTTTAACCGGCTTGCTAAGAATATTGAACGAAGCTGGCAAGATTAATGATCAGACTGTAGAAATCATATTAGAACATATAAAGGAATCCCAGTTTAGCAATTTGGATTTCATGAAGGACAATTTGGAGCTTTTACCTGTTAGTTTTTGACAAACCGGCACCTCGGTGAAATTCGATAAAATATTGGTGGGTCCGGTGTGTAGTTCGTTCAATTTTATGATGCAAAAGTAGGTACTTCTTACTGTCATCATTTTTATCGCTGAAGAAGTGCTGCCATCTATATTTAATAATTCGCATTTATCTAGAATCCCACACAGAGTAGGTACAGTAAATACCTTAGAATAATACATTTATTATTAAACCTTCTAAATGAATATTTTTCCTGTAAAATAACAGTAACGTAGGGATTCCCGTTTGAAAAAATGGAAATTAATTTAGCAAGGTGTTACTCGCTAATAATATGTAAAAAAATGCGGTTGGAATGTCAGGTCATCAGGTGCCACAAAGGCAGATTGCAACAGGCCAGCCTCAGAATAACAGACTTGTAATTTATTTAGATATTGTAAAAATGTAACGTGTAAGTAGTTATATCAATCAAAAGGATTTTATGAAATGAATCCTGTCAAGAGCAGCAATAGGGTAGACGAGGGGTAACTCTATTTTAGGCAATTATTATATAAAAAATGTAATTGACGTGCTTCAAAAAGTTAAAATTGTATCTAGGTATGGTAATACGGACAATAGCTTGCAAACCTATTTATAATGGTTGTTTATGTAGGTAGGTACCTACTTTAGCACAATATTTATAGGTTTCCTCCATAACCCATTTTCCTGTTTTGCACCAAACCTCCAACATCTATTTGTATACACTATTTAGCGCTAATGACAATGCATGGTTGTGCCATGGAAATACTTCCAGTGTATATAAGGAGCATCGGTTGTTCCTGGTGATGAGAAAGCGGTCACGTCCGGCGAATGAAAATACATTTAATTAGTTTTACTGTCATGCCCCTATTAGACTTCATTTTGTTTTCGCTCTGAACTCGTGTACTGTTTTGTTCCGGGGGGAAAATCCTAATGGACGTCCTCCGCCCTGGGGCGGGCGGAGGGGTCTGGACTCTTATAGACTTAAAACCACCCCCTTGTTCCATATAACACCTACATCCTACATCGAGGGTCGCGGGAACTGGAGATACTTCCGGAACCCCCGGCTGGGTGTACTGTATACCTACCATAAGATATAGACTATACTTGTCTAGCCCAGCCTAGCTATTGTTTATCTACCTACTGTGAATTGTATCGACACCCAGAACGAACTGCCCCGAATCAACTAAGATGTCAAAATTGTAACGAAATATACCTAAATCTAATCTGGAATACCTAGGTACATGTATTTATTAGTGTACAGCTGTATGTTTATATGTGTATTTGGGATAAAAAGTATCAAGATGTCTATAAATAAAACGATTCAAGTAAAATCATTGTAGTTTTATTACTCACTGGAATATAATAATTAAAAACCTTTGATCGATTTCGAATTGTTGTACTAGCTTCTTATTGAAAAAAGCCAATGAATAACACATTATCTGAACAGTATCAAACGAAGTATTAAAATTAAACTTAGGCATTAAAAAATAGTTCAGCCTTATCAAAAAAAAGATCTTTTCCTTTGTGTCATCAGTGTGTCGACAGCACTGTGCTGGTGGTCAAGGCGAAGGGCCCACGTCGCTGGGGGAACCTGTTTACAGCCATAAACATCCGAGAGTCGCCCTTCGGTCAAGGAAAACACACACACGGGAATGTAGACGCGACGTCACCAACGTGTAGGCACGTCCTACGTAACATAAATAAGTCCACGACGGTACAGTTACACGGAAATACTAATGCAAATCAAAAGACGTCCCGTGCGACGCGCCGGACGCTCGGATCGGGAGCAGGGGGCGGGGGCAGGGTGTTGGGGATTGCAGGAGGGGGGAGTTGGGGGTGAGTGCTTAGTTGTCTTCGATCTCCTGCTCTGCCTCCTCGTCGAACTCTGCGTCCTCGTCGGCGGTGGCCTCCTGGTACTGCTGGTACTCGGACACCAAGTCGTTCATGTTGCTCTCCGCCTCGGTGAACTCCATCTCGTCCATGCCCTCGCCGGTGTACCAATGCAAGAAAGCCTTGCGCCTGAACATAGCAGTGAACTGCTCTGAGATGCGCTTGAACAGTTCCTGGATGGCGGTGGAGTTGCCGATGAACGTGGCGGCCATCTTCAGACCACGAGGTGGGATGTCGCACACGGCGGTCTTCACGTTGTTGGGGATCCATTCTACGAAGTACGACGAGTTCTTGTTCTGGATGTTGAGCATCTGCTCGTCCACCTCCTTCATGGACATGCGTCCACGGAAGATGGCGGCCACGGTCAGGTAGCGGCCGTGGCGCGGGTCGCATGCCGCCATCATGTTCTTGGCGTCGAACATCTGCTGCGTGAGCTCGGGCACGGTGAGGGCGCGGTACTGCTGGCTGCCGCGAGATGTTAGGGGAGCGAAGCCGGGCATGAAGAAGTGCAGACGTGGGAACGGCACCATGTTGACCGCCAGCTTGCGGAGATCCGCATTCAGCTGGCCAGGGAACCGCAGACACGTCGTCACGCCGGACATGGTGAGCGACACCAGGTGGTTGAGGTCGCCGTACGTGGGTGTGGATAGTTTGAGCGTGCGGAAGCAGATGTCGTATAATGCCTCATTGTCAATACAGTAGGTCTCGTCTGTGTTTTCTACTAACTGATGGACTGATAGTGTTGCGTTGTAAGGTTCTACTACTGTGTCTGACACTTTTGGCGAAGGTACAACTGAGTATGTGTTCATAATTCTGTCGGGATATTCTTCTCTGATTTTGGAGATAAGAAGTGTGCCCATTCCGGAACCAGTGCCGCCGCCGAGTGAGTGTGTGAGTTGGAATCCTTGAAGACAGTCACATGACTCTGCTTCCTTGCGTACGACGTCTAATACTGAATCGACTAGCTCAGCGCCCTCGGTGTAGTGACCCTTTGCCCAGTTGTTACCGGCTCCGGACTGTCCGAACACGAAGTTGTCCGGTCGGAAGATCTGTCCGAAGGGTCCCGAGCGCACAGAGTCCATGGTGCCGGGCTCGAGGTCGACGAGGATGGCGCGGGGCACGTACTTGCCGCCGGAGGCCTCATTGTAGTACACGTTGATGCGCTCCAGCTGCAGGTCCGAGTCGCCATGGTAGGCGCCGGTGGGGTCGATGCCGTGCTCGTCCGAGATGATCTCCCAGAACTGGAACAAACAGAACAATACTTATTAAAATTATCAAAACATATTAGAGACGCGGGGAAAATAATATAATTACTGACGATAAGTAAAGTTAACGCGCGGAGAATATCTATTAGCACGAGCCGGGTCGTCTGGTGTGAGCGTAGGATGAGTCACGGTCGCCCTGGCAACGGGGTTCGCAACAAACGGCAGCTCCCGAGTCGATGCCTCGACATTAACATATTTACGAGGTCGACATTATCGATCCAACCCACTACTATAAAAGTACATCAACGATTTAAATCACGTCGTAAACCGATGAATAAGCATAATTGCAGCAAAAACATTATGGCCGCCCACTTTCGTGTTTATGTCATGTTGCCTTAAAAGAGGAGAGCGCAGAGCAAGTTTCTCATTTGGTCCGACAGCCTGTCGAACAATAAATCAGGCGGGGTCGGGGTTGCTGTGCCGTGCACACCCGATGTTGCGTGCCATTTTTAGGACGAATGTAGCATAATAATTCTTGGTACAAAACACAAGTCATCCATTAACATTGCGGCGAGATTTTATCGCGAATCAATTGAGAGGCTTTCTAGGTAAATGAAACTCGGCGAATAGAGAACGGTCGATAAGATCGGTTGTTGACTCATTCGTAGCGAGATTATAATAAGAGAAATATTTTTTAAGCAGTGCAGTCACGTAACATATTTTAATCATGACTACTTTTCAGGAGTGAGTTGTCAACGCTAACAATAGGCAGTATTTTCTTCTGGAAAAGGGCAAGCTATGCTTACTCAGCTAGGTATCCATTGAGTTGCCATTTTGGAAACCTAGGCAAAAATTATTCCAACCGATATGTTTTCTCCGCACATTTCTATCTTATTTATCAGTTTGTTGTTCAAAGTGTTGTTGTAAAGTTTATCTTTATCAGCATTATTACAAAAATTATCATCGATTCTATGAATAACACTAAGGAACTTTTCGTGGAAGTATTGAACGATTGTGCGTCATATTGGTGGACGTGATGCGATGGAACACATCACGTCTTCATCATAACATAATACTGTAGCGCCTTGTTGGTAAGCACACAAGCAGAACACTTCATGTACCTTCAATGAAGCGCATATCGACTAACATACCTTGACATCGCAATAGTTATGGATGTAGGTACGGTCTTTATCATCACATAAACTTAATTTACAACCGTTTCGGAACTTTTTATGGCTCGCATGGCTCGCAAGCCAGTCGTTCGATACGTTGATCACGCTACAAAAAGCGGGTCAACGCGGAAGGCACCGCGGGATTGGCTTAGCTCGTAAAATCACAGACTGGCACGGAGACAGTCGCGTGTCGCCGGCAATTACCCACCATCAGAGACATGCAAATAACTAAGAAAGTTTTGAAAAGTACGCCTTATTAGCATTTAGGTAAAACAATGACTTACGGTAAATGTTTATGGCTTTCGGTGAGAGGTAAGGTAAAATTATAGTATTATCCATACCTACTCATGTTCTACATATTCGATAAATTGCTTTTCTTTCTACAACAATACTGAATGAATTACGTACCTACACATAATAAATTTATAAAGTTTACCGACTAATCTGTATGTACCCTTTTGCCCTATTATTTTGTTAGACGAAGGAGACTAGTCTCCACGACACAGGGAATCCTAGTGTGGAGATTAGGGTTATTTTTCAAACTGTGAAATAGTGTTTTTTTTTTTTGGCAATAAAGATTATTATTATTATTAAATGTGTCCGTTTTTTCATTGTGAAAATACTTCGCTTACTTTATTTTCTCAAAAATACTTCTTTCTATAAATTGCTCAAGAACGTGTTTCGTTGCATTTCTCAAAAGCGCTTCACATTTCTTTAATGTGAAAGAAATAAAAAGCTTTCCACTGCATGGTGGCTCTTTGAAAGAGTTTTGGCGTTTTGCCAAATGCTGGAAAAATCGCTTCCGACATCAAGAACACTGAGTGGGTAGGAAACATTTTACACTCATAGGAGAGTTCATTGATACTTTTTTGTTTGATATAAATAAGTAAACACGGAAAAAAAATGGCTACCGATATTAACTTTTCTCCTTTCTTTCACTCCCATTTTTAACCCCCATCTACCTGAGTACAGAAGAAACGAATGATGAAATCCTGATCAGAAACTATGTATTTTCAGCACGCGTAGCATGACCACGTTATGTCTACGGAAGAATAGACATACTGACAGCAAGAATAGACAAGTCAGTACATTTTGTCTATTCTTCCTGTCAGTATGTCTATTCTTCCGTAGACATAGCGTAGTCATGCTATGCGTGCTGAAAATACTTTCTGATCAGGATTTCATCATTCGTTTAGTAGTGAAGTAGATAGGTACCTACCTATGGTGTACATACCACACCACTTACTCATGATGCATTTATTTAATCATATCTGTGTCATTTTCCAGTTAATATAATAAATATGATAAGTGGAACACGTCAATGAGATATTTGTTGTACCTACTGATTTGCAGTAATTGGCTACACTAGCAATGAGGTAAGTAGGTAGGTATTTATTCAATTAAGAAAGTTTACAATAATTATACTTAGTACCTACCTAACTGCCGTAAATTATAATTGATTTATAGGCAATTATCTTTTCAACTAGACTGTTTGAATGCTCCATCAGACTTCAATTAGGTACCTACCTACGTTAACAAAATCTTATGTGTAATCATTCAATTAACTTTATTTCATTAAATAATTGTATAGTTAACGTGCTTTATCCAATTAATCCTATTAAATATTTAACTGGTTAGCTATTTGCTGACCGTGTGGACAGATTAACGTAATTTATTGGTCCAGAGATAATCTTTGAATTAGGTCAGTTTTGTAAATCCTTCCGGGTGTTGAGTATTTATGTAGGTGTCAAGAATACGTGGGAAGACAAAGTTATTGGTACTTATCCTGTTAATTTACAGGCAGCAGGGACTGACAGATTTATTGGTTGTAGTCTTTCCTGTCCTCTGGCAAGTACCTATACCTACCTATTTTTTCCTTACTCTACCGGGAAGCCTGCTTAATAGGTAGGTAGGTACCTAGGTTGGAAAAAAAATCCATCCATTCGGAACTAGATTGGGCCTTCCCAAGAGCTGATACAAAATGTTACTCTGACTCAAACAAGTTGATATGTACATTGCATGTTATATCCAATTTTAAGACATCAAAGAGCTTTCCTAACATCAAAACACACGTTACAGGATAGTTTTCTCGTCGTAAACTTTGGTTCTACAAACATGTGCTAAGCTGTGCTATTTCGGCTACCGCGGAAGAACGCCGGTCATTGAACTCATATGTCTACCGCGGTAGCTGATTTTACCTACCTATTTAAATTTCATAATTAACTTTTTTGCAGTACGCGCATGAAATTAAAGTCTACAATTACCTAGTAGGCAGGAGCTTTTTATTAGTTAAGTAAGCAGGTGCCTCCTAGGAAATGTTTTTTTTTGCGATGAAGTAAAAAGAACTCGCGATATTGTTGTTCGTTTTATTGCATAATGTTATTTATGGAATGTAGGTTTAGGAACCTAATCATACTTCTAAGAACTAAACGATATTTTTTATCTCAAATTGAATTAACGTAATTTTAATTAATACGTAGGTATAGGAATGCGACGTTAATAATACCTACTTCAATAACACAAAAGTTTCTTATTTTTTTTTCCAAAATTAAAAGGCCGCGGCAGCTGGCATAACATTTGGCGCACCCCGCGTCGCCGCCGTTCCATCATCAACGGAAAGGACTCAAATTTCGAACGTTACAAACGCAGGCCTATGATTGGCCGGCCCTTATCATAGGACGCAGCAGGCCCGGTATCGAGCGGGGCTCCAAACATGCGTGCCCTTGATTATTTGTAACGGTTTTTTAATGTATGGCGCGAACTTGTAGAAATGTCTATTGAACAAGGTACCTACGCTCATTGTTATCATTTTATCAATAACCGTTACAAAGATATAACTAGCTAAAGAAAAACAACATTGAATTGAATTCCTTTGTTTGAAACAGGATTGTGGGCCGGCCGGCATTCATTCAATAACTAAAGGTACTTAAATACCTGCCAGCCGACATTCAAGACTTGCTACGTAAGTGTTTGATTCAAAGCTGTATTCTTATCCAGCAACAAGAAATGATACGCGTAAATCGATAATCCAAATCCTCAATAGATCCGCCAACCGGCGATTAACACGTGGAAGTAGGAGACAGTCGGCTTCAGAAGTTCCTGCATACGTATCGATCGATAACTGCCCAAATACGTTGGGTGCGGCATATTCACCAAAACTCTCCTTTTACATAATATTTACACGTTAACTGATGACGTGACTTTAAAAACGCGAGAGTCGTGAGAAAATTGACACGGTAAAACAAAAAGGTTGACAAAAAGTCCACAATCTGCGACCACACCCACTGACGTTAAATGGCAAACACTCGACCACCGTTAATTAGACACAATTCAGACAGTATTAACGTGAATTAATAAAGGAAACAGTCGTCAATTGTTTCATTTTTCGAGTCGTGGCGTGAGGCCGGCATCACAAAATGCCGGCCGCTGTGCCCACGTTCGAAATTAGATGTTTGAGAAACAAAAGAATAGCTTACCTTGGCACCAATCTGGTTACCGCATTGTCCGGCCTGGATATGCACGATTTCCCTCATTTTGTTTTGTATGAACTTATTTTACTTAGTTAACTATAAAAAATTGCTTTTCTGCTCCGCACGCACCACGTACTCTCGTGGTCGCTTGAAGAATAATAATTTTGTTCCGTTTCGTCCGATCGACCTAAACTACGGATGCGGTAGTGCTGTAGTGAAACCAGTGGTATGATATATCGATAAAGTTTGTCGCATTGCGACATACTTTAAAAAATGTATTGAGACTTTTATTGACGTTTACAATCTGTATAATATACTTAACATACTGCGATCGCCAACCCGCCTGCCAAGCGTGGCGATTATGGCAAAACCCCCCCTCTGGGGGAGGCCTATGTCCAGCAGTGGACGTCTTTCGGCTGAAATGATGATGACTTAATAATAATAATAAGTGAATGTAATAATACATGCAATTGTTTTTTTGCTAGCCATTTCTGTCCCACTCTTGGGAAAAGGCCTTCCCCATTCCATTCAATTCTGCTGAGGTTGTGCCTTATATTGCCTATTTCTGAGGAGACCATACGAGGTCTCTCACTTTAGTCTACCGTGATCCCGACTGACAGTGTCAGGGCTCCAGTCTTGCCATATTATGCCCACAACTAAGCCAGCATCCTGCTGACATGGCCATGTCTGCAAAGTTGCAATTATTATATGAAATTTTTGCAACTTTTAAAGCTACGTAGACCATTTGCGCTTTTGAGAGCAGTGTGGTGTTTCTTATTTGGTCTGTTAGTTTAACATAAGTATGCCGCGTTTCATTGGTCGTTGGGATACCTTAAGTTCGGACTTCTGAATGTTCGTTAAAGACCAAGTCTGTGCACTATAACTCATAAATTAAAGTGGGGATAATACACATGTCTATTAGATTGCGATTTAAGGGGATGGGTAAATCGACCTTGAATAGTTTTGAAATCGACCAGTAGCATTTAGCTAACATAAAAAATGTACAAATCTCTGTTTGAATAATTATAAAACTGTGTGAATTAGTTTATAATAGGTGTCTCATGGTAGGTTTCTAATAGTGTAAACGGTTGAATCAGGTAATCATTCTTACCGTTACGACATAGGTCTTTCATTGACTTGAATATACCCTGGCGGTTGTGAGTATGTCATACTCACTTGAATGTCTCACTGAAGGCTAATAATTAATGGAGGCGCATGTTAACACATGCGCCTCCATTAATTATTAGCCTTCAGTTCCCTTAAAATGTTTGACCTAAATACACGAAATAAACGCGAAATAGCACGAATTGGCACGAAATAGTGCCAATCGGCATGTTCATGAACGCTCGCCATCAATTAGGATTGATAATCTCTTAGCTGTTTCGGTTTTTTTTTTAATTGTTTATTATGATTACGTTTTACTCTAGACCTCTTTAACTGTGCAAAACTTGTTACATTTTGCTACCATTGTACCCGTAAATTCAACATGAATGTTATAATAACCTAAATTTGACATATTTTATTGATTTTAGAAGAGTGTTAACTTCACAAACACAAAGGTCTAGTGCGAGTTCTGTTTACTTACAAACGTTTGTCCTAAGCTTTCACTCAAATCTGACAATAACAATAATAAGGTGTGGGGACATTTCACACACGGCCATCTGACCCCAAACTAGGAAGACCCTGTACTATGAGTGTCTGACAACTGATATACAAGCACAAATACATTTTTAAATACGTACATAAATATTGATAAACAACACCCAGACGCAAGGCAAACACAGGTGCTCATCACACAAATATTTACCCTGGGCGGGAATCGGACCCGTAACACGCTGCGCAGCAGTCAATCACTCAGCCACAGCGCCAACCGTGTCGTCAATGACTCAATAAACTGTAAAATGTAAAACTGTGAAATGTACTCAATTCAGTAAATTAAAAAAATATCGATATTACGTATCGATACGTGAACAGCCCTTTTTTTCTAGCTGCTTTCCTATTGGTCGGTTGACGCCATATCGCGGCCATGACTGCCAACATAACAGAAATAATTGGCGTCCCATTTTAGCGATGAATTTTATATTTCTTTGGTTTTTAAACTAATTGGAAGACTAAGATGGTAAACAAAGATATTATAAGTTAATGCATTGTATACAAGTATTTATTTGGTTTGATGATATTATTAAAATACTGTAATTTTCGTTCTTAGCCACAGATGTATCATTTTGTTATGTTGGTATTTCTCCTCGGTACTGGCGCTGGGCGATGGCAAATACTGGCCCATGCTGGCGATTAGTGGCGATGCTTGCTTTGGTACAATATTTGCTTCACGGCGAGGCGGCGCCGGCCGGCACAAAAAACAAAAGAAAGAACTCAATCAAATTAACATTAGTTTAATTAATAACAGTAACCTAATATTGTAATTAATCAATTAAAATATTAGGCTCGGCAAATACCTACGTTGTATAGGTAGCTACATTATTCAATTAATGTTGTTTGTAGGGTACTTAGGATTCCTCGATTTTATTAAACGGTGTTAAACGGCGAGATTAACTGTAGAATAATAATAATACCGTACATAATCAATAATGTTTTCCTCATTATTGCTGTGACTTCCTTCCTGCCCGTGTAACAATAACTGAAATACCGGTTTCAGAATAGTTAGGTATTTAATTATAATGCTGGCACTTCACTTGGCGTATCAAATATTCGACTTATTTGGATAGGTAATACAAAAGTGTGCGTTACCCCAGCAAAATAATGTCGAAAATAGTAATTTAAATGTTACAGGCAATTAGTTGTCCAGCTTCTGTAATTGTTGCGCACATTTTTAAATTTGTTGCACATATAGATTTTGAGTTATTCCACAAAAACATTTCCTGCTGGGGTAACGTTACCGCAGCCAGACATTTTCTTTTATAATGGAAATATTGAAATAAATATTAGCCATATAATTAGTAGTCTAGACGAGGTAAATGTTGCAACTTATTTTGTATTTGTTCTTCCTTCGACTGCGATGTTATTCAAGATTTTGCTGGAGTAACGTTTGTGGTTTTGCTGGATCTCTGAAACGGATAAGCAGATTCTTATCATCTTTTTTACATGATTTCTTAAGAATTAGTTTGAATTAGTTGGGTAATAAAAAAACAAAATTAATGCACCATTCAAAGGTTATTTAATTAAATATAAAAACACTTCAATAGGTCCTAACACTTTGAATAAGAGCTCGAAAGACTTACTTTAAACGTGGTTTTGTAGCTTGTATCTGTCTTCAAATGTATGTGAAGTTTCATTAGTATCCTGTTAGTAATAAACAAATTATGATGAAATTCAGTTCTCCACTTTGACGGTCATAATGCGCGCTTAGTTATTTGGCCTCCGATAACCCTGTATGTGAATATATAAACTAAATGATATATCAATAATTAGTTACTTAGTTCAGTTATATTCCTGTAAAAGCTGTGAAGATTTGTATTACTAAAGACAAAGTGTAAAGTAAAATTTAAAAAGTAATGGAAAATGCCATATGAACAGTATTGCTACCTGTGATTGTTTTAAAGTTTTATCAATATTTTGAAAGTTTTATTGAAATGATTATTTTACCTGTAAATAAAATTTAATAACACAAATTCAAAACACTTGTGTACACATCCGTACTAAACTTGTAAACCTATCCTACATATTTAAGAAGGTAGCATAATGTACTGCGCGGTCGCTTTTTTGTAACCACCTTATTATGGTCGGGTTATCACGGTGTTGCGCTTCCTAATGGCTTTTATTTTATTATCTCGTTAATTATTGTATGTACTGCGCTGAACTTTTACAGGAATATAACTGAACTAAGTAACTAATTATTGATATATCATTTAGTTTATATATTCACATACAGGGTTATCGGAGGCCAAATAACTAAGCGCGCATTATGACCGTCAAAGTGGAGAACTGAATTTCATCATAATTGGTTTATTACTAACAGGATACTAATGAAACTTCACATACATTTGAAGACAGATACAAGCTACAAAACCACGTTTAAAGTAACTCTTTCGAGCTCTTATTCAAAGTGTTAGGACCTATTGAAGTGTTTTTATATTTAATTAAATAACCTTTGAATGGTGCATTAATTTTGTTTTTTTATTACCCAACTAATTTAAACTAATTCTTAAGAAATCATGTAAAAAAGATGATAAGAATCTGCTTATCCGTTTCAGAGATCCAGCAAAACCACAAACGTTACTCCAGCAAAATCTTGAATAACATCGCAGTCGAAGGAAGAACAAATACAAAATAAGTTGCAACATTTACCTCGTCTAGACTACTAATTATATGGCTAATATTTATTTTAATATTCCCATTATAAAAGAAAATGTCTGGCTGCGGTAACGTTACCCCAGCAGGAAATGTTTTTGTGGAATAACTCAAAATCTATAGGTATGCGCAACAAATTTAAAAATGTGCGCAACAATTACAGAAGCTGGAGAACTAATTGCCTGTAACATTTAAATTACTATTTTCGACATTATTTTGCTGGGGTAACGCACACAATACAAAATCGACTTCATTTCAATAACGATTTTGTAACCAAGTAACGCAATTATTTTTACAAATACGCCAAGTGTAGTGCTACCTTAACAATTAAAAATGACTTGTGGGGCTCGTGCCTAAGTAAAGGCCGTACGAATTCGTCGGTCGGTCGAGATTAAGTTATGCTTGCCGCGGTCAGCCCGTGGATGGGTGACCATCCATTTCATACCAAGACTTCTCCATGCCTCGGAAAGCACGTAAAGCTGTTCTATCAAAGAAATTTAACAGATTGTTGTAGCTTAGATACCGGCGCGGCCCCCACCACATTTATTTTCATACTTGACGTTCGATCTCGGTACGATCTCGCAGCTGTGTGTGGAATCGCATGCGTCTCACAAAAATGTTCTAAGAACTTTTATCCGAATATCGCAGAACGGAGGAACGCAAGCGTTCTACTTCTATTTCGTCGTTATTATCGCAGCAGTGTGTAACTTCGTAGCCGTCCTAGTACAAAATGTACTGAAAACAAATATCGCAAAAACGCATGCAATATTATCGGCCGGTACTAACGCGCCTGTGTGGGGGAGCCTTTAACAATACTTGAAGATACTCGTGTAATGCTGGCACTTCATGCCGGCACTTCATGCTACCACATCACATGGCGTATTTGTTCAAATATTCGCCTTACTTGGATAATACAAAATCGATTTTATTTTAGTAATTTAGGGTACAATTTGTATTATCCAAATAAGGCGAATATTTGCACAAATACACCATGTGAAGTGCCGGCATCACATGGCGTATTTGTGCAAATATTCGCCTTATTTGTATAAGACAAAATGGACTTTATAAGAATAGGGTATATTTTGTTTTATTCAAATAAGGCGAATATTTGCACAAATACGCCATGTGAAGTGCCAGCATAACATTTAAGCATCGGTTATTTTCCAAAGGGTTAGGCTGCTTAAGACGTGTAGGGTATATGAGGTAAGCATAAGAGTATGTATGGTACGGTATGAGGTATAATTGTACATCGCTATATGAAACCTGCACTTACCTATACCCTGTTCACAATAAGATTAGTCATAAACACAAACCTTTTTTACAGTCCCATCAATCGATTTTGACTTCTATTCCGTAGGCTTAAGGATGACATTAGAGGTAAAAAAGTGGGTACAATAACAACTGTTTACTGCAGTTGCCATTTGTCATGGTACCAACGCAATATGAGTGAAAATCGGTTGAACGGACTGTAAAAAAGGTTTTAGTAAATGTCTAATCTTATTGTGAACAGGGTATTGACATACCTAAGTCTCTCATAGGAGTCACTATAGACGGGGCACAAATCCAAGACTATAGAAATTATTAACGGAAAATGCCAATCACACTTTGCGCTAACTGGGAATCAAACAGGACCCCGCGCTTATTGTCGATGTTACGGTTTTACGACCACTAGACCACAGACAACAAAACAAGAATGCATTGTAGTGATCAGTTCTAAAATTAAGCTTAAACCTTTTTTTTTTTGATAAAACATAATTTATTGTTCTGTTATGGGGGCAACGGCAAAATAATAATGTAAGATTGAAAATAAATGTCAAAATAAAATAATGTATTTTCTGAATTTATGTATTTGCATCTAGGATAGGAATTTGTTTTATCTGAAGGACAGGACTTGACATATTTTGTACACAAAAGCTGTCAAACTGTCATGATAGTATTTCCTTTATTCTTCAGTCAAAAGTATTAATGATGATTGAAAACCGGTTGTTAAAATACATTAAGTTAGCAGGTAAGTAGGTACCTACCTAAGTTCTCTTTTCAATTTTCATACTTAACTTAATTTTGGTCAACTTAGAATATCTCTGGAAAGGTTAAAATGGCGTCCATATGGCACGCCTAGACATGTCCGCAATTCGCGGGTGTGTTCCCGACGTCAATACCCGGGTGCCGCCATACCGCAGTGACGTCACAGCAGGCACGCCCGGTCGTTGACATGCACTTTAAAACTTTTAAATTGAGAATGTTTTTGTAGCTGTCATGCTTTTTTAATGACAAATTGACAATAGGAAAAGACTCAAGGAGTTTGTTGTCAGAGGTTTGTTTTAATTTTACGACTGAAATAATATCTGAAATTAACTGGCTCTGTATTTTTGGATCATGCTTCTATTAGCAGGATATGTGCTAAAGTTATTTTTCACTTTTTAGTTTTTGAAGGCGGTTGTCTTTATTTTATTAACATCTTTGACGGACACTTATCAACTAAAATATTCGAAAGTGCCATGAAATTACCATGCCTGGCACTTGTTTGGCACAATACACCATGGTTCTTACGTAGAAACTGCAGGGCAATCGGAAAGTTCCTGTGGTACCTAGTACCTAGTAATTGTATGCTAACTTCCTTTTATGTACTGAGCGGAACTTATTAGCTATACACGACGTATTACCTGTAGGTAGAAGTTCCGAGAAAACTAGGCGTGTCTGAACCGGGCAGTCGCCATCGCCATACACTAAAGGTACCTACCTACCTTCCCTACCTATAGAAAAAGAAAGAAAGATAAGTAAATTAACAGCAAAAATAATTAGTACCTACCTGAGGCCCGGTTGCGCCAGTTAGGGTTACCTTTTAAATCCGGATTAGTTGTTAACCCGGGCCCCAGTATAATGTAATGTATGTTATTTTGTTATTAAATCTTATGTTAGCACCTAATCCTAAATTAATAGTTTTGCGCAACTGTAACGCTATTACTAATCTAGCCATGCCATAACTCCACCATAATCAGGTAGACATAGGGTTTCCAGATGGTATCCAAAAGAAGGACATGTCCTCCTTTTTAACCGACTTCAAAAAGGAGGAGGTTCTCAATTCGATTGGTATTTTTTTTATGTATGTAAGTACACCGATAGATTATGACCCGATTTACGTGATTCTTCTTTAGTTCGATGCGGAATAGTTGACATTTGGTCCCATAAAAATTTAACTTACTTTGACCCAGTAGTTTTCATTTTATGAACATTTATTTTTATTGTTATTATTATTTTTTGTTTGACCACGCACAACTTTTTTTCAGTATAGTCCGATTTCGATGATTCTTTTTTTTATTGATAGTGTTACGTACCCATATTTGGTCCCATATAAATTTCAAGAAAATATTCCAAGGGTAGAAAATTAAGGGATGACTGAATTTTTTTGGTGTCACCGTTTCGTAATTAATTTGTATGTTAAGAGCGCCCATCCCCATCGAATGAACTTCAACGCGAGCGTGATTGAAAATTTTTTTGTTTCAACCAACGCAAAGCTCGATGACAAACGAGTGAGTGAGAACGCGATAACATCACAGGAAAATTGGCGCGCGGAAATTTCACAAAACTTGTTCCAGGAGATACGTGTTTAAGAAAAAGCCTTACAAGTTTTTGGTAAAAATGTTTGTAGTTTAGGATCTCCATTACATGTGCAAGGTTTCTATGAAGCTGTTTTTTTATTTTTTCAATGTATTCAGTGCATTATGAACGGCCAAAGTTCAGAAAAAAATCTTCAAAATAGCTGATTTTCGGACGTGTTTACTGAATTTGTTTCTCAAAAAAGTTCATTTTTGGCTTCATACAAACCTAGATTTAAACCACAAGATACCTGTGTGTTAAAAATATTTGGAAAATAATTTGATATAACGCCGTAATCGCGTACAAGCGTTTGTATGGGAAATATGACGGGATGGGCGCTGTTAAGAAGCAAGCACTAAAAAGCGAAAAAAAAAGCTTTTTAACAAAAAAGACAACCGCCTTCAAAAAGTAAAAAATAACTTTCAATTCGCAAGTCGGTGGCAATACAAAATAACAAGCAAAACCAAAGTATTATGTGCATATGTGCTAAAAGTCCACAACAACTAAAAGAAGCTGTAATATTGTATCTCCAAAATCTGTCAATTTCGTTGGACATCATTGTTTGTCTCCATCTGTGTCAATACAAGTAAATAGGTTAGTATCGACATTACTATATACTCTTTGGTAATGGTATCGACCTATGGGCACAGTGTAGTGCGTCACTCCTTTCTGCACACAATGCTGACCATCTGTTCGGTTCGCGCTGGAGATGTACGAATTTCTCCACTCTGTGGCGCCGAGTGATGTCTGGCGATTTTTACGGGTTGGGCGACGTACATTGCTTGTCAATTTTAGAAACTATTATTATTTATTTATTTTTACGCTCTAAATATACAAATACCCTTACAGGCTAGACCCAACTCGATAGTGTAGCACGCTATATAAATTAAAATGAATAAATTTGATAAATTAAGCCATAATATGCTATGTCTTTGGAGCAAGGACCCAGGAGCCATAATTATATCACTATCTATATCTATGAAAGTTTGTACATGCCGTAGGTACTAACCTATGCTATTGTTTTGCAGTACCTTACCTTCATGCATTTTATTTCGTATCACGATAATAATTTATATGTTTACAAGCTTTGAAAGCTAGCTATTTTTGAACTTTTGTACCGATTTGACTTTTGTTACCATTCAAGTTTCTTCCCAGAACTGGCAAACATTCGATTCAAATGTGTCAGGTGGGCTTGAAAAGGTCATGACCGGGAATAGCATCTATGACAGGCGAACGGAACAGGTGATTGATCGTCCATTTATTGTCAATCAAACCTATCAATATTTATTATTAACATGCTTTTATTAGCATCACCTGTAACTATGTAAGAAAATCTTAGAAGTCGAATTTAAAGAACTTCTGATTTGTCGTATCAATTTGAAACTTTGTTAATATGTATGTGCAACGTGCAACTCCCATGACAATATAAAAATATGGTAGGTAGCTGTACCATCGAATGATGATAAGCCGGAAGATAGGCACTGCAACTCCATTACGAAACAATATTCTTCTCGTGTTTGGACTTGTTGAAATTGTCATAAGTAATTATCTTAAAAATGCACAAGTAAAATGCATCCTTAGAGCGAGGTTAAAAAATAAAGAAATTGATAGTTAAAAATACAACAAAAACATGCTTTCTTAGGTACCTACACACGGCTACACATCAAATACAAAGTCAAAAGCGAATACAATTACGAGATTGTAGGTACTCGCTTTTGAATTTGTATTAGCTTATTTGACTTTACTCAGTGTTCAGCGCGGTCTATTTGCCTTTTGTTTCATAATCTGAGCCTTTTGACTGCGTACAGAAGTCAAAAGGCTCAGATTATCTATATGTATATAGAGATATATAACTCGTAGCTTGGCGCCGGAGCCACGTCTTTGCATTTTTGACGTGGCGATCAAAAGGTAAAATCGTGTATCATTCTAGCCAGCCGGTAATGTACAGCAATTCGTTCTATCTCCACAATACGTACCTACTATTTCGAAAATCTTCATGAGTCACCGCTTTCTACAGTTTGCTACCTATCGATCATCCAATATGGCGGCTGTTCAACATTTTACATCTTACAACTAATACCTTGTATGGCCAACAAGCTAAAATGTTGCTAAAAAATATTAATTCACAATTTACTTCAGTTTATGTGGGGTGTAAATAAAACTAAACTGGTTGTAAAAAGGTTTCATTTTATAAGGGGATTGTCGTAGTACATATATACTACTCAAAACAAAATAAGGGCCACAAGGTATTTTGTCTGTACCATGAAAATAATAAAACCAATATATATTTTTTGTCTCCATAACGAAAACTAATGTTGTTTTTACCATGTAGACCAATAAATTTATTCAAATAATAATGATTAAAAAGTTTATTTGCTTTTGAAAGAAAAAACACATTTTAGGTTAAAAATAAAAACAACGTAAAGTTACTGAAAACAAAAGAAAATACTCCATGCTCATCTTTTAGTAACGGGTATGCCCCCCTCGTTTAGCTACGCACTCCTGAAGCCTGGAGTGCATGCTCTCAATCAAATGCCTGACATTTTCCATTGGAATCTCTTCCCAGGTCCTTTTCACAGCGTTGATGAGTTGCTGTTGGTTGTGGATTTCCTGATCACCGTCTCTAACTCTTCGTTTCAACTGATCCCACATGTGCTCTATTGGATTTAAGTCCGGGCTGTTCGCCGGCCACGGCAAGACTTGAATTTGAGAGTCTTCCAGTACAAACAGAGTCGCTTGAGCCATGTGTGCACGAGCATTGTCTTGCATCAAGATGAATCCAGGACCCGCTCGCTGTGCAAATGGGATCACATGTAGTCTGACAACTTCCTCAATATACCGCTGAGCAGTAACAGTACCCTCATTTAAAATAGCGAGCTCAGTTTTGCCGTGTAAGCTTATCCCGCCCCAAATCATTACATTTGGACCACCAAAACGATCGACTTCATGAATGCAGACTTCTGAAAATCTCTCGCCGCGTCTTCTCCATACACTAATACGCCGATCGTCGTTAAAAAAATTAACTTTGCATTCGTCAGTGAAGAGCAGCATGCCCCAAAATATTTCACCAAAATGAAAAAATACCTCGTGGCCCTTATTTTGTTTTGAGTAGTATATATATATCGATGGGGATTGTATTTGTACCTGGAAACTGATGACTTTCAACTTTTTTTTTCATAAACACAAAGTTAGGAGCCAGCTCCCAAGGTGTCATAGAAAAAGGTTTGTGTGTAAAGAGCGAGAAGTGATCAGTGATCATAGACAAATTAACTAGGATTAATTTGTCTATGAACACTTTCCGCTCTAAAACCAGGGAATAGGGTCTAAATTGAATAAAACATGGAGGCCAACTGACCAGCTGATGCTATGCAGTAAACGGTAACCGGTGCCAATTACAACTGCAGTACCTCATGTACGGCCTGACTCACAATTCACTACGACATACATTATTAAAATATGTGCTTTAATCTGCACGTACGTTCCGTTTGTTCTTTCATTAATATTACAGAAATAAGTATAAAATACTTAGGAAAGTAGGTACCTATAGAAATTGTTCAATATAAGTAGATGTAGGTACCCATATTTTCTCATTACAAGATTTACAAGTACAACTACTTAGCTTCTACTAGCAACTAGCTTCAATTTTCTGACTGACTGACTCTTTGACTATTCAAAAGTGCCTGTAAATTAGAGTTGCCATAGCAGCCTAAGTACTGACCGCACTGACCGGGACATTATTTAGTGACTGAAAATTAGGAAATTTTGAACATGGCATTTTGTAATTGAACTTGCTATTTCTTTAAATGCGCTGTCGACAATTAACTATGTATTCCCTTTTTTGTAAATTGTCCCTACAATACATACTGCCATTGCGGTGGAGTAGAAAGATTCATCCATGACAATATAGCATATTCTGTGAGTGGACAACTCCACTGTTGTAAATATTCCAAAGCAGTTTTGTAATAATTTTCAATTTAATTCTAGATTGAGAACAACGGATTAACTCACTGTGTTGCCGCGTTCGTCCGACAAGTTTCGATGGCATACGGCCACCAATTTTCAATTTCTTCGTCAAAAGACTGAGGAATTTTTGATATTATCGCACCGCGTCGCCCGCCGCCTCACCGGTCTGCGCTGTACGTGTATTACACGTTGCAATTGAAATACCGGGTCATTTTGTAGACCGACCGGGAAGACCGGGACAGAGGTTTCAAACCGGTGACATGTCCCTACCTGCAACCCTACTGTAAATGGTTTAATTGAAATAAATGCCTCTATCTGCCACACTCAGACACGTCACTTAATAATAATGAATCATTAACTTTAATTGACCAACATAATTTCGAACACTGTCAGTCAAAAATATTGTTGTTGACATGTGCCAAGTTATGTTGGTCAATTAAAGTTAATGATTAATTATTATTAAGTGACGTCTCTGAGTGCGGCAGTTTGTATTTGACTTTGACATTTAATATGTTCCACCACCATCATCATTTTTGCGCGTACTAGTTCTAAATTGCTTAGCCTTAAGTATATGTCCGATTATCCGATATCCGATTTTGTAGAGTTTACGAGCTCTTTTGTAGTTGATCAATGAATGTGAGCATCTTTCATGGGGTCGCATTGAGGTATACTTATGAATTTTTTTTAATTATAATTTTAAGCAAGTAATCCCATTATTTGCTTTTTTACATGGTCATCCATCAGCCACATGAATTCTATAAACATGTCGCTTTTCTTTTAAAAAAACTGGCATGTGTACCCAATTTGTTCACACTTAGTTTTGTTTATTAGAATAAGTGTGATATACGTCACGTACCATAAGGCCTACATACAACATTGATTGACAGCTAAGGTCGTCCACACGCGAGAGTGAACCTACGGCCTTAGGAACTGGTGATGTCATTCACAGGGTGACTATTTTTAGCGCCGGTGTAATGACACGATAGGATGTCTATATTATTCATGTTTGTAATAGGTAATTGGTGGTTGTGGTATTAATATTCATTCAACTGAGGTTAGCTTTACCAAAAGGAGCTAACTTCAAAATTTAATTAATTACGTCCAATTAATTCAATAAACCACATTTATTTATTTATTTTTATTTATAGTTAATTAAAACGGCACAGGTCCACATACATTAATTAACATAGAATTTTAAAAATTAAAATAAAATAAGCATTCAAATAACATACAATACAAAAATTAAATTCAAAGATATACAATTCGTGGATAAAATTATTAATAATTATTTGAGTAAATGGTTGAATCAAATAAATACATCACGAACTAACATAAATTAGCATGTAACAGTGGACACCCTCGCATACTGTCTCTCACAGAACACTAGACAAGCACGCATTATTTTCTTCCATTCATCAGCAACATCACATTCAGGGTCGGCAGTCAAGAGGGCGTTTAGCATCCTTAGGGTTCGACATACTGGGGATTTGGCTCTAGCAACAGATCTAGATAGCGGTAGTGCGAACAGATTATGACGGCGGCTTTGACGGTGCCCAAGGTATTTGTCCGGCACAAATAGGCGGCAGAAAAGTCCGTGGAGCTCAGGGCAGTCAATACGACCGCTCAGAGTTTTACAGGCAATGGTGAGCTGATCAAAGCCTCTTCTTACCTCCATCGAATTGAAGCCCAACACCCCTAGAAGATAATTCGTTGGGTACATGAATGGAAAGAAGTGGTACAGCCTTTGATACAAAAGTCTCAGGAAGGTTTTCTGAACTTTCTCAAGCATCAGTGCCTGAGACGCAGTATGTGGATGCCAGACACAGGCGCTGGACTCGAGTTTACTCAAATGTGTGTTACTTATTTCTTACTATATTGCAATAACAGTTAATGAACTGTTGATGAGTGACTTATACTTTATTCCATACTAATCCATACTTCCATACTAATATCACAGTTTAAGTATTAGTGCTACCGTACAGTAGCGACACGCTCCGCCCCCCTCCGAAACACTGTTCCTCACCTCTTCCCGCGTGGAACTTGCTCTGGGAACTGCTTTTAGTTCGAGCGGAGGGTAGCGTAACGCACGCACACGCACGTATTTGTACAGTCTGTTATTTTGGTAATAGTGTAGGCAATTATATCGTTTTGTTTATATGGAGTTTCGTGGGGAGTAACTCTGTCTGTTACGTCGAAACGGCTGAACCTATTTTTATGAAATTTGGTATAAAAATAGCTTGAACCCTGGGGAAGGACATAGGCTACTTTATAATCCGCGACTTCGTCTGCATCCGCGATAACCGACATTCACGCGGACGAAGTCGCGGGCAAAAGCTGGTAGAAAATATATTTTTAAGGTAAATAATAATACCAGCCTATTAATTGTCCCACTGCAGGGCAAAGGCCTCTTCTCATACAGAGAAGGTACGAGCATTGATCACCACGTGCGCTGAAGGTGAATTGGTGATTTCATACTTATTTTAATTACTAGCTGACCCGACAGACGTTGTCCTGTCCCTAACTATCTACACTACCAAACTACCTACCTACCTACCCTACACTACCTACCTACCCACCCTATACCTACCCTACGCCTCTTATTTTCTGGTCTCCTGGTACATTGGACCAGTACGTGAACGTGAACGTTGGGTGCCGCACCACCGCTCGTCCACACCGCCGGACAACAGCTCCGCGCCCCCGGGTCCCTATTTATCCCGCGTGGCCGCGTCGAGCTCACTTCGGGTCTGGCAACACCACCTGCCGACCGTCACCACACCTGGCGTCTCCAGCGTGGCACACCGCTGTGATCGTCGTGCCCAAGGCTGAGCCAGGAGAGTACAGTGCAACTCCCAGGGGAGGTTGAAAGGGAATTAGTGACCGTAAACTTACCCACTCCTTTTCTTTAATATATTTTTATGTTGACTGGTTACGTTGGTTTGATTTGTATATCCTCCACGTAACCCCTACGTCACATTGGCGACCACCATTTTTTTAAAGCACGTAATCAATCATCGAGGTATGCGCGGTCATAATTTTATTTAACGGAACCCTCGTGGCAAGTCCGACTTGCCCTTGTCCGGTTTTTTTTTTTAAATCACGCTTGAAGGTACTTCCAGATACTATTTATCTACTACAGTTTTAGGTACCTCTTTATAATATTAATTTTAGATTTTCATTCATCATCATCATCATTTCAGCCGAAAGACGTCCACTGCTAGACATAGGCCTCCCCCAAGGGGGGATTTTCATTAAGCCTTGCTTAACTTACCTACGTGACATCATCTAGGCACACTGTAAGGTAGGTAGGTACTGTGGTCCCGTGGTCAGAGCAGACGAGAGATTTCTTCATAAATCTGCCTACCTACATACATGGATACAAGAGTGTGAATCACCTTTACATAAGCAAGTGATTGTAAAAGTGAACTTAAGTTTCACGTTACGTCACACTAGTATTTATTTTGACAGCAGCAACACAATACAAGTGAAACCAAGTGTGATTGCGAACAAAAAACTTGTTGTTAGGAAGTTAGAGTCAGCCTTGGATGTATAATCACCAAAAGAGATAACTATCCTTCTCTTCGGGAATAGTTGAGTTTACTTAGAAACCGATGGGTGTTTATGAATAAAATAAAGTACATTTAATAGAGAATAAACCGTTCAATCAATGATTTTATTAAAAGTAGATTATGCACTAAGGGGATAAAGTAGTGTCAGAGTGGGTGCCATATTGAATCCCGAGCGTGATTCTAGCGAATCCTGAGTGCAGCGTCGGATTCAAGGCCGCCCAAGACGAAGGCACCTTTATCCCCGAGGAGCATACTCTACTTTTCACACCATCTACAGTACGGTCAACGTAACTTGGCGCGTCTGAAGTTAGCCGATTAGCTGCGCAGTAGACAATTTCGTTCCTAAAAGTTCCATTGCGCAGCCAAACAGCTAACTTCAGACGCGCCAAGTTACGTTGACCGTATTGTACGAGACAATAAAAACAATAGTACTAGAATTAAGAGTAGATTGTTGGTAATACCAATGGCTTAAATTCGGAATTAATGTACTCCGGAGTCAAATCACTATTGTCACTCGACATTTTTGTGAGAATTTGCTGATATGTAATTTGTTGTATGTATAACAAAGCAAAGCAATTTTCAGTATTCGCGCCTTAGATTATGAAACAAAGGGCAGATACCACAGAAATCTTCTGTGGCAGATACCTATACAGCGCGGAACACTGAGAGTGAAGCCAAAAAAGCAAATACAATCATGAGGTTGTAGGTAAGGATTCGCTTTTGAATTTGCTTTTTTGGCTTCACTCAGTGTTCCGAACGGTCTATAGTTGTTTTATAATCTGAGATTCGCGCCTCTTTTTAATTTGTGCCCCCTATTTTTCTTTTATTTATATTCTACAAGTGGGGGCCAGTTCGATTTTCGAACAATTTATTTTTTAGTGCAGATCTCTCAGATTATGATACAAAATGCAGATAGATCGCGCGGAACACTGAGAGTGAAGCCAAAAAAGCAAATACAAATTCAAAAGCGAATACCTACAATCTCGTAATTGTATTCGCTTTTGCATTTGTGTTTGTATTTTCATTTGTTTTTTTTTAACGAATCGGCGTTTCGTGATATTCTGACTCGAGTCAGTACCGCACTAAGCGCGTTGTAGGTATTCGCTTTTGAATTTGTATTTGCTTTTTTGACTTCACTCTCAGTGTTCCGCGCGGTCTATCTGCCTTTTGATTCATAATCTGAAGCAGATCTAATGGTGAATGTTCGTATGCGATTTTAACTTTATGTTCCAAATTCAAATCACATTATTGTTGTCATAATGAAATTCAGTACAATATTATTGCCCTGCTAGACCTCAGGTCTTAAATGACTTACTTTAGGTTAGGTTTGTATGACATATAATTTGACATTGTCGAGCAGGTGGTGTGAAAAAGTAGTTATGACTGAGTTTTGACTGTGACATATTGAGGTGAGATATTGGCATTCACTGAATACAAATTCAGACTCTTTGCTGCTGCTTCTACAGAGAAATTCTTTATTTAAATCCCCAACAACAATTCAGCTAAGATGTCTTGTTTTCCTTCAAAAAGAATGTACAGTTTGCTTTAGACGGCACGGTTGGTGTAGTGGCTACTGCGTAGTGTAGCGCGGGTTCGATTCCCGCTCGGAACAATTATATTTGTATGATTTACATATAGTAGTACCGGGTCTGGCTGTTTGTGTATGTGAGTTTATATGTTTGTAAACGCACCCACCGCGTAATAAATATTAGTACTACCGTACAGTAGTGACATACGGCCCGCCTCCCTCCGAAAACTACCTCACCTCTTCCCGCGTCGAAAGTGCTCTCGAAACTGCTTTTGGTTCAAGCGGCGCGTAGAGACACACGTATTTGTACAGTCTGTTATTTTGGTTGTAGTGTAGGTAATTAAATCGTTTCGTTTGTATGGAGTGTCGTAGGTGCGCGCGCCCACATGGTACAGGAGAAATTCCGTGTATTCCCGTTGGCCCCGTCGACCATGTCCCCGTTAAAGGGGACAAAAGGCATTGAATAATATAATTAAAATTACTTCCCGTTGTCCTCGTTGTGGTAAAATTGTTATGCCTACACAAATTCCAAAATTAAAAAAATACGTAACCTAAAATGTTAAAATCTATCATATAGATAAATCTCTCATTTTAGTTTCGGGCATGCCGAGCGACAACAACCGTTGCCGGGGACAACGGTAATGAAATTTTATGACGTGTCGTTGTCCCCGTGTCAACGGGAAAGCACGAGAAATTCCTAGTGTGGGGCAAAGTTTTAAAAAAAGAAAAGAAAGAGGAAAGGAGTTTGTAACCTTGTTTCTCCTTTCTCCTCCTATACATTAATATCATTTAAAAAGCTTTTTACAAAAAAGACAACCGCCGGTTGTCTTTTTATTTTCCGTTTTTTAGTACCTCCTTCTCATTCAAATCTATTAAGAAGAGATTGAAAGTTAACTACTACAAAGATTGATGAAACTAAAACGTCGTCTTTGTAAAAATTTTGGGTATTTGTTGATTTTTCAAAAAGTGCTGACTCAATTTCGATAAAATGTATATGGGACCACCCCTGAAGCATACCCTATCCATAAAAAAAAGAATTTTCAAAATCGGTTTACGTTTGCCGGAGAAATCGCGTAACAAATCGCACATACTTAATGCAAATTTAAGACTTTTACGGTTTTGTCATGGATGCCATTGTCAGAACTGAACCAAATTAAAATGGGACCACACGGGAAGCACTAGCTTTCAAATAAAAAAGAATCATCAAAATCGGTTCACCCAGTCCCAAGAAATCAGGTAACAAACATAAAAAAAAAATAAAAAAAAATACAGACGACTTGATAACCTCCTCCTTTTTTGAAGTTGGTTGAAAAGTCAGCGCGTTCATGCTAGGCCTGTAGACACGTCATTCATTCATTCTGGCAACAGAGCAAACAGCCTTGGATTGACGCCTTCAAGTGACACGACCAAGTCTACGCCTACGTACTTAGTGTTACTAGGTGTTCTACGAAAACATTACGAGAAACGGCCTTCAATGTTGTTAGCTTTGAGATACATAGTTAGACTTGTTGAAGATTTTTGGTCGGCTAAATCCCGAGGAAATACTCGTATATGTTACAGCCTCAGATTATGAAGCAAAAGGCAGATAGACCATGCGGATCACTGAGAGTGAAGCCACCAAAGCAAATACAAATTAAAAAACGAATACCTACAATTCGCTTCGCGCTGTACTGACACGAGTCAGTAGCGCACGAAGCTAAGCATCGTTAAAAAAACAAATACTAAATTTTAATTTGTATTTGCTTTGGTGGCTTCACTCGCAGTGTTCCGCGTGGTCTATCTACCTAGCGAAGCATCGTTAGAAAAAAGAAATACTAATACAAATAAAAATTCAAAAGCGAATACAATCACGAGATTGTAGGTATTCGTTTTTTAATTTGTATTTGCTTTGGTGGCTTCATTCGATAGTGTTCCGCGCGGTCTATCTGCCTTTTGTTTGGTATCTGTTACCAAAACCAAATGGTATTATTCTCGGAGATAGTCGTTTTCCTACTCTTCCGGTCTTTTCTGATTAATTTCGAGATCCAAGACAGTTGTAACATTTCTCCGGGACTCGTCGAGCTTCATAGCGTCGCTTTTCTGGTGGTCTCGTCACTGTTGATTCTGGCTTTCTAGCGTTGCAGTGATGTTGCAGTGAGGACTGGTATAATTACCATGTCTTCATCTCTGTCTCTCTTTTTATTAAAATTAATATTACTTCCAAAAATTATTTGCAATAGCCAGGCTCTTCCAAGGAATATCTGAATTCAGTTACGACAATCAAATTGTAACGGTGAAAATAATTGATTCGTTTCAAGACTGGTCCAAAGCTATGCATTCATCAGTTACAGCTTTTTGTCTATACAAAAAGCTTTATTTTTAATGTCAAATAATAAAAATAAAACTTCGTAGTTTTTTCGAACGGATGGTGTTCGAAACTAGGATTTCCGCCATGACTAATATACCTAGTTTACATTAAGTGTTGAGGTAACCTGTCAGATAAAGGTCTCTGATAATTAACAGGTATTGAGCAATACCTGTTCAACCCACGTTAAAACAATATCATTTCTCTTTTGGTTTCAATGATACGTATTTTTTCCTCTTATTCTTACTGCACCGTTCTAAAGTTTGGCGTTTACAGAGTAAGGTTAGCTTTCCGAAGCTCTAGTCAGCTCTGTGTTTAATAATAATAATAATATGTCGGGACATTTTCACACACGGCCATCTCACCCCAAACTAGGGAGACCCTGTACTATGGGTGCCAGACAGCTGATATACATACACAAATACATTTTTTTTTGTAAATACATACATATATAGATAAACAACACCCAGACACAAGGCAAACACAAGTGCTCATCACACAAATGTTTACCCTGGGCGGGAATCGAACCCGCAACACGCTGCGCAGCAGTCGATCGCTCAGCCACTGCGCCAACCGTGTCGTCAAGTTTATTTATTTAGGAACGAAATTTTTGGAATAATCTTGAATAATTTTAGCCGGTTTATTCTGTAAAAAAATCCTCGGTGAATTTGGACGTCAAGTGAGTTTAAAGTGCCATCACACCTGAAGCTGGACATTTTTAAGTCACCTTGGAGCTCTATACACAATCATCTTAAGTTTTAAAAATCTAGTACCTATATTTTTATAGAAAAGCACTGCAGTAGCTTCTAAGACTCAACATCATTGGTTAGTTAAGGTTAGTTAGTTAGTTAGTTAAGGTTAGTCTTAAGATAATTAAAATGTAAGCAATTTGATCGCAAGCACTGTTAGCTTATGTTTTTAAATAAATAATCATATTTTTTCTTTTTAAATTTTTATTTCGAGTCGTCTCTGTGCTTAAAAGTCCGTCAAGCCAAATTAGGCACACAGTGGCATTTAGACGCGGGCATTTTGTTTCAAAATCACCTTAATTAACAAAAACAACATGTCATTATTAATTACTTGTGAAAGTTAATTTATTAACAATAAAGTTATTCTTGTAAATAAAATTGACCACAGTAATAAAAAAAGAAGCGAAAGTAGTTATTTATTTGCAAAGAAAGTAAGTACCTACTATACGACATGTATTTTTATCGATGCTTATTTTGCGCGATGCGACAACTTTATCGGCTGAAGATAAGACAGATTTACAGAGTGTCCTGCATCCGTTGCTTGGTTGTCTACATTATCAGATATAAGTAGGTACCTAGTTGGAATTTCAAATGTGAATTTGTATTCTACAAATTGCAGATGCACCCACAACACAAGGAGTCAATGCATGCAGAGAGCTAGTTGGTGATCAACGATCATTCTTCCTCGGCAGGAGGTGAGGGTTTTGCCCTGCAATGTACCAGCAGTATTGCTATAGCATATAGACATGCTGTGTCTAAGGAGCCTAGCGAAAATCTGCGTGCTGCGAAGCCGAATTCTCCGGTGTATATTTCCCGTCTCCACTACACCACTGTAGCGGTAGACATCGTGACGTACGTGCGCCAAAGGCTGAAGTAAGCGCCGAGAGTGCAGGTGCTGGAGTCGCATCGCAACGTCAACTTCAAGGCGTTTCTGGTGCGCATACCAATAGGCTACCTGCATCAGGTAATGGAAGAAGGTTTTTGACACAGGATGTGGTATTCCGCCGGTTTTGAGGACTAGTGCTGAAGAAACGCAAACACAACAAGTGCAAAAGAAGACGCTCAAAGACTTAGTGCAACTAAGTGATACAAACATAGTTTTAAGTTTTATTTACCAACACAGTTGTTATATTGTTAAGTGTACATACTTAGGTTAAGGTATTTATCTATGGGTCTTTGTAACCTGAAAATAAATGGTTTATTATTATTAGACCTAACCGAATTGACGTCTGTTCATTGAAACGACCGCTCGCTGTGACCCTGGGTAATGCATAGTAATGACATAATAACAAATAATAGTTTACTATCTGTGTCTTACGAGCCATTGTGTGAATGACACCCTTCAGTGGGCTTTACTATCGGAACTGAGACTGAGATGTTGGTCGATTAGGGTGGTACGCGAAGTGATCAAGGTATTAATATCTTCGGTGGGCCAGCAGGCCTACCTGCCTCGGAAAGCACGTTAAGCCGATGGTTTTTATTGTTATTGGTAACTCTTTGACAGGCGTTATGGTTAGTCAGACGTCAAAAGGGCCTCAAGTCTGCTATTACAATAGTGTCAGATGGTCTATCATTGATTTCATAATTGTTGATTTTGACAAGTCTGGTAATCTACTAATGTAATGGCGTCATTGTGACTTTCCAATGGTCAACCACTGACACGCCATTGAAAGAAATGATATACTTAGAATGATTTTCTCGTACAAAATGACAACTGTATGACTGACTTTAGGCGGTAATCTGCTAAAATTTTGACAGTTTCTTTGATCAGTGACCTACCATTGGAACGTCATTGTGCAGTCATTGCTTTTAACTCGACCGACCAATGATCGACCATTATGAATTTAGCAGATTACGAACTTTTAGCAAAGTGACAATGGGATCGTATTGGAATGACGAAATTATAAAAATAGCAGACTTGGCCCCAAGGTCTGACAACCAGTCTTACCAACGGGTATCCAGCCACAGGCCAACCAGCTGTAACAGAGTGTATGACATGCTCTTAGTCCATCCTTAAATGTAGATTAGTCAAAACCTGTAGGATCCTCATCTTTTTATGTGATTCAGTACTCTTCTAAGATTAACTTAAATTAAAGTTACCACAGCAACCACAAAGTACGTTGCGCTAATGTTGTAATAATTTCAATATGACATTTATCTGAAGAGTGACCTTCAAACTAGTTTACCTGTAGGTACCTTGGATGATATAAGTCATTCATTTATTTCATATAGGTATAAAGGAAGTACGCGTGATCTCATTCAATGTTTCTGTCCAATACACCTACATAATCTAGTTTTAAGTATGTATTTTGTGCATTATTATGAAATCATAGACACAGTAAAGGACACAGAACAGTACCCTGTGGTACACTTTTTTTTACAGAACACTGTTACACTTCCAAATGTTAACTCAAGTATTAACCCTTTTATCGGGTATATTTAATGGTTCAAGTAGTTTATCGGCATTTAATTCTGTAAACTGCATTCATTGAACATACCCATTCGTGGACTAGTATAAAAAAGTAGGCTGATGTCAAAACTACCTTAATCATGAAGTGGTTACTATATTACGCAAACACATAATTACGTGTGAAAACCACATATTTTTTAAACAACGATAATTTCTAGATCAAACATAATGTACAGATGCTGCATAACTGCATGTCTTACATCAAGTTCGAGAACTGTGACCCAATTGTCGCAGAATGTCAAGCGTTATCACTGATGTAGTCATTCTATAATAATGTGTGCACTTTGTTATGAAAACATTACACCATTTCTATTTTTGGAATAGTGCAATTTACTCTATGGTCTATATCGGCGTCCTGGGCATGTAGATAGATTCCCTTTTCTGTAAGCGTTAACGCCAACGGAAAAATCAATCCCACCAAAAATGTAAAATGTTGCCAAGACGTGAAATAAACGGCTCGCACTATCAAAAAGTTATCAGATCTCTACCTATCTTCTCTACTTTACTAGCCCTAACTTCACAAACTCTACTTCTTAGTCAAAAATTTTATAAGTAGAATCCGTTTCGCTACCGCGACGTGGGAGCAAGGTGAAAAATGTATTCACTGTTCATTACTTTACTGTTAAACAATAGTTCTTGTAGTAACGAAACAGCCAAGCCACATACATATTTTGACTAAGGTGTAGAGTTTGTGAAGTTAGGGCAAGTAAAGTAGAGATTATAGGCGGAGATCTGATAACTTTTATAACCTTAATAAATCTACTATTGACATCATATCCCGAGAATTTTGTTTATCTGGCATAATCCAAACCCAAGTTATGAGGGTTCAAAAAAACGACGAAGCGCTCCCTTGCGCTTCGCTTGGCTCGTCTTGTCAGGGGCACTACCGTGCCCCCAGAATTGTATGCAGTAGACATATTTCCATCTCGTGACATCTGGTAAGCAAACGTCAACTCCATACAATTTGATTTTGACTCCGATGATTCCACTGGAACTCGACGATTGATGATTCTCAGATTTCGCAAAAGTAATACATGACTAATTTTAATTTGATAGTCATTTGTCTATTGTTGTAAGCATTACATTGTAGCTTGTCGTTCATCATTTCAGCCGAAAGACGTCCACTGCTGGACATAGGCCTCCCCAAGGGGGGGTTTTGCCATAATCGCCACGCTTGGCAGGCGGATTGGCGATCGCAGTATGGTTGTGTTGACAAAGGCACAGAGAACGCTGCTGCCCATTCTCTGGTAAGTCCCTTAGTCGCCTCTTACGACACCCACGGGAAGATATGGGATGGTGCTATTCTTAACGTCCGACACCACACGGACGTCCGACACCACACGGTCGTTCATTAAAACCTTTTTTGTCTGCAGCCTTCTTTGAGACTATCTTAGTTTTTAATTGAAATCTATGCCCCGAAATTCAACGCATTCAATTTTTGAAAATTGGAACCTGTCAAAATGTTGGATTGTTGACAGGATTTAATGTTGTTTTTATGCATCTAGTTTCAACTTTCTGACTGACTGACTCTTTGACTATACAAAAGTGCCTGCAAAATGGTTTATTTGAGATTTGAGTTAGAGTCTTTCTCCGGGCAAATCTGAATCCATGCAGCGTCATTCTTAGCCAAGTAAGACCCACCAACATTTATTAATTTCCTAAAATACATTAATCAAGTCTTAAAGACAGTTTAAGAATTATTTTTCTAAACTCGTCCACTCTTTTGAATTTAGAAAGTATTACAAGAAGTAAAGAAGAAAAGTACGGCTGAAGCGCAAATAAAACGGAAGTAATTTTAATTTTAATCGAATGTCACACAAACCCACATGACATAAGTTGTTTGTTTATGACAAATACTATGACATCATACAGTAATCACCTGGCCAATTTAAATTGATACCTCTCGGCCCCCAGCTAATTCGTTTTATTATTACAAATAGAGGCTATAACGGGAATTGACAGTGTCCACTCAAAATGGCCGCCGTATGCTCTATTATGTTTTGACTGCATTTCTAAATTTAGACCAAGGCGATGATGTCAGGTGCGTAGTACCTACTTTTTGCTGTTACCAAGTTATTAAACGAATCGTTTTCTGTGTTGAATAGGTATTTAAGATAATTGAATGTAACAATAGAATTTGTTGTCAGTAATTTGTTACTTGTGTGCTCCATGTCCAATGTTCATGAAGGTCGTGATATTTTGGGACATAGATAATAGAATAATTATCTTATCTGTGGATTATGTCATGGCTTCCAAAGTTGTTTGTTTGTCGTCTATTATAAATGGTTGTTGATATCAACAGCGGATTACCTACAACAGTTACCTTCGGTGAAGTCATTTAATACTTGGAATCTTATTTTTACTAGAATCATGACGTAAGTCTTGTCCACCTTAATTAATGAGCAGATAAACAGAAAACCATCAAGTAAATAAAAATCTTTATTATATACATTAAATTATATTGTTGAAAACAATTTGTAATCGTAATAAAACTTCGGTTATTGAAGCACTCTATAATTTTTCTTTGTATGCCCATGTTTGGAGACATTCTAACTTTATCATACATACATTAAGAGTGTCTATCAGCCTTAGAAATGTTCAGATCTTGCTCTCAATGAGGCCAGGCATGGAATCAATAGGAATGTATATGTATACAATTACATAATATATGCCTACGAGACGCATATTGTCAAATCCGGGGTTTTAGTCGTGCGTTCTGTTAAAAGTTAAAAAGCATGTCTTTTCATTCAAAACACATCGTAGGAATCATTAATGTTACTTAAACATAAAGTAACGAGTAATACAATGGCAATGTACTATGTGTGTGGTTGTGCACCGCGCGCCCCCTAATGGTGGTCGTCAAGTTCCTGCTCTGCCTCCTCGTCGAACTCTGCGTCCTCGTCGGCGGTGGCCTCCTGGTACTGCTGGTACTCGGACACCAAGTCGTTCATGTTGCTCTCCGCCTCGGTGAACTCCATCTCGTCCATGCCCTCGCCGGTGTACCAATGCAAGAAAGCCTTGCGCCTGAACATAGCGGTGAACTGCTCTGAGATGCGCTTGAACAGCTCCTGGATGGCGGTGGAGTTGCCGATGAACGTGGCGGCCATCTTTAGACCACGAGGTGGGATGTCGCACACGGCGGTCTTCACGTTGTTGGGGATCCATTCTACGAAGTACGACGAGTTCTTGTTCTGGATGTTGAGCATTTGCTCGTCCACCTCCTTCATGGACATGCGTCCACGGAAGATGGCGGCCACGGTCAGGTAGCGGCCGTGGCGCGGGTCACATGCCGCCATCATGTTCTTGGCGTCGAACATCTGCTGCGTGAGCTCGGGCACGGTGAGGGCGCGATATTGTCTGCTTCCGCGGGAAGTGAGGGGAGCGAAGCCAGGCATGAAGAAGTGGAGACGTGGGAAGGGAACCATGTTGACGGCAAGTTTGCGGAGATCAGCGTTCAACTGACCGGGGAACCTGAGGCAGGTGGTGACGCCGGACATTGTGAGGGAGACCAAGTGGTTGAGATCGCCGTAGGTGGGTGTGGACAGTTTGAGCGTGCGGAAGCAGATGTCATAAAGAGCCTCGTTGTCGATACAGTAGGTTTCGTCTGTGTTTTCTACGAGCTGGTGAACTGAGAGAGTCGCATTGTAGGGTTCGACGACGGTGTCTGATACTTTGGGTGAGGGGACGACTGAGTATGTGTTCATGATTCTGTCGGGGTACTCTTCACGGATCTTAGAGATTAGGAGTGTACCCATACCGGAACCGGTACCACCGCCAAGTGAGTGTGTGAGCTGGAAGCCCTGCAGGCAATCGCAGGATTCGGATTCTTTGCGTACTACATCAAGAACAGAGTCGACTAGCTCAGCGCCTTCTGTGTAGTGACCCTTAGCCCAGTTGTTACCGGCTCCGGACTGTCCGAACACGAAGTTGTCTGGTCGGAAGATCTGTCCGAAGGGTCCCGAGCGCACAGAGTCCATGGTGCCGGGTTCGAGGTCGACGAGGATGGCGCGGGGCACGTACTTGCCGCCGGAGGCCTCATTGTAGTACACGTTGATGCGCTCCAGCTGCAGGTCCGAGTCGCCATGGTAGGCGCCGGTGGGGTCGATGCCGTGCTCGTCCGAGATGATCTCCCAGAACTGGAACAAAAGTATTACCGTTAGCGGAACGAAAGCAGTCACAGTGGTGTAGTGAACACGGTATAGAATGCAGTCAATTAAGATGCCTACACGAAAGCTCTTGGCGGACTATTTGTAAGTACGCCAACGCTACTTTCCAACCGGTTCTGTGCAGTCGTTTTAATATCACGGGAGAGTCGTCCCTAGCGAGTTCCATTCGAGTTTCAATGGACACTTTCGTGATTCTATTCAAATGTAGTTTTCTAAAGGTTATAAAGCTCAATGAACCGTCGTAAAAGGTAGACAGGATACATAATACATCATTAATGAACATTCAACTTCGGGAAGGGTTACGCAAGACAATGGCATGAGTTATGACAGAGGCACAATAGCTCGCCTCGACGACGGCCGACGCCCACGTCCTCCCCGTATTTGGTTTATCTCGCCGTATAAGCGGAGAATGTCTCGAACGACTCGGCTTATTAGCATTCAATTTTTCGATGTCCCTTGAAATCCCCGACCTGATTTCAGGTCTGGCGACCATATGGTTGCCCAAATTTCGCAATGTAACAATTACTGTATGTTTATTTTTGAGAATTACAGTACGTAACATACCCGTAGTTGCGGATACGTGCAATTAACTGACGTAATAGCCACGCCTACTAATTTAGTGATCAACAGTCGGATCCTTGTTTTGGGTATCGTTGGAGGAACTGCTATCTCACACTTAAATCTGAACTTTACGATCCTCCACTAAAAGCTTACCGCATCGTAAATCAGCTTTTCAACGCTTACGTAATTTTTTAAACTGCTGGTTAAAATACTTAGCAACGCAAGGCTGTATGAAGCGATCGTTGTCGTGTTGTTTGTACATTAAAATTCATCGGCGTGTGCGCGCCGATCCTAGTGATGTCATCCGCGAGTGGGTACAACTCGATATACAGTACATATATGGTAATATGACTAAGATGTCTGCCTTTTCGGATCAGGGTTTAACTTCGACTTTTATTTATTTAGTGTGGATGTTTTAAATTAACTCGAGTCCTTATGAGGCTTTCGGTATTTATAGAGTGAATCGATTTTCATTTTGGATGTTGTTATAGTGTCTCTGAGTTCTTTGGCATTGCCAAAAAGGGATCGGTGAATAAGTCTTCAAGTATTTTATTATCTCGCTGGATTAAATCATTTAAATTTCCATATACGGCATCATAAAACACATCTTTATTAGCTTTAATTTAATTCTTTGGTCAGAGATTGTTCAATTTTGACTATTTGGAGAAATGACTAATATTTTAAAAGCAGGCCACAATTTCTAGTCTTCTTAAGTAATTAGATTTTGAGATTTCCAAACAGATAGATAACGCTGTCTAAAGATAATTGCATAAAAATCTTGATAAAAATCCAATCCGTAATACACATCAATTTATCAAGACTTTATAGATGACATTGTAATGATTTTTAATAACAGCGAAAAGTGAAAGGCCTGTTCGAACGGCTTGCTTTCTTAGTAACTAGATAGAGCAAGTTGAAAGTATCGTGTGAACAGACGAAGGGAAACTATGGCGTCTGTGTAATGGTTTCATGGTCGTAATACTATTACTATTGTGTTAGATTTCACCTTACAGTCCGTCCGCGATGTGTCTGACTTTCGAAGTTTGCAACGTAGTGAATGTGAGTCTTGTCTTTGGCTTTTTCCAATTGTTAAACAGAAACATTATCTAATGGTGTATTATTTTCATTCTTCTTAGACTACACAATTGTTCAAAAGTAATCTTTTCTGTATTTCAATTTATTTTCTGTCTGATACTCGGAATGCAATCAATTTAGACCTTGAAAATTCTGGAGTTCAATGCTCCAGAATGTAACACAGTATATTGGCTACATAGCCAACTTCCTGCAGTTAATCCATGCAAGATATGCATGCTGGGCATTTAAGTTATAATGTTAACGGTACTGCGCATGCAGCTCTATGGCGAACCACGGCTACTATGGCAGCTATTTATAAATGGGCATCGACCGCCTGCGCTCGGGGCCGTTGAACTCCGTAATCTGTAGCTCCCATTGCCAAACGTCTGATAAGATAAGCCTTTATGAGTACAATTAAGAATGAGAAGAGCCAGATCTTAATGGACATCTTAAATGCGTTTGTCCGAATTGCTCTTTGGGCGTTGCGATGCCTTTTGATTGCATTTTATCGTTGTCTGTTAAATCGGTAATTGAACGTGAAATCGGTTTTTGATCGTTCTGTTTTGTAGGTAACGTAACCGACTCCAACAAAGTCATGATTGGGTGTTCTCTTTTTGCTACAATACTTATGATTTTCATTATAATATCCTCTTAATTTTCCTACTATGAATACGATTACTTTGATAACTGCTGTTAGTTTTATACATACATCATTTATGCGCAAAATCTCTCTCGCCTAACTGTTTTCTGTACGCCATATCAATAAACTACTTAAAATGATTCACGGCACAATGATCTTTATAAAAAACCGTCGAACGTCATAGACAATTTCCTCGGCCAGTGAACGGATGAAATTGCTCGCAACTATCTGATTTTATTCAACGTCTATCTGTACAAATATTAAAATTGATGTGTCTGTTTATAATGGCAAAACTTTCTACGAAATGCATATTATGAAGGTCTACACGGCACTTATAGTTCAATCAGTGAGAGCAAGAGTGGCCTATCATTTCCAGACACAATTTAAAATGCTTTGTGTCTGGAAATGATAGACCACTCTTGCGCTCACCGCTTCAGTTATAGGTAACAAAAAACTATTTCATTACATTTTATCTGTTTATTTGCGCCGGTTGTTCTACGAAACGGCTGGTCTGAATTTGAAGGTATTTCCCTGGCCTACATATGTTACCACTGGTTACTTTAATTCTAGAAAAAGAACCCTGCATATAACCGATATTCGCGGACGCAGTCGCGGCCTTATGCTAGTCGTTACTATAGAGACTTCATTTACTACAACTATGAGTAATATTAAATGTATTGTACTCATTTGTTTTGCTTACGAAGTTTTTACTATAGTAAGCAGTTCAAGGTTTGCTTACTCATCATAGTGGTAAAGTTTACAGCCAATGATGTCATTTATTATGGGTTGTAAAAAAAAAGCCTAACTAACTATGAAAAAGTTAAATGGAATTTCCTTATTCAAATCGACACCTACATCACTAAATTATACCTATTACAAATGGCCACTCTTCTTTGAGATGTTAGTACAGTTGTTATAAGTATTCCTATATGTGTATCTGACTCGCATTCAAATACCAAGACTGCATGATTCACGATTCTGACTAACTAATGACTTTCAGACGTAAATAGTCATGAGAGCTTGCTCCATCAATAACAATTTGAGTTTCAGTTTGATGAGAACTCTTTGGTGTTTCACATCATTCCCTTTTGAAAGTTCTTGTTGATAAATACGGGCTAAATTTAAGTTTTCCGATGTTCTCTTTATTTTAGGGCGTTACAGGATTTATGTGATCTTGTTTTTGGATTCAAAATAAAGGACTGCGCACATGGCGATGCCGGTTTCGGAATTTGGGTCTTTAAACATGATGTGTCACATCCAAATACGAACATTTTGCACTTTTTTTCATTTACAATTGAGAACAGAATTCCTGTCTAGCCATAATAAATGATCATGAGTGTTTTTTGAGTGGTTAGAATATCCGTTGTTCTAATACTTACAATTTTAACACTCACTGGAGCGTAGACAAAAACATTTACTGTTAAATCCAATCAGAATCTGTTTCATCTAACATTATTTCCTTGATTGAATTTTAAAACACGACAGATTGATGACTTATAATTGACCTCAATTTATCACAATCGCTTGTTTCGTTCAAGCATACCTAGTGCTGACACAACTTAGAATGGGAACGAATTCAATCGAGATGGAAAAAATAAGTGAGAAATTAGTTTCTGCAGGTGCTGAGGTGTTAAATGGTCGTGTAGCATGTTATTCATGCACCAACGGTAAGCAGCGGTAGTTTCACTACACTATTTGATAAAGAAAGTATTTTAATTACTGCTCATTGGCAAGGTAATTAGTTAAGCTAGCAGGGATGTCACGTCTTATCGGTTATCGACTGTCGGTTTTGCATGATACCTATAGCTGCTGAATTGACATGGCAACATGGCTATCTAACTTTTGTTCTGTAGTCATTTTAGATGTATTCATGTCATCTGTCTAGTGTGAACGGATGTTTAGAGGTCAGAATCATAATAATTGGGAAGATGACACAATTGACAGAATTTTTCTAAAAGAACACTTTAATTTTTTAATTAACTGTAAAATTAGATTTTTAGTTGCTTTGAAATCAATAAATAGGTAGTCAATTGAGTTGTCAAAAAGTTGGCACTTTTTTACTTTTACCCTCAGATTATCAAACAAAAGGCAGATAGACTGTGCGGAACACTGCGAGTGAAGCCACAAAAGCAAATACAAATTCAAAAACGAATACCTACAATTCGCTTTGCGCTGTACTAACACGAGTCAGTACCTACAGCACGAAGCGAAGCATTGTTAAAAAAAAAACAAATACTAATACAAATAAAAATTCAAAAGCGAATATTATCACGAGATTGTAGGTATTCGTTATTGAATTTGTATTTGCTTTCGTGGCTTCACTCGCAGTGTTTCGCACGGTTTATCTGCCTTTTGTTTGATAATCTGTGCGTTTACCATACAAAATCTATGGGGAATCGCGTTTTAACAGCTCATAAAAAGTATGTGTCAATGTCAATGGTGTCATCTTCCCTATTATCTATTCACCCTGTACATCAAAATGTTTTCCAAGTGAATTGCAGTGCAATTGTTATTCCAACTTCGATTTATAGTGTTCTAAAGACAAACCAATCAAGGCTTCAATTATACGATCATAAAACGGAAACGAGAAATGGAGAACGGAGATCTCAAAGCTCAAATCAAGTTGATTTACCATCTGTCAAATTGTAATAAAAATCCTTTTTTATGACTGACGTTTACCATAGAGATTAAAAATGATTTATAATTGTAAAACGAGTCCATAATTGTCAAAACAAGTTTAATAATTAGATTAAAATTCGTGGATTATTAGATTCTTAACCAGTTTTATAGGTAGATTCTACCTACCTATTTTTAGGTAGACCAATGAAATTGTTCCACATAATTCCGTGACGGCGAGAATGTTTTTGCCTATTTTAGAATGTTGTTTTCTTAAACGTGTAGTTACGTACGTGCATAATTAAGTAAGTACGAACTTTCTAGAAACTCTTTACCTTTTAATTAATTAGTTCATAAAAATTCTGTCGGAAAAACTTTTTACAAAAATGAAATTCCAAGAACTGAACTGTCTGCGAAATACGTGAATGTGAGACGTTTTTTTATGTCCCAACGATTTGAATATGATGTCATTGTCTTTTGTTGACCTTTTGATAAAAAAATATTGCTTAGCAACACACACCACGCATAAGTTTAATCTTTTATTGGTGCAATACAGTTTTTTGATCATGCGCCATGCGTGTTAGGGGATGACAGTTCTGCCCTCCTTACCGGTGCGGTCGAGCGCGAAAAATAACCGTTATATCATTGTCTATTCCCGAATTATGAACGGAGCTATGCAAGAACACATTGTACCGGTCGACCTAGTTTTGCACTTATGAAAAATAACTTAACAATGGCATTTTTTGCTACATTATAAACTAAGATACTGTAAACAGCGAGCTAACATTACTCTAAGTACAATTCCAATTGTATGTCTAGCGGAATCCATGGTAGAGACCGTTAGTAACGGTTCCCGTACGGGCGAATCTAAAATGAAAACAACAGTGGGAACACATACCTTAGCTCCAATCTGGTTTCCGCACTGGCCGGCCTGGAGGTGCACGATTTCCCTCATATTTGATTATTAAAAAAATACTTTGTCAGTAATAAATAACTTATACACTATACGCGACTCTCGCACTACACAACTCGCAGATTTGATCAACCGGCCAGCCCGGTGGGGATTTTTGAGGCTTGCTTCGCCTCCGCGCTGCGGCCGGATCGCGTGCTGTGATTGGTCGATGACAACAGCACGCTGCCAACTTCACGGCACGCGAGACGCTTATCAATTCTAAAATGGAATCATCCCACATTTCTATGTATGGTTATTGTCGCGTTTATATTGATGATCGCTCGTTTAGACACGACTGTTTTTTGTTTGAGATTAGGTGTGATATTCATAAAGTTTGCTTAACTTTTAAATATATTTATTATTCTTTTGTTTTTGGTTCCTTTTGACATGAATGCGTGCCGGGATGTGATCATGCGTGTATTTTTATCGGGACAGTTTTGTGCGATTAGTTGCATGGCGTGTCCACACCCTTGCTTACAGCCCTTAAACACGTAAACTGTCTGTCTGTTCGATAATGGCAGTTTGTCATGTAACTAAACGTGACCCAGACGTTTAATTAACTTTATTTAATTCAATAATAGATTTAACATTTTCGGTGAAATGTTTTTCAATCGCAATAAAGTATGATAAACAATAATGGATTCCTACTGCTAGCCTTTGCGATAAAATCTTAATATAAGTATATAATAGACTTTCCTATCTTGAAATCAATAAATACAACATCACAATTCAATAAAATTCATCTGATACTGATCAGTGAACAACTTAGTAAGTCTCTACCTAGATTTGATTATGTTAGTCAAGAAATCATAAACACAATATTACAACGGAGCTATTACAATTTTATTCCTGTCAAAAGCAAAGCATTTATTTACATTTATTTTTTTTTATGTCAAGGAGTAAACTAGTTGCTCGTTCAAAAACGAAGGTAGGTCAGATGAAGAGGATCGAGCAAGAAACTCCACGGACACTCTTTTGAATCAATTTTTTCCTTCATTAGTTTACTAGGTCAATAATGACTGTACCCAACATTTTAGCTTATGCCGAATGCTTCGGGATGTGGGCGAGGTCAGACGAATGACAACAACAAAATGATATTCATTAATTAGGTAGGTCATGTACATGTCACGTGGGTGGGCTCCAGATTTAAGATTTAATTAAATATAATAATAATATGCGGGGACATTTTCACACACGGCCATCTGACCCCAAACTAAGGGAGACCCTGTACTATGGGTGTCAGACAGCTGATATACATACACAAATACATAAATAGATACGTACGTATATAGATAAACAACAGCCAGACACAAGGTAAACTCAAGTGCTCATCACACAAATATTTACCCTGAACGGGATTCGAACCCGCAACACGCTGCGCAGCAGTCAATCGTTCAGCTACTGCGCCAACCGTGTCAACCACTGTGTCATAGCAAAGACTTTTTCTTCTTTATGTTGGCCGTTTGCTATTCGCACAGTAGAAGAGGTAACTAAGTATTATTAAGTATTTCATTAGTGTAGACTCTACACTAATGAAATACTTAGTTCCTAACCTGGGGGTAATTACCCCTGCGTGGGTAAAACTGGTATTTTGTGGGGGTAATAGGGTATTTTACTCTATACGAGAAAAAATCTATAAATATGTTATTGAGACAGTTTTGGCATAAAGCAGTCGGAAAGTTCATAAAATAACAAAACAATTTTTTAAATTCAATTCAAAGTTTTCAGTATTTTCAATCTGTTATAAAACACCGTGAAATAGTAGCGGCCATGTTATTACGCCATACGGCTGTGTAAACGAAAAATTGACAACTGTCAGTCAACTGATTGGCGTAATATAGGCTTTGTACTTTTATTATTTTCGTAACCAGCGTAATTTTTTCATTATTACACCTATTACAAAATATACTTTTAATTATTTTTAAATGATATACAATTATCATATTTAATATGAGCTCATTTTATACAAAACGAACTGACGTCATTTACGCTGAGCAATATGGCGTCCAGTAAGAGACGTTTTCGTCAAACTACGCGCGAAATTTGAAAATTTAAAATTTAGATGCATTTTTATGGCACTTATCGATTGAATAAAAATTTTGTGTTTTTTTTGGTGGCATATTAGCACTACAGAATTTCATTGAGACACTTTTCAAAAATGGGTGTAATACCCTATTAGCTGGTAATATACATATGTATGACAAAGATTAGACCAATAACACCCAATCTAGCTCGCCAGTGCATTTCATGCCCTATCTGTGTATATATCATTAACGGTTTATTTTATATGTAAGTACTATATTCATTATTAACATGAGGGAGGGGGGGGGGGGGTAAATCAGTTTCCCTAGCTAAGTCATAGGGGTGACAAGATCGGAAAGGTTTGGAACCCACTGGTGTAGAGGGATCTAAAATCATTTGTCAAATACTGGAGCAAGCTACCATTTTGCTGTTTGTTTGTTTTAATAAAAACGTCGTCCTCGACCAAGATTTTCTCCTGTATCGTGAGTCCTTTTACAAAAATGTAACTGTAGTGTGTCTAGTGTGTGTGTGGGTATTGTTCTAGTCTGGTCGAAAAAGAAAAAGGGGCAATTAATAATTTGATTGGAAAATAGTTACATTTTTTAAAGAATAATGAGATTTGTTAACAGATATATAAGGACGCATCGACTTCAAGCGTCCTTATTGCAGCAGGTATTTTCTACTTGCAGATTAAAACACAAATCACTTCGTAGCAATATTATATATTAATCATTTCAATATCATTTTACAATAATTAGCACACAATAATAACAATCGACCACTCTAGTCAACGTTCCAGCCGACACTGGCCTCTTGCCACCATTTCTACAGAAAGGTACATGATTTGACAACCGGAAGTCAGTATTTAAATATTCGTTTCAGATACACTTATATTCAACAAGAACTTAACGTATATTTAACAGGAAGTCAATACAACATCTATTAGTATGATTCGTATCTGTAAGAGTACGCTAATCAAAATCAGTTTCCCTAGCTAAGTCATAGGGGTGACAAGATCGGAAAGGTTTGGAACCCACTGGTGTAGAGGGATCTAAAATCATTTGTCAAATACTGGAGCAAGCTACCATTTTGCTGTTTGTTTGTTTTAATAAAAACGTCGTCCTCGACTAAGATTTTCTCCTGTATCGTGAGTCCTTTTACAAAAATGTAACAGTAGTGTGTCTAGTGTGTGTGTGTCAGTGTGTGTGTGGGTATTGTTCTAGTCTGGTCGAAAAAGAAAAAGGGGCAGTTAATAATTTGATTAGAAAATAGTTAAATTTTTTAAAGAATAATGAGATTTGTTAACAGATATTTCGGCACTGGAACACATTTCTAATTTTATTTTATTTTATTTTTTTTATTCTAATTTTATTTAGAGGCTTTTAGTCACAAATAAGACCATGCCAGCCCCATCGTAACCTAAACATGTACGTACTTATTCTAAACTATCAACTATTATTATTATAATAGTTGATTGTTGTTGATATTATAAACTAAAATGGCTCCTTCCGTCAGAGGCGCTGACAAAATACTTTGAAAAATACCTACATCTATCAAACTTATTTTTAACCGATTGCTCAGAGCCTCTCTCCCAGCCGTAGTTTTCACACATTCCACCAACAAGCGATGGACGTCCTCCACAACCCCGCACTCAGTACAGTTAGGGCTGGTACTTATTCCCATGAGGTGTCTAAACTTGTTAAGTGGAACGTGTCCAGATCGTAGCCTATGAGCTATTACAACATTTCTAAATTATAAGTAGGTACTCCTGAATCCCTCCCCCCTCCCCTCCTTCCTCCTCCTCTCCTCCGATAGGCAGTCGCTCCATGTAAACCACTGGTATTCAGCTGCATCCGGCTAGACTGGAAGACGACCCCAACATAATTGGGAAAAGGCTAGGCAGATGATGATGAAGTACTCCTGAAACTCTTTCAACTTATTACCAGCTGTGCTATTCTGTTACAATCTCCCTCGGTGAACACCTAGGTGAAGTGAGCTGCCATCCGTCCATCTGCTTTGTCAATCCCTAGCATCGGAACGGATGACAGCTCACTTCACCTATACCCTGTTCACAATAAGATTAGACATTTACAAAAACCTTTTTTACAGTCCGTTTAACCAATTTTGACTCATATTGCGTTGGTAGCATGACAAATGGCAACTGCAGTAAACAGTTGTTATTGTAACCACTTTTTTGCCTCTAATGTCATCCTTAAGCCTACGGAATAGAAGTCAAAATCGGGTGAAGGGACTGTAAAAAAGGTTTGTGTTTATGTCTAATCTTATAGGTGTTCACCGAAAGGGATTGTAACAGAATAGCACTACTGTTTAGCATTTTAATTTGAACTCTACTCACTGGAATTTAAGTACAACAAGTGGGGTCCGAACTAAACCCATTGATCAACCAATACATGGTGGACATCCCACCCACACACACGAAACGTTTTGGGAACACATTCATTGGGCGTACTGCTAAGGAGTTTAATTCCCTGCCTGAGTCTGTGTTTCCTGATAGCTACAACTTGGGCGTCTTTAAGTCAAGAGTGAATAGGTTACTTCTAGGCAAGCGTGCTCCATCTTAGAGCGCATCATTGCTTCCCATCAGGTGAGATAGTGGTCAAACGCATGCCTATCATTAGATTAAAAAAAAAACAATATACTCCTCAATTATGACATTCAATATAGAGCTGAAACAATAATGTAAATTAATCGTAACTCTATATCAGAATATTATAATTAAAAGCTGAAATATGACGTAATAAGCAGTATCTGTGTGTACACAGAAATATTAAATGAATATTCATTATTGAATGTGTCAACGTTGATAATAAAACAGTGTCAGGTGGTGCGTTTTTACCACAGAATGGACTCATCATAGATGTGACTCCAGCATTATCACAGCCTGTAGTTGTTCTACAGTCTCCGCCGTCATCCTCCTGCCCTTAACCCTAATTTATATGTTGGCCGTTACTTCAGCATTTATTGTGTAATTGTATTGTAGTTGTACATGTTTCTGCAATACAACTTATTTTTTTTATTGTGCGTAATGCTACCAAATCAACAATTGAATTGCCTCAAATCTATTCTAGATTATTCCTTATGTATTACACTAGATTTTCCCCGCGACTTCGTCTGCATGATTTTTTTGGATGCCTGTTTTTTTAATAATCAAATTAGGTTATTTAGCACTAAAGGATAACGTATTTCCTATTGGTGAAAGATTTTTTGAAATCCAATGAGTAGTTTCGGAGATTACCAAAGTTATAAACTTCTTTATTTGGATTGTTTATTTGCCATGGACATAAGAGTGGTTATAATTTCTATCCAGTAATAACAGTAGTAGGCACATCTCAAAGTTATGCTTAATATAGATTTAAAATTAATCGGCTTTAAATATTACAAATCATTACAATTATTTCGAAAAATGGGAGAAATTTTGATGTGGACTTATTCATAATTATGTTCAATTTAGCAGAATTTTCTTTTTTATAGCTGTCCACTTTCCTTACCCCACTGTAGAGCAATGGTTCTTCTCAAACCTATCCCTATTCGCTTGCTCATTAAATATTGGCGATTATTAAAGGAAGATCGAAAATTGGATGCTGATAAGCAATAGTGTGTCAACCCACAAAAAGTAACATTTGGATATTTTGATGTATTCTACATACATAGTTACATACATCAAAATATCCAAATGTTACTTTTCGTGGGTTGACACACTATTGCTTATCAGCATCCAATTGTTATGTGAGCAGTGTGCCTCTAATATTTCAGTTTTCTCGGACAAAGGCGTAAGCTTATACTGTAAAAATTGTATGCGTAATGCAACCTGACCAAAAAGCTTTTAAGAAAGGTTTCTTCCGAACACTTTGGGTAATTCTAAACGTAAATGGGAAATAGAATTGTTAGGCTTATTTCAATATTTTCGCATTGTCTGCCAGCCATCCTTGGGTTTGGAAGTTTTACTCTGAATAGAAAGTTACTATAATTTTCCCTCTTTCAATTAAAATACCTCCTGGTACCGTACCTAAGTCTAGGTTTAAAATCGTTACCTGTAGGTATTCATATTTTATACATAAGTACATTAACAGTTTTATTACAAACATCTGTGTCCTTACGATGTACTGCACATTCTGTGCTCAAGGCGACATGACTCAAGTTAGAGAATGTTATGTTTTTGCAGTTCTCCTCCATTTGTAAACGATGTAGTAATGAAATGTATGCGTAATGACTTAATCAGAAACACATGTATGATAGAAAATTGTGTATTTAAAGTTATTTTTAACTAGCTTTGCTTGCGACTTCGTCTATGTAGTCTTCAAAATTATACCGGAGTCCTGAAATACTAGTATACTATGTAGTAGTTCATAATCTATGCGTGGGCGAAGTTTAAACGTGGAAGAGAAACAAACATCCATCCGTTCGTCCTCATAATAGTAGGAAGTAGGATTATAATTGTATTGGCCCTAGGATAGTGCCTTGCGGGACCGGTATATACAGGAAACCTATTTGCAATAGAATAGGTTCAGCTACCTATTTTTGTGGAATGTATTATACATCAGAGTTATCACTGATTTAGATATTTCATTATAAGTATTTATTAGGATTGATAAAACACAGTTCTAGTGTGGAATATCGTGTCAAAAGCCTCAGTTAGTTCTGACAAAGATCTCAATTTCTGTTTTTATCTTTAACTTTTATACATTACTTTATCTTTGACTGCTATTTGCCAACGCGGTGAAAGGCTTAGCCAATCGACAGAAGTCGTTTGCTCAGGGTGCGCCGGACTTAACAAAAGTCGAAAAGTACGTTACTCGTTAGTTGCTTCTAATATAATAATGTGTCTATGTATATTAACCATCAATACGCTATAAAAAAGATCTGTGCTATTTTCGCACAAAGGATGTTACTGCACATCCCATTAACATATTATTATTATCGTCTTCATTTACGACCCGTTCGAGAAAATGGTTCACTAATTTGCGGGTAACGTAACAATCAAAGTTATAGAGTCGAGCAGCGATGAATAGGATTAGATAGAAGCAGTATTCGACCACAAAGGAACCGGAAATCAAGTGACTGATACCAATCAACATTACAGGCATAAGATAACGGTAACTAAAGAGGTTGGGTATAAAAGGAAAGATTAACGATGTTTTGAGGAGTTCAAGTAGGCGTGTGAGAATATTGACATCAAATGTTAGATGTATTAGGTAGATTGTCTATACTGAATCAAATAATGATTATAAAGATGAAGAGTTTGTCTGAATCCCCTAATCTCTGAACCACTGGTGCGATTCTGAGGATTATTTCGCTAAAAGGAAACTAAAATCCCTGAATGCTATAGGCCATATTTACTCTTATCAAAAGAATAAGAAGAGATCCGTTATAAAATTACAAAACAAGTGACATAATATAATACAGAATCACAGACGACCCACGCTGATATTACGCATTGTTAAGTTCAGTTGTGACCAAATAAGTGCAGCAGGTAATATTGTAGATGTGAATCGTGTGTTGCGAAGCATTGTGAGTTAATCTTACGAGTTACGATTTATTACAGGAGTATTTGAAGATTTACATCGTTGCCTCAGAAATAACCCTACAAAATAAAACAACAAAGTAAAAAATAACTTTAATTTCGGAAGTTTACAGCTCTTCTATTTTTTGTTTTGTATTGCCACCGGCTATCGAAATTATTTTTTTTTTTTTTTTTGATAAAAGGTTTTATTTCTCGCTTTCTAGTGCCTACTTCTTGTCACCCAAATTAATTACGGAAAAGCCACTGGAAAGCAAAAATTGGCAGTTTAGTTCACTTAGATGACATATTTTTTCCAGTTACTTAAATTTTATTTAAAAAAACAAACTACTTAACCGATTTTGACGAAATTTCTATAGGACCAATCCGAAAGTATAATTTTCCCAAATCGGTTTATAAATTAATACCACAGAACCGAGAATCCGCTTTTTTGAAGTCGGTTAAAATATTAAGTCTGTTCAAGTTGCCTAATCGACCTATAGGCACGCACTATTATTATAAATGGTAGAGGTAACTAGTATGGCAACAATCATTGTGCAATAAATTCTAGGTTTCTAATCCCTAACCAAGCAAAAAGCGTCATTGGATTTCTCTTATTACAGATTGTTCTTACTCAAATTTTATTATGCTAGAATAATTCCTGCTTTTACAAAGAAAATATTCATCAAAAAACTTTTATCAAAAAAAAAACAACCGCCTTCAAAAACGAAAAAGTGATAAATAACTTTAGCACAGAACACACATTACTTTAGTTTCGGAAGTCGGAGGCAATACAAAACAACAAACAGAACAAAGTCATCGCCACCGACTTCCGAAACTAAAGTAATATATGTGTGTTCTGTGCTAAAAAGTTTTTATTTTCCGCTTTTTAGTATCGCCTTAACATCCAAATTCGATGGAACGGTTCGGAGAACACAGTTAAATCAGAGTTTGAAAGTCCTCCAAAGATTGAAGAAACAACTTCATCTATGTAATTTTTATGGGATTTTGATGATTTTTTCAAAAAGCGCTAAATCAATTTCGATAAAATGTGTATGGGACCATTTCGGAATAAACCTCTCTCGAACAAAACAAGAATTTTGCAAATCCGTCTATATATGATGGAGCTGACTAAAAAAAAAATACAAACCTCCTCCTTTTTGAAGTCGGTTAAAAACCATACAACTCAAGCACATCAAGCAAGCATGTTTAATTAATTACACAATGTAAGTACTTAGGTAGGTACCAATACATAGGTAATGGAAAATATATTATAGAGGCGAACTTATCGAAATAGAGTGCTCTGACATGACTTTAATTAAATAACCGATAGAAAGATACCTGTAACCATAGCAACCACAACCACCTCTGCTAATACTCGCAATGTTATATGGAGCCAATTTTACTAACTTTTATGATCTTTTATGCATTTATATCTCTGTGCCAATCTGTCAAAACCGCCACTTTTTTGACAGATTGTCACAGAGAATTGTCGTGTGGTTGATTATTTGTTGTGTTGTTTGATAATCTGTCAGATTGACAATAAGTAAGACAACAATTGAAAATAAGTAAATAGTGGCATAATTACTTACGCTCTCGCTCTCTTTCTGAATGCATATATAAGATAAAGAAAACATAATATATCACTGTCTTCTTATGTATGCATTCAGAAAGAGAGCGTCTGCCCACAGTTGGTTTCGCTTAGGTGTTCAGAGTGTTGCCTCCACATTTACCTATAAGCCTCTTGATGGTGAATCACGTTTTGACAGCCCAGTTACTTCAATTGCTTGGTAATGTCAACTGTTCTACACAATTAGGAATCTAATTACTTCCAAACTTTTCCATTAGAGGCGCCACTGAACTGTAACGTAAACAAAGTGACACTGTCATGATAATACTCTGGTCTGTGCATCAAAATTATATTTTTTATATTGAGAAAATAGTAATTAGTTTCAGTGTTGTGCATTTGGATGCAAGAAGGTCGGGGTTCATTTATTTCCTAAAGACCATAAGCTTCGTAAGCAACGGTTAAATAGGAGTACATCGTAAAGACTTCAAGGCTACTGCACTCAAGACTGTTCAGTTGTTTTTAACTGGCATGAATAATGAATCAGCTTGCTCTTCATTCTCATTATCTTCATCATCTATCTATACATATAATAAATCAGTAAAAAAAACTGTGTCTGTACAATGAATATATTAAAAAAATAAATAATTGAGGGGGGTTTAGAAACAGTAATAGATACCGAATCCAAAAAAAAAGTCTGTCTGTTTGTCTGTTTGTTTGTACACGCTAATCTTCGGAACTACTGGGCGGATTTGAATGATTTTTCTTTCGTTGTATAGGCATTAAGTCTGGGCAACATATAGGCTATAATTTATCTTGGAAACTTGAACACCAGATGCAGAACCGCAACAGACCAGCTAAACTATAAGAGATACAAAAATGGTACCATAGCAAAAATTGTTCCACGTGATGAGCATTTTCTGCTGAGAGAATAAATTTGAAGATCTGGAACACCTGATGTGGAACTCCAAGAGCCCAGCTACACCATGACACATATAGGAATGACGTCTTAGCAAAAGGTGTTCGGTCTGATGGGCATTTCCTGTTGACTTCTAAAAATCGAAGATCAGAAACATCTGATGTCAAAATCAAAGCTATCACTAATTTCACTGTATCTTATAAAATAACATAAGCTGGGAGTACCTCCACGCGGTTAGGGCGGTAACAGTTTCAGATCTTCGATTTTGCCGACCCCGTTGTCGCTGGCAAAAGCAACAGGATCCGCGTACGAAGTTGCGGGCAGAAGCTAGTCCTCAATATGTGACGAAGGTTTCACTACAAAATTATTATTTGCGTAATACAGAATCAGTCTTTCAATAAGATCCTTTTTTCCTTTGAGAGATGCACTGCGTTTCCGGAGTAGTTTTTTTAATTCCGGAATAGTTAAATGTCCGTTTTGTGATCTATTTTATGGCTGATAATAACGGATAAGGCTTGTATATTAGTCGTTCGTATGGTGTCGGACATAAAGAATAGCACCATTCCATATCTTCCCGTGGGTGTCGTAAGAGACGAATAAGGGAGTCACCAGAGAAGGGGCAGCAGCGTTCTCTGTGCCTTTGTAACAACCATACTGCAATCGCCAACCCGCCTGCCAAGCGTGGCGATTATGGCAAAACCCCCCCTTATGGGGAGGGCTATGTCCAGCAGTGGACGTCTTTCGGCTGAGGTGTGATGTAATAAGAACCTACTGTCAAAGTAACCTCCTTAGAAGGGCCAAACATTCTACTACACTCCGTAAAAGGAAAAACTCCGTATTTACAACTAAACGTTAGCAAGTTCCAGTTAATGTAAATTATGATGCCAAGGACGGTGGTCATAGCTGGCTCATCCGTTGTATTTCATAGAAATCGGACAGTAGGTAGGTAATCTTGCGGTTACTCAAGCATTCGAAAATAACTTTTAAATAACTTATTTGGGTCACAAATAAATGCATAGCTGGTATTGTTTTTGTTTGAGAGCAAAATCTGTCAACGCCTACCTACAACAGGAAATTTTTGAGTTTCTAATATTGCCTACTGGTAAAACGTGGATGGTGTCATGTTTATTTATTTATTGAATGCACAATGCAACCATAGTTTACACGCTAGGCTTAAAACTAGTGAGTACATGACCCTGTTAGGGCGCAGCAAGATAACTTAAAACTTATAGTGTTACAGTGCGTTTCTATTATAGCTAATTCGATTCTTAATTCGCTATTCGATTCATGATGCTGACATGCTGAAAAAGCTTTGACACAGAATTGAATTGACCGATTTGTAAGCATGCGTACGATGCTTACAAATCGGTCAGTTCAATTCTGTGTGTCGTCTTCCTTATCTATAGCGACAAATGAGACGGCATCACCATGTCAACCATGGCATAGGCCTCCCCCCTATGGGGGTTCAGCCGTAATCGCCATGCTTGGCCGATGCATGTTGGCGATCGCAGCAGGTGTTATAGTACTCAGAAGGAAGCTGCTGCCTATCCTCTGGTCAATGTGCCCCTGTCGCCTTCTACGATACACATGGGTAGAAATAGGGTGGTTCTATTCGCGGCCGGTACTTACCACACGTGACACGGCTCCTAAATTATTATGCATGATATATTATAGATTTTTCTTTAGACAGCTATTAAATTGTCTGAACAAGCGGTTCTAAACTTTTAAGGCTAGCAGAGCACTTAACGAAGCATTTTATTTTATGGAACACCACATTCAATGACTATCTAAGAAAGACACTATAATAAACAAAGAACATTTTTTTTATTCCATATTTAGGTATATTTGAACTCTTTCATTAATAATAGTTTAATAATCGAACGATGAAATGATAATATTAAATGAAATTTCGCTGAACTTATGTGACTTTTTCACAGAACTCACTTTTGGAAACGCTGCGATGATGCGCTGATTCAATCTAACCTAGCTGGTCTATGACAGCTATCACTTTGTATCCTTTGAATCACTTTTCCGGCTACATCATCTAAAACATTATCAGCCGTCTTAATTGTCATTCGCAGATCTTTGGCAGTCGTTATGGGTAGTAAGAAGCCAGAAAGTCTGACAACCAGTCTTACCAAGGGGTATCGTGTTATCCAGGAACTGGGTTGTGGAGGTCAGATAGGCAGTCGCTTCATGTAAAACACTGGTTATTCATTCAGCTGCATCCGGTTAGACTGAAAGCCGAACTCAACATATTTGGGAAAAAGGTTAGGCAAGATAATGACAATATTAGCGCAATTTCCACCATAACCCTCTTTCCCACTATAAAAGCCAGCTTCAGAAACTTTTCAGGTCATCGTCCGACTTGCTTTGCGCTAAAGTTCATCTGGGTCGGTAGTATTGATTTTGTTGCAGCGCGCGGAAGCTACCATAGAGAATAGACTATGTTTGTTTGTGGGTGTGTCTGTTTTGCGCATGTGTGCGTCTGTTTTGCGATGGAGGCTGCAATTAAACTGAGGGTGATGACCTGTGCGTGAACTTTGATATCTAGAGTTATGTAATAGTTGAATTATGGGCTTACGGGTTACGGCTTATGTTTCAAATGAGATAGGTTATATTGCCCAGGCCGAGTTTCGGTAACGGCGGCCAATATCAATGGAGATTTACCTAGTACGCAGACGATATTATTAGTAGTGCTCAAGTGTCCTTTTACCTCTCACATTAGTCCGATGGAATAGCAATTCAACACAGGAGAGATCAGGCGCAGGGGTGTGATTCTGCAAGACTGCAAAGTTTCTTGATTGGCATTCTAAAAACTCGGTTGATAATTCGAATTTATACTAGCGCCACCCTTGCGAGCGTGTCAGCGAGTTGAACTAAATTGACAGGGAGATTTTGACAGATAAAGTAGGTATGAGATGACGTAAGAAGTGGCATTCTGTAAGGTAATTTCCCCGTCACTTCGCACTCGAACCCGATTCAAAGTATCACGGTCATTTTGATCCTTATGCGAAGTGAGAGTGAATAGCGATGTGAGATGCGAGTTGTTGTTTGAATTTTACAGAATCGACCTACAGGACCTACGGCTTGACGTTCTTTCCGATAAACAGAGATGTCATACCATCAACTTCAAAACTCCAGGCTGCTCCAGGTACTAAGAAATTTCTTGGCACAATCCATTAAACACTTTGCCGGTTTTGGCAATCAAACCCAAGCCCAGCAGTTACGCTTGCGACCACCGGTATCTTAGAGAACTTATCTTGTAACTCCTGAAGATGATGATATATAACAATAGATCCTACCAGTAACCAGGTTCTATGTTCTATAAACCTAAATAAAATAGTACCTAAATACTAAAATTAGGTCAACCGAGACGCGGTATTGATCAACCTGCGCCAGTCTAGCTCCATACGGGAACGTTATGTTTGACCTAACACAGCTAACTGAAGTGACATAATGCGTCAAAGTAATGCAAATGCAGACGAAGAGAATTATGTGGGCAGACCATGGTGAACTATAGAATGAAATGCTTAAAAGTAGGCAACGTATATAATTCTGCCGCGCTTATTGGTACTGCAGTACGGAAGGAATTATAAATCTGCATAGTTATGAATTTTAGAATCCCCGTTGATGAGTATTCCGAAATCTATAAGTTACTATTTTTCAACAATCCTTCGTTTCTGCATTTCTACTTTCAAATCAAACCGTAGTTTTAGTAACTAAGTTTAGTAACCAAGTAGGTACCAACACGTCAGGATATCTCCTTCTTTATGTAAGAATTGTATTGATTTTGTAAAATAATATTTTTAATTCTAGGACTACCTAAAGTAACACATTTGGAACATCTAATCTGTTGAGTTAGTAATTATTAATTTAATTATTGAAAATTGCTGGCGGGCTGGGCTTATTTTGTCAGAATTAAGCACAATTATGAATGCCTCATATTCCAATATGTTGTTAGGAATGTTTTAAATATTAGCGAGCTATGGGTACTCAACAATGTGGCAGTATTGCAGTAAAAGTATTGCTCATTTAGGAGCAACTGGAAGTCAAATGCAGTAGCAAAGGTAAGTAATTGTTGGTTGATAAATCTTTACCAAATTTTTATGTTTACGTAAATCTACAGTGTATGTTAACAAAAACATGTTTAATGAAGTAAGAACAGCTCTTTAATTATTCATTTATTCATATTATTCATGTTGTGAATAATTTTAGTTCTTTCGCCTGCTGGCTGGCGACAAAAAAAAACTTATAATATTATTTAATAAAAACAAGATTTCATCCTATTTGATCAATAAAACGTGATTTGTCGTTTCTCAATATTATGGTTTAATAATAAACAGGTGTTTTATCTAAGTTTTCCAGTATTTTCGTACCTAGCAATTAGACATTAATTCCTAGGATTTAGTGACGATTTTATTTCGTATAGATGATGTTATAGAGGTAAATGAACATTGATCCCTTTAATACTTCTAAGGATGAGTCACTTAAGTTACAAGAAGAATGATGCGATTCAGGGAGTTCAAACCACAAGACTTTAAATATTACTGTATTCATTAAGTAATTCTTATAAATACCTACTTTTAAATGTCGAAACAATACACAGAGCCTGCCTTCTTACTCAACACAATAAAAACAAATAATTATTCATTATTTGTCTTACACATTTGGCGCGAAAATGAGTCATAGACAATAAAACAATGCGGGCGGTGTCTTACCACAGAATAATTTAGATGTTACAATTAATAGGTAATACAATACTTATACCGCCAATACTAGTTTGTAAGTATGTAAAGAATATTTTCTGTGCCATGAAATTAAATATTTAAAGTGACCTTCGATCGTGTTTTGAACAGAAATCTGACGTAATTTAAAATTTAAATGATGTCGAGTAGGTAAGTAGATATTGATAGTCAATAATTCTTTTATCATAACGTTCGTAGAAAAAAGACTGAAGTAGAGGATTAAAGAATTAAAATAAAATGTATTTATAATACAGTATAAAAAAACCACTCTTATATCAAAGTTCAAGTGTTCACCAACATTCAACCAACCAGTTAAAAAGCTGTTTTTTTGTTTTTCTAAAGTAATTTTAAAATGTAAGTTAAAATATGTAATCGTTTGGCTAAATGGTGATGAGCACAAACCTTTTATAGTTCTGTGATGTCTTGATACCAAATTAACTAGACATTCAAAAAAATCAAGAGAAAATAACATGACGATACTAACGCTAACTCAGTAAACTCAGATCTTTGTCTAGTCAATCTAGGCTTCAATTCTTTTTTTTTTTTGGTGCTTGACAGCTGTTTTTACTTTTGGTGTACAAATCAGGGGTGTGATTCTGTAAGACCTCAATCTAAACTTCGAATCATAATCAGCTGTGAGTTTCTTGATTGGCATTCTAAAAACTCGGTTGATAATTCGAATTTACACTAGCACCGCCCTCGCGAGCGTGTCAGCGAGTTGAACTAAATTGACAGGGAGATTTTGACGCATAAAGTATGAGATGACGTAAGAAGTGGCATTCTGTAAGGTAATTTCTCCGTCACTTCGGCGCTCACTTCACACTGGAATCCGATTCAAAGTGTCAAATATATCAAGGTCATTTTGAACCATAAGCGAAGTGAGAGTGAATAGCGAAGTGAGATGCGGGTTGTGGTTTAAATTTTACAGAATCGACCTACAGAGTGCATTTCTGCGATTTTGACCCAATAGGAAATAATTAGCCATATTAAATAAAAAAACCCGGACAAGTGCGAGTCGGACTCGCCCACCGAGGGCTCCGTACTTATTTGTAGGTGTACATATCCATACTTCTGTACTAATCCATACCTACTATCCATACTTTAATCTACTTAATATTATAAATGCGTTTTTTGCGACATAAACGGCTGTATCTTTTTTTCCCGTTAACATAGAGGGTTGATTTTGACAGCATCAAGGGACCGTAGACTTGAGTTTATGGTTTTAATTTCAACTCGATACCTCCACGCGTTCCCGAGATAAAGGGCCTTGACAGACAGACGGACAACAAAGTGATCCTATAAGGGTTCCGTTTTTTTTCCTTTTGGGGTAACCCTAAAAACAATAAATCTATTGGAAATTAATACTACAGTAACATTTTTATAAGGTAAGACTCCTTCAAAAAATATCTTCTCCTTCATGTGGGCGTTACCGCGAACAGTGATGATGATTTGGCACCAATATACTAAATAGGTAGAGCCACATAAGGTGATACAGGAACCGGTTCTAAGATTATATTAGTTCATATAATGTTGACATTACTTGTTGACTTGAATTACAATGAGATTATGAGTGAAGATGACGTGATTTGAGAAAATACCTGTAGCAGGGAACAACTGGCAAGAGCACACTATAGTAAGTATTTAAAAATAGTAAAAGTATGATAAAATTATTCGATTCGAGTCGATTTTCGAATTGAAAATACAAGATAATTGAAGTCATCTTCATCTGCCAAGCCTTTTTTAACCGACTTCAAAAAAAAAGGAGGTTATTCAACTATGTTCTCGGCTTCTAGTCTAACCAGATGCAGCTGAATATACCTACCAGTGTTTCACATGGAGCGCCTGTCAATCTGACCTGTAACTCCTAACACGATACCCGTTGGTAAGACTGGTTGTCAGACTTTCTGGCTTCTGACTACCCATAACGACTGCCAAAGGTCTACGAATAACAGCCGGGACCAGCGGCTTTACGAGGTACGGAGGCAACTCGGTATGAAATGGATGGTCACCCGACCACGTACCGACCGCGGCAAGCGTAGTTCAACCATGACCGATCGATTTTTACTTAGCCACGAGCCCCTCAAACACCTCTGCGGGCCAAGTCTGTTGTTTTTATAATTTCGTCATTCCAACACGATCTCGTAGTCATTTTGCTAAAAGTTCGTATTCTGCTAAATTCATAATGGTCGATTCGATCATTGGTCGTTCGAATTAAAAGCAATGACTGCACAATGACGTTCTAATGGTAGGTCACTGATCAAAGGAACTGTCAAAATTTTAGCAGATTACCGCATAAGTAAGTCATTCAGTTGTTATTTTGTACGAGATTACAATTCTATATAATTTCTTTCAATGGCGTGTCAGTGGATAACCATTGGAAAGTCATAATGACGCCATTAGATTGAGATTAGTAGATTACCAAACTTCTCAAAATCAACAATTATGAAATCAATGATAGACCATTCTGACACTATTGTAATAGCAGACTTGAGGCCCGGACTCAGTAATAAACGTGGCCAACTACTGGACCCAATAGGTTACTGAATGTCAAGTCTTAGGATCATGGGACGTAGTTATCGTTAGTTTGGGGTGTTGACCGGTATAATTGACTTCAAGTCATGGCCGGGGTTAGATACGTTCAAAGTTGACCTCACTTTCGACCTTGAAGACTGGCTAAGTGGACATCAATACGAAAGACGACTTAATTGACGTGATTAAGTATTCATATTGTACCCTATTCTAGGACCTATAGTGGATTTTGTTTTAGGTTCATCGTCTTCACATTCTTTATAATTCATCATCTGCCTGACCTTGTCTTATGTTACTTGAGGTCAGTGTCTCCCATGCCGTCCTGTCCAACGTCATGCTTTCACTGACTCCCTTTTCATATCATTCTTCACACAATGCATCCATCTTTACTTTGGCCTCCCTCTCCCACTCCATCCATCCAAATTAATATTCATAACTCTTTTGCCCACATGCGTTTCATCCATTTGTTAATAATATGCTATTATTAAAAACCGAATCGCACGGGACCGGTCAATGTGGCGAGACTTGGGGGGAGGCCTATGTCCAGCAGTGGACGTCTTTCGGCTGAAATGATGATGATGATGATGATTAAAAAACACACATTAAAGTAACAGTTAAACTTTTTTTTTAATAGTAAGTACGGAGTTTCTGGCCCATTCTTCTCCATAGGAAAGCTGCCTTTTGGAAAGGGCAACTACTTGGATTCAATATTTTTTTCTTGTAAATGATGTTCGAAGTTACCTTGGTCTAATTGAAATTTAAGGATGTTTCAAGAATTTAAGTTTGAGTTTACAATCTACCTTTAAGTCCGAAGCTTCTTGTCTACAACAGATTCTTGATTCAGATCGACTTTCTTGTAGCTACCTAGCTCATGAAGACAAGTTCACTTTCCTCTCAAGATATCAAGCTCACACATAATTGAAAAAAAAAAATAATAAGGCGATTACACACACAAATCAGTCGTCCCACTTACAGATTGGTAGCGCCAAGCTTCCATACGTGGTCGCTATTGGGCACACTACCTTATACAGAAGCTGGACATACGAGGAAAATGTGCACAGATGACATACATGCAAAAAATCAACTTTGTAGTCTATGGTACGATTTAAAAAATGGCAGTCTCTTCGAAAGTGTATGAGACAGTGGTAAAGCAGTGGCACGAAGTTTTTCAGTGTATACCAATTACCTACCCAAAAAGTCAAAGACATAGTACATATTTATATCAATTAAACCATTTACAGGCACTTTTGATTTGTCAAGGAATCGCTCAGTTAGAAAGTTGAAGCTAGTAGCTCGTTCCAAAACGTGGGTAACGTAGGAGAAGAACGAGCAAGAAACTCCACGAACCCTCTTTTTAATATCATAAGTGGTATAAGGCATGAAAAGTGGCTGGAGAATGCCACTGGCTCGACAATACGGGTCTGAGGTGGATCCTATTTGGAAACGAGATCTGTTAAATACTCGTTGTAGACATACGAGTAGGTACTGTAGATTTTATTTGCTGATAACTTTAAAACCAACAAGTTTTAAGTAAAAGTTCTTTTAAAAAGATTTCTTCTTTAGGTCACAACGTACAGTGTCTACCTCCTTGCGTAATTCAGTAAAAATCCACAAATGGAAGTGGCAGTATGTAACGAAATAAAATGACAGAGGACATTACTGTTAGCGGTATCGTAAGGAGCTACTAACTAGAAAATATCTTGTTCTGAAAGCCACACGAAAGAGAAAATAATATAATTTAGCAATTATTTAGTCATTATTGTCCTTAGTTCGTCGAGTTTAACTTATTCATTATAATGATAATTGACATAATCTACTAAGAGCGGGTTGTTTCAAACAGTCGGTTAACGTTACATACGGACGGTTAAAAAGTTACTATTACGTGCAATGTTTACGATAATGGAACGGATTGTTTCATGACATAAAATTCCGTCAGTTAAAGTTATTCAAAAAGTGATTCCATAATATTTTGATGTGAATTTAGTAGCTGTTTGACAACACAAAATTACGATGACTGGTCGGTTATGGTAATAGTAACTTTTTGCCGTATGATTTTGTGACACAACCCATTTTTTTGATTTGACGATAGTTAGCGCCATTTTTTACTATTACCGGTCAGTAATGGTTAGTTGAAGCAACCCGCCCTTAGCCGACCTCAAACTTTCGTAGCATGAAAAAAACGTATAACATTTACAAATTAATACAAGTTCAAAATCTCATAACTAGACAGGCTAACCATTATAATTTTAAGAGCACCTAGAATAAACTATAGCAGAAAGACTGTTGTATACGAGGGAGAACAGCTATATAATTAATTAACAAAGGAATCAAAATAAAAGGTTATGTCTTGCAAATGTTATCATAAGTTCTTATAATGTGTTTTCTTTTCCTCATAGAAGTGTATGTATTAATAAGTATTCTTTTTGAGTAAAATAAAGTATCTTTAACTGTACATAATCCCCTAGGCCGACCTTAAGCTTAAGTGCATCATCATGATCATCATGTCAACCCTTTTACGCCCACTGCTGGGCATAGGTCTAAAGTACATACCTAGCATGAGAACCTAGTTCAAAACCGTCTACCAAAACATAAATCTAAACTAATTTAATAAATCTTATAAAGAGGAAAGATTTGTTTGTTTGTTACGATTTAACACAAAAACTGTCCTTCCGATTTCAAAAATTCTTTCATCAATCGAAAGCTACATTATCCCTGAGTAACATAGGCTATAGTATACAAGGTGTAACGTCAAATACGCAAAACCTGAAAATAGTTTGATTAGAATAACGAGCAGAATCAATAGAACCACTTTTTAATAAAGGTCACATTTTTCAAAAAATCTTCATTATACATGTTGCCCTGTCTATTTATTAACAAGTCAAGCCATCACGTGCGCAAACCTGCCAAAATAGGTAAACAAACACAAATGGTTGTCGTCCAATTTAAATTTTCTCATACGCATGATAATAGTTCTTATTTCAGTGCAAATACGAGTCTTGGTAAAACTAAAACAGCACATAAAACCTTATTTTTTTATGATTTATTTTCTTTCAGAATTAGGTTAATTGAATTCAAAATCATTTGGGGTGTCTGAGGTTTTGCGTGTTTAACGTTACACCTTGTATTTATCAATTGAAAAAAATAGAGATCTTTGAGAATATTCCCGCGGACAAATTCGCGGGCAAAATGCTATTAGTAAAATAAAAAGCCAGCCAAATAATATTCAAATAAAGAACAACGAAAATATAAAAATACAAAACCAGCCGGAAATAAATATTCACCTCACTATCCCCAGTGGGCACACCTTTACCCATTACTGGCCAAAAAATATGTGTTCCCTGCGTGTGCATTACTGATATTAACATCGTACTGGGTTTCAACCCCAACCCTCGGAATGACGTCATCGCATGACTCATAGACCGCCCCTACAATCGATAGGCTTCACTGGGTATCTTGTGACACTTCCACCTGATGTAGGTATTTACTTTTTTATTTTGTTTCAGTTGCCTAGAGATTCATTTATAATGGTGTTGTAGCTGTTGTGGTTGACAGGACATTATTACCGCTTTAAAAGTGGTGATAGTTAGAAGTCCGAAGTCTTTCTTTAGAAGATAATAATATGAGCTGTATCAAAGAGATGAAAAAGGGCTAATAGAACCTCCTTCTTTTTTTTATTCTATTTCTATTTCAGCCTGGATTTTCCCACTGCTAGGCAAAGGCCTCTCCACTCTCCTTCCAACTCTCTCTGTTAAGGGCTAATTGGGGCCAGTCTTTTTCGAAGGAGTCTAGATCATCCCGCCATCTCCGCCTGGCCCTGCCGCGATGTCGGTTGCCATGTAGAGGAACCCATTGGGTTGTACGTTTGGCCCAATGATCGTCTGACATGTGGCAGATGTGTCCAGCCCAATTCCATTTGAGCATGACAGCTTTCCGAGTGACTTTCTTTTTTTTAAGTCGATTGAAAATGTACAATTCTGAGTCAAATCTCGAATTTCCCTGGATCTATTGGTTTATCTACATCGTTGACAATTAATTTGGGCCAACTATTAGTTAATCTGTGGTTTTAGAGCTTGTCTAGAAAGAACACCAGTTTTGTATCGTTAGACTCTTAATAAAGTAGTGTTTTCTATAGACAAAAATTGAATTGAACAGTTAATTAGGCAACTACCTAATTGGACGTTTAAATTTTATCCCATAGAGCGTCTATTAAATTTACTTATGTTTTGTTTTTGCGCTTTCAAAAATAGAGAAACCCTATTTTTGGTCGACTTTCTGTCTAATTAAATCAAATTCTTTATTGCGAAATAACTAAATAAGTGTTCAGTGTGTGTAAAAGATACGGTGTTCAGAAACATACCTGTCATGTGATTGTATCATTGTGCATTACTTACCTCTATGTAGGTATAGTTATTGTCTAAATCTAATTTTCCTTGTTATCCTAAATATAATTTATCACATTTTACCCTACATAGACCAAACAGGTACCTACCTATAATATTAACATATGCTGATGTTGGACACAATACCTGTTTTTCCCATGACTAGCCGTATTAATTATTTTAAATTAGATACTTCAGCTGAGCAACACGTATCGATCGGAGCTATTATCGTGTAGTTACTAGATATTATGATTTAGAAAAGAAAGAAAAATGAGTTTATTGACATTATTATATAATAAAATACACCTTAAATCTATAACATACAGAAAACAAAGATAATGCATGCCAAAAGGACCTCAGCTCAGCATAATGTCAGATGACACCACGAAGTACGCCATCTGACGCTGATTTTCAGCTGCAGCCCACGAGTAGAATATTAAAGATACGCTATACGCCCCATACGCTAGAATATTAAATACAAGGATTTGTACTTAGACCATTGATTGTGATACTTAATAGGGCCAAAAACCCAAACGTTACTTAATTTTAAGATGGTATGTATTTTAATATGACATGGCGTGGCCAGAGGACTGGCCTATTTTTAGGCCAAAGAATCAGCACTGCCGTTGTCATACAATGTGGCAATGCTGCCAGTTTTTTGGGAACTACACTATTGTTTCATTGATAGGGATGTCAGCTTTTTGATGCCCTATTAGCTCCTTTGTTCTCACCTCCTTTAGTACAGAGGCCAGCGCACAGTGGCGTGCCTTCCATTAAAGCCCAAAAGCCAGGCTTGCAATCAATAACGCGAGACAATAAAAAAAAACATAGAAAGCACCAAATCAATTATTTCCAAGTAGGTATTGAATTATTATCTCATCCCCTGGGACTGGGGGCTTGTCCTAAGTTTGACCCCTAGGCACGCCACTGCCAGCACACCAAGCTATGACAATCTGTGATCTGTCAAAGGATGTCAACAATATCTGCCCAATTTAGTACAGAAGGTACACTTAGTGTAAAATACGTATAAAATACACTAGATTACACTGAATAATATTGCACTCTTAAGGGCGCGTATTCGATTTAGCGCAACTCAAAATCGAAACGATTGCTAGAAAGGCGTAGCTGCATTGACACACACTAGAACAATACAATGGTCTGTTTGTGTGCATCAGAAAAAAAAAATACGCACGAAATAAGCACGAATCATTGAAATTGATCGGCAAACGAGAGCGCGCGATGTTTTACAGTGCTTTTTAAAATAATTGTCTAAAATAAACGGACTGAAAAATATTCTGTATGTTAAGCATAACATTTTCTTTCATAAAATCAATATAACAGTTATGTTTTAATTCAAATACTGGTGAAAAAAAATTGTCAAAGTGAACCGATTTTCTACTTTTTCAACATTGTTTTTGATACATAATAGTAATATTTTCGTAATTTTGGCTCTGTATACACTTTAAGACTGTTTATCCTGTTGGAAAAACGCATAAAACATGATATTTTGGCATACCTACTGAAATGGTTGTAGGTATTCGTCCTGAAAGTTAACTCTGACGTCTATTTTAGTAAAACGATATGAAAGGATTGTCTTCGCTTCAAAAAACCATAATTAAAAATTATACTTTTACTCTGTAGCTCCCTAAATCAAGACTTAATCTTTTCGAAAACTGTAATTGTCTTTAAATACCTAATCTGCTCACATCATTACGATATTGCTCTGGGCAAAACGCGAAAACATGAAGTTTTCGTCACGAATCGAATACACGCTCTTAAATTATGCATGTCAAGTTTCTTCTTTGTTCAATCTGTCAATTACAATTTATAACGTAATCCCAAGAAGCTTATAGGTAAAAGTGGAGGCAACACTCCGAACATCTAAGTGAAACCAACTGTGGGCAGACGCTCTCTTTCTAAATGCATACATAAGATAAAGAAAACACATATCACTGTCTCGTTCTTATGTATGCATTTAAAAAGAGAGCATCTGCCCACAGTTGGCTTCACTTAGGTATTTAGAGTGTTGCCTCCACTTTTACCTATAAGCTTCTTGCGTAATCCTAACAAGAATACGAGGTTATGATTTACGGAATGTGCAAGTGGCGCCCTCTGCCCCGAGTTTCGCGTAATGTTCCCTATTGTAATGAATTTACCTGACATAATAATAACCTTCAAATTGTCATATTCATCATTATAACAGAGACAGACAAATCTTCACACAAAAATACTCAATACCAAAACCAAGTCTATGAATAATTCCCCAACATTAAATTGTAATAATATCTCTTTTACATGATAACGACCCACTGGACCCTGATCATGGGTACATATATATTCAATTTTGAAACTTTGACTGTTCTGACGTCTGTTCAAAGATTTTTTTTTTTATTAATTTATTAATTAATAGGTTTTGAATAATTGTGGATTTAGATGTCGATTTTACTGTCGAGATTACAGTAATTTTAGTTGTAAAGTTCTTTAAGATATTTATAGAAGTTTACTTTTGTATTGGTCTGTGGAATTAGGAAGACTTCTTTATAAGCTAAATTGATAATAACGCCTTATGAAGCAGCGGGTCGTCCACCTTTCGCCTACGACCACCATAACTAGCCGGCAATTAATTAGGAACATTGTCTTTAGTATTTCCCACGATTAATTACGTTATTTTCTATTATTAGGTACCTATTCGATTAAAATTTAATAAGAAAAATATATTTCAAAAATCTACAATTTGTAATATTCTACATTGTAGTTTATGAAGACTGGCTTCTGAAACTTGAGTTTCATGGCCTTCCGAAACTTAAATATTTTTTTACCTGTGTAGGTAGGTACCTAGTTTTTGAAAGAATCATATTATGATTCGGTTGAGAAATGTCGGAGACCGGAGATAATTATGAGGTATTTATCAAACAGAAAACCATATGGCGGGAATTGAGATCCTCCTTTTTAAATTGGTTATTTTTTTTTAAGTATGTTGGTACCTACTTCAGCAGTTATAGAAAGACACAAAACCACGTAGGTTGTTACTTACATCAAAAAGGACATTACAAACATTTCTAGTACTTCAAAACTTTCAATATCTTGGTCAAAAATGAAGATATTTTGACAGATACCTATCTACGTACTGAATGCGAACGATTCTAATAGTTTCTAGAATTGCTTCCCAAAACTACTTGAAAACTGTCATTATCGTATAGTAGGTAGGTACCTACATACCACGAAGTAAGTATATTTTACTTCGTGGTACATACATTATATTCATGGATTTGAAAAGTGTGTAAACAAAATTATTTTAGACACCTACTAACATCATAAGTTTAATTTTTATTAGGTTGGTAGTTTCGTGATTGCGATCCTAATCTATGGCGTGCTAACACATTAACTAATTTTATGGTAACAACCACTGTGATCCTGCATGGCTAGGCGTGGCCTACGCCGTACGCCTACCCCTATCCGCCTTTAAATGTCGTAAAAGAACCGTTTTAACTAAACAAGGCCATACTGACTGTAATTAAATTAGGCGTTTACTATTAAAACTTTAACGTATATGTATTTGTGTATGTTAATAGTAAAATTGTGGCTATTCCCCAAACGTTACTAACGAATACGTTATACAGAGTTGAAGTTAGAGTTGAATTTAATTTAGTTCTGTGTAGCAACCAACTTACGTCAAAATTTCTGCCTTTTTTGGGGTTCCGTACCGAAAGGGTAAAAACGGGACCCTATTACCAAGACTCCACTGTTCGTCTGGCTGTCTGTCACCAGGCTGTATCTCATGAACCGTGATAGCTATAGACAGTTGATATTTTCACAGATGATGTATTTCTGTTGCTGCTGTGACAGCAAATACTAAAAACAGAATAAATTATTTAAGGGGGGCTCCCATACAAAAACGTAATTTTTTGCCGTTAAAAAAAGAAAGAAAGAAAGAAATCATTTATTTGCTAATAATGTAGGTATACATTAGTTGGTATATTTCTAAGTTGTCTAATACTAAGGTTCCTAACCTGGGGGTAATTACCCCTGCGTGGGTAAAACTGGTATTCTGTGAGGGTAATAAGCTGGTAATATACATAATGTATGACAAAGATTAGACCAATAACACCGAAACTATCTAGCCAGTGCATTTCATGCCCTAGCTGTGTATATCACTAACTGTTTATCTTTATTTATGTACCTATGTATATTCATTGGTAACATGAGAGGGGGGGATACATCAGTTTCCCTAGCTAAGTCATAGGGGTGACAAGCTCGAAAAGGTTAAGAACCACTGGTCTAATAGATAATAGTACGGAACCCTTCGTGCGGGAGTCCGCACTTGGCCATTTTTTATTTTAAGCTGATTAATTTAAAATCAATTCGAGGCACTTTCCTTTCTTTCAATTAAAGTACCTAACCTTCTTGAATAACAGCAAAAATTCAAGTAGCCATCGCCAAAAGTCGAGTCTAGATTCATCCACCAGAATTCAGCAAACATCTAGCCAATTCACAAATATAGCCAGTCGTTGCCATATTAGGTTTGCTATCGATCGGTGGCGCGTGGGACGAGCCTTGCCGCCCGAGGGGAGCTCGAATAACAATTGGTTTTATGTACTTTTAGCGAGTTTTTATTGTTGTTGCTATGTTATTTTGGGTTTTATCTAAATACTTAGAAGGTTGGTTGTAAAGCGGCTAAAGCATACACCACTCATTATCTGCCTAGCTTTTTCCCAATTATGTTTAAGTCGGCTACCAATCTACCCAGATGCAGCTGAATACCAATGTTTTATAATATGGAGCGACTGTCTATCTGACCGCCCAACCCAGTTACCGGGCAACACGTTACCCCCTGATAAGATTGGTTGTCAGACTTTCTGGCTGATGACTAACTATATCGACTGTCAAAGATCTACAAATGACAGCCGGGACCAACGGCTTTACATGCCTTCCGGACAGTGCCGGCCCGAGGCGAGTTTTAGGATGGAGCGAGATCCAATTATGGCGGCCCCTTTTTTATTATTTCGAAATGGCATCTCGCAGGTCAACCTATACCCTATTCACAATAGGATTAGACATTTACAAAAACCTTTTTTACAGTCCGTTCAACCGATTTTGACTTATATTGCGTTGGTAGAATGACAAATGGCAACTGCAGTAAACAGTTGTTATTGTAACCACTTTTTTGCCTCTAATGTCATCCTTAATGCTACGGAATAGAAGTCAAAATCGGTTGTAGGGACTGTAAAAAAGGTTTGTGTTTATGTCTAATGTTATTGTGAACAGGGTATAGGAGGATGTCAGCTCCTTAACTGGACTTTCCTGTGGTGCCTTAAAACTGAATTTAATGCCTCCAGCCAGGGCAAGAAATCTTATAAACTAAGCGACTACACCCCCTGTGGAGTACGAGCCTCGGCTTAGGGCATCGCTGGGAGCGGATAGCAAAGGGACAGGCTGGATCGGATTTCGATTATTTAGGAATTAATTTAAAGCTACAGGCTCAGCGGCGCGGGTTAGCACGCTTTTTTTTTTTAATTATCAAATAGGCTAGCGTTTGACCGCAATTCACCTGATCTTAAGTGATAATGCGGCCTAAGTTGGAACACGCTTGCCTAGGATGAACCGGTTCACTCGTGCCTTGAAGATACCCAGATTATACTTATCAGGGAACAGAGAGGCGGGCAGCGAATTCCACAGTCTGGTAGTTCGCACAATAACTGTGGAGTCAAAGCGCTTTTTTATGACCTCCTAAGATAATGTCTAAACTATAAGATATCATTTTAAATCGATCAGACTAGATCAGAAAACTTATCTTCTGCAAGATTCGACTTCGGGTACGTTTTGATTAGCTTTAGCTTGCTGAAACTGCGCTCACCTTTGGCCATCATAACCAGGAGGCGACTCAGTCAAATATTATAATAACATAGTGCTATAAAAAAATTTGACTGATTCGCCCCCTGAGACTAGGCGCCTGGAGCGGCCGCTCCGTTCGCCCCCTATAGTAGGGCCGGCCCCCGGAGCATCCATTCACGCACTGACCTCGGCAAGCGAAGCTTAACCTTGACCGATCGATGTATACATCCAATACGTCATGTGAACAAAATCAAATCATTGATTTCAAACAAACCCTTTTACAGGCACTTTTGAAATGTTAAGAAGATAAACCAATCAGAAAAATGAAGTTAGTTAACAGTAGGTTTCTATAAAAGAAGAATGAGCTAAGAAACTCCATGCCGACCTTTAAAATTAAGAGGCTAAGCATTCCAACGTGGTAATTTGGCAATGCAGCCAGTCTCTTGGGTACATTACCAGATGAAGGCGATGTGAAGGAATTTTTTGATGCCTTATTGTACTTATTAGTTTTTATTTTGTTTAATAGTTATAGGTTTTCTTTTTTATTGTATTACGTGTAAATATTGTATATAAAATAATTAAAGTAATAAAACATTACAAAAGGTTTTATCATTCATGTTGAATCTACCAGTAGAATGTGAGAACAATGTTCGATGTAAATACATAACGGTTAATTATTATGCCACTGCAAAGGCCTCCTTCTCATGGAGAGAAGGCATGATTCATGAATGATCAGAACACTTGTTCATGGAAGTCAGGAACCTCAGAACTATATTCGGAAAGTTCAGGAACAAACACGATATAGGGAACTTCATGCCTAAATATTTCGTCGTAGGTATACCTATTACCTAGTATTCAATGATCTTTATAAAATAAGCTAAAACCGCTACACTGCTGAAAAACCTAACAGCTTAGTTATGTTAAAACGTGCCAACCCACAATCTCCTAATAATTAAATTAATTTTGTCAAACTAATTCAATATGCCAAACGTGGTACGGTGGTACATCCAGTATCCACTATCCAGCAATTACAGTTTAATGTACAATCTCGAACTTATGCATAGAATAGATTATCTTCCTCATGAATCACTATCTACCTATTTATCAAACCCGCATTAAAATTCGTTGCGTAGTCTATAAGATCTATGCGTACTGAGGAGTAGAGATTTAAATGCAAAATCTTATATAATTATAAAAATCTAATGTGCGTGTGTATGAAAGTGAACTCCTCCTAAACGGCTGGACCGATTTAGATGAATTTATTCGTGTGTATTCCAATGGATTCGAGAATGGTTTCGATTCACAACTGGACGCGGTAGGTGGCGCTGCAGTCGGGTTCTAGGACTTCTTAGATGTATGTTACCCTGGTACTAGGAGCGCATAAGCGCTAACTCGAAAACGGCAAGGTGGCTCTTGGCAGTGAAGATGTAATTTAATTAATTGGTAGGTTGATAGGGGAGGTACTAGGTAGGTAGGTAAGTAGGGTAGGTATATAGGGGTACGGTAGGTATGTAGGTAGGTAGGTAGATAGGGTACGTAGGTAGGACAGGGTAGGTGGGGTAGGGTAGGCTTTTGTAACGATTTTGTATGTTGTCTAGTATATTATAATAAATTCATGATGTTAATCATGTTTATCTAAGAGCTGAGCTGGTTCATCTCAAATCGCTCCAAACACAATAAGCTCATTACAATAAAACTGTAAGCTTACCACACTGACTGGTCACCAACATGGCGCCATCTGTGTACTGTGACTCATCGACAGTATTGTAAGTAATAAAATAAATAATGAGGTTGTTTACTAAGGATAAATGAATATGATTTATTTATAACTAGCGACCGGCCCCTGCTTTGTAATGTAGATCAAACTATACGTATAAACCTTCCTCTTGAATCACTCTATCTATTGATGAAAACCGCGTTCAAATTCGTAATCATAATCAGCGTACAATCCGCGGCGGCGCGGGAACTACTTTGTTTAATAAGTAAAGAAAGATATAGCGTGTACGTATACCATTATTTTAAAGAATGGGTATTAAAAAATATTCTGTAAGCCAGCTCCACGAAACGAGACGGAAATTCTTCAAGTTAGACTCAACTTAAACATAAGAAGTATATAGTAACCAGGTCAGGCGGTGCATTAAAATTTATCGACTGAGAACGCTTCATAAAAAATCTTGTCATATTTTGGCCTAAAATGTAAGTGAACTCGATGTGTAGATTGGATAAACGAGAAACTGACCCCGGCTTATTTACTTATTAAAGTAAGGTACATAATATGTAGGTGATTTCACCATTTCGTCCAAGCCTTCTTTCTAGGGCTACAATCGTCATGATCATTTTTAGCTAAAATGCGAAAATTGATTTTAAATTTAGTTTAATACAAAGGTGTAGTAACGTTTAAATATGATTGTAATGGAATTTCATCCCACTTCATGTTCAGATGGTCACCCAAAATATTGCCAAATACAATAAGTACCTGCCTTTCCTAAAATAAAATATCAACTGTACCCAAAATACAGCCGACAAAACTACCTACCTTCAAAATGTGTCCCCAAGCCAAAGATCGACCGCAAATTGTAACAAAACAGACCCTGAACGTGATTACGTGTAATAGCAGACCCCAGTACAAGGTCACCGCGGTGGGGTGACACGTCATGTAGCTGTAGGGGTGAGCCACGACGAGGGTTGGAATTGGAACTTGTAACGTTACGCTTGGGTGGGGGGTTGTTTGTACTTGTAAAGGGTGACGTTCCCTTTTGAAAAATGTTTGTTTAAATCGTTTTGTGCTCAATTGAATCGCTGTTCTTTTCTGATTAATTTTGTTGCGGGATCCAAGACAGTTGTAATGTTTCTCCGGGATTCGTTGAGCTTTATTGTTTCGGCACTTTTCTGGTGGTCGCCACTGTTGATTCTGGCTTACAGGAGTTGCAGTGGTTTGAGAATAGTGTGGCGGGATTGTCCCAAAAAAAAAAGTCTCAATATCGTTTTAATTTTTATTATCACTTTTCCGATTTTGTTTGGGATTTTGTTGGATTCTTTATGCATAAAACTCGACTCATGTAATAGGGTATTTTACTCTATACGAGAAAAAATCTATAAATATGTTATTGAGACAGTTTAGGCATAAAGCAGTCGGAAAATGTAAGTTTTAGTTCATAAAATAACAATAGTTATTTGTTATACAAGAGTGCAAAGTTGCTTTTTAACCGCGTGTTCAATTTTGATGACCGAGCAAGCGAGCGTTAGCGAGGGAATCAAAAGAGCACGAGGTGAAAAATCTTTGCACTCGAGTGCAACACGTAACTTTTCATTCCACCTCAGCGAGGAAATGACTAAATGCAAAAAAAAAACGTTTACAAAGTCTGAGTTTTTAACAAATTAAAAAAAAGTTGTATGATATATTCGGCACCATAGAGGTAGCAGTAAATAGGTTTAATGTTTTTTTTTAATTCACAAACTTAGTGCACACGATGTTCTAAATTCAATTTACTTTATCCTCTAGAGAATAAAAACGGCTTTTCCACTCAGATATTGAAGATAAATTTACTTTATCCTCTAGAGAATAAAAACGGCTTTTCCACTCAGATATTGAAGATAAATTTACTTTATCCTCTAGAGAATAAAAACGGCTTTTCCACTCAGATATTGAAGATTAAAAATACTCTTTCCGAGATGGTGGGATGAAAAACCAATTTTTAAATTCAATTCAAAATTTTCAGTATTTTTAATCTGATAAAACACCATGAAATAGTAGCGGCCATGTTATTACGCCGTACGGCTGTGTAAACAAAAAATTGACAACTGTCAGTCAACCGATTGGCGTAATAAAGGCTTTGTACTTTTATTATTTTCGTAACTAACATAATTTTTTCATTATTAAACCTATTACAAAATATGCTTCTAATTATTTTTAAATTATATACAATTATCATATTTAATATGAGCGCATTTGATACAAAACGAACTGACGTCATTTACGCTGAGCAATATGGCGTCCAGTAAGAGGCGTTTACGTCAAACTACGCACGAAATTTGAAAATTTAAAATTTAGATGCATTTTTATGGCACTTTTCGATTGAATAAAAATGTTGTGTTTTTTTTGGTGGCATATTAGCAATACAGAATTTTATTGAGACACTTTTCAAAAATGGGTGTAATACCCTATTGAGCCTAGACATTGGCTCCTGTAACACAGGTAGCATACCTTGCGCAGGATTCAAGCACTATACTTTTGTAAAAAATATTGTGTTTTATAAATATTTATATTATAATAAAGACAAATCATCGCATTGTATAGAACTAAGTCGCTTCTTTTAAACTACGCACCGTTGCGTAGTTTAAAAGAAGCTACTTAGTTTTATTGCGTTTGCATCAATAGATAGGGCAATTGGGTATTTTGCCAAAAAAATCTATCTATTAGTCTGTCAGTTCGATATTAGAAAAATATTGGATACGTATTTTTTGTTTTATCAAATCAATAAAAACTGACGAAGATAAAACGCATCAAAGATCATGAGTGGGGGTTTGTGACGTCACTTCGCCAGTAAAAGTGTACTGACATAGTGAAGTCACACGAGTTTTCGACGCACTGTATCGTCTTCATTTTTTGTTTACGTGAAAAAAGTAAAAACACGTGTCCAATATTTTTTGGAAATCTATCTGACGGACTAATTAGATTTTGTTTGTAAAATACCCTATTCAAGAGAAAAGGTTTATACGTATAGTTTGATCTACATTGCATCCGAGCAAAGCTGGGACGGGCCGCTAGTTAAGTGTATTCCTTACATAAACATAATAAACGACAATTTATAAACCGAAATCCGGAAACAGGAACACAAACCACATGACGCCCTTTCTTCAAAGTTATAAAATCGATACCATTACATTACCGGCCCACGTTACAAGCTTCAAGTATTTTCATTCACTTCTCCTTGAGTGCAGGCGCCCACTGCGATGACTTCAACCGGCTTCGAACCTGCTACTGACTCATACTCGTCCGCCTACAGACTACAGTGCCATATGGAAGTACTTTCTTATGTTTTGACTGTTTGGTTAGAATGTGGGATGTTTTGGGGAGGTGGGATTAGATAAGGGGTGAAATAAGGTAGGGGTGGAAAAGAATATCAAGGCGGCCGGCAGTTCTATTAACTTTTACAAATTATCACATTATAAACTTGATTTAAAAGAGTGTCCGTGGAGTTTCTTGCTCGTTCTTCTCCATAGAGATCTACGCTACGTTTCGGAACGAGCAACTAGCTTCATTTTTCTGACTTGGCTCTTTGACAATTCAAAAGTGCCTGCGAATAGTTTAATTGAAATAAATGCTTTGACTTTGACTTTGATCACGTTTTCAGTCTGTCAATTACTCCTCTATTTATTTACCTACATTTTTGACATTTTGAGATTGGTTGTCGCTAATAATGATATTTCAATCTACCCCTTTCTACCCGTGCGTGTCGTAGAAGGCGACAGAGGGATATTGACCAGAGGATGGGCAGCACCGTCCTTCTGAGTATCATAACACCTACTGCGATCGCCAACATGCATCGGCCAAGCATGGCGATTACGGCTGAACCCCCCCTTGGGAGAGACCCATGCCCGCTGGTGGGCGTCTAAACGACGTTTTAACAAAGTTTATGATGTCATGATGATGAGGTGATCAGCAGTGTTACAATCTCCCTCGGTCCACCCAAAGCAGACGATGCTGAAGCTCATTTCACCTAGGTGTTCACCGAGGGAGATTGTAACAGAATAGACATACAGACTGAAACTAGATTTTGGACGATTTTAATTAAGTAGTAGAATTATCTTTTAGCTGCAAGACTGATATACCTACTGGGTGGGCCATGTCTAGGGTTGCCAACTCTTTGTCGGTCAAAAATAGTAGGTCTAAAGTTTTTACCCATAAAAATATAGTAGATAACGAAAAGATGAAAAAAAAAATAGTACGTTCCAAAAATTTGGTAGGTACTTTATTTTTATGAAGAATATTTTGTGAATTATTGAACGCATCTGTCAACTTGACATTCCAGAATCGGTAAAAACAGGTACCTATTGACGTTCTGTTTTACGCTTACACATTTTGAAACGAATATTATTGCTAAGTTTGATGCCTTTAAAATATAGTAGTTTCGCCTACTATATCTTTTTTTCAAAAATATAGTAGTCGGGCCTCTAATATAGTAGGATACTATATTATATAGTAGGGTTGGCAACCCTAGCTATGTCTACCGGCTATGCCCGCGTATAGCAAGACTGGAGCCTTGACACAATCAGGCTAGGTCGGCAGACCGAGGAGAAGATGATGGGATGAATTGGATGGCTTCCTCAGGAATTGGTGAGATCAGGTATTACATCGGGAGAAATGGAGCGGGAATGGAGGGAGGTCTTTGGCTTCTAAAAGGGCTTCCAAAAAAAACTTTCAGGTTACGGTTTACGGTGTGTTTTATAATGTCAAATGTTTGACTGTGGTTTGCCAAATGTTGTTAATGTTTAGGGTTGCCATTCGTCCCGATATATCGGGACTGTCACCGTCATTGGGGCATAGGTCCCGACGACGTCCCGGCAAAGCCCTATTACGTCCCGATTTTTCGCGCGGTCACAGCAATTCTAATTCACGCACCAAATTCTACTCGGCCGATCTGTTTTAACGCTGAAGAGAGTCCACTATATTTTTTTATAAGCCCGATCAGGGTTTATTTCATATTTCTGCAATAAAATCTGAATTTGTTTCACAAAAAATTTGAATGCGTGGATTTAATGGATATATTTTTCAAACTGGCCATCATTTGCAACTACTTAACTGCAATATTTTGGGTATTGTCATGAAAAATCATTAAAATTTTGCTAGAAAAAAAATTTGTCACACGTTCGTCTGAGACAAGTTCGGTTCAAATGGTTATAAATAGTCAATACTAGCTCCGCTTTACGGCTTTGCATCGATCTACCAAACACCCTGTATATATTTTTCTTTTTGCGTCCTGACTCTAGGCTTGCCAAGTATGGCAACCCTATTAATGTTGTAAGGCCCAGACTCCACCAAAGCGAAGAGGAGAGGAGATGTCTCGAACAGCCAATCGGCTTGCGTTATTTTCACATCTCACCGGTTAGTTTCATCGCAATACAGTGTCCCATTGGTTATTTACGAGCCATCTCATTGGTTATTTACAGATGAGGAGAGACAGTTGAAGGAAAGTACGCGCAGGAAAGATTTTAAGAACAAAATAATACCCCAACTTAATATTGTGCAGCATATTCCTCAATATCAAGCAGTGCGGATTTTTAACAGGTTGCACCATAATTTATAAAAACCACAAACTGCAGTAAAAACCATAATTTATAAAAGCTCATTTAAGTCAAGACTCAAAGCATTCCTATTGGAGAAATGTCTGTATTCAATAGACGATGACATTCACAATTTAATTTTTTATTTATTTTCTTATGTATCAATTAATGTGAGACTGGGTAATATTACTATATTATTGATGTTTTATTTTTTATATTTTGGTGTAATATTATTGAATTTTTAATTGTATTAACTTCGTAAATTGAATTTAATTTTATTTTATTGTTGTATTATTTTCTATAAGTAATTTATTGTTGAATATGTTAATTTTATGATTGTGATTTATTATGATATTTTTTGATTTCAAACACAATATGAATTGTTCTTGAATAAATTTGAATTTGAATCTCCTCTCCTCTCCGCTTCGGTAAATCCGGGATGCTAGGAAATGATAGAGAATAGGATCTTTTTTGTTTATTTATTTATTAGGTTCACCAACTATTTTTTACACATAATTGTAACAAAAATAAAATGCTTTAAATAAACTTACAAATTACACAGCTACAATTAAATATGCTGACACCAAATTAACAATTCAATTAATAACATAAAAATCTTTATTGGCGCATGAGTTGCGTCAATTAAGAATAATGAGGAGATAAAAGAATTAAAAAAAAAACCGGACAAGTGCGAGGCGGAGTCGAACTCGCCCACCGAGGGTTCTGTACATATTTGTAGGTACATATCCATACTTCTATACTAATCCATACCTACTATCCATACTTTAATCTACTTTAATACTATAAATGCGTTTTTTGCGACATAAACGACCGTATCTTTTTTCACCTTAACATAGAGGCACAGTTACTGTGATAGAGGGTTGATTTTTTTACAGCATCAAGGGACCGTGGTCTATATGGTTTTAATTTCAACTCGATATCTGCACGCGTTCCCGAGATAAAGGGTCTTGACAGACAGACAGACGGACAACAAAGAGATCCTATAAGGGTTTCGTTTTCTCCTTTAGAGGTACGGAACCCTAAAAAGAAGAGAGTTGTGAGTAAGATATAGTGTTAAATTACCCTACTGTACTTCCAGAAATTACCTCTATCAGACACAGAAACAAACAGAAACAGTAGCTCTTTATAATATTAGTAAAGTTTCTGGCAAAGCTCTGGTGGGCGATGCAGTTATTACCTCAGTACTTACAATCCCGTTTACCCCGACAATACTTTACCAACGTAATCGTCGACAAGACCCACCAAAACACGTTTTAATGGAACCAAGGCTATCAGATACACCTAGGGTTGACCGTAATCTAAAATAGAGTATTGTACTCTATTTCATGTAATTTTACTCGATCGGACGTTTCTGAACGTAGCCACTTTCATTCACGTCAAAATGTAATGCCAGTTAATGTCAATGTCACAATTTGTTTAGAGGTAGGTACAATGTTTTTAAAATTAAATACCGTATTTGAAATTAAAATAAATGTACTTACCTACTCTTTTCCTAAGGTTCCGTACCCAAAGGGTAAAAACGGGACCCTATTACTAAGACTCCACTGTCCGTCTGGCTGTCTGTCACCAGGCTGTATCTCATGAACCGTGATAGCTAAACAGTTGAAATTTTCACAGATGATATATTTCTGTTGCCGCTATAGCAACAAATACTAAAATAAATATTTAAGGGGGCTCCCCAACAACAAACGTGATTTTTGCCGTTTTTATGCTCGATGTCTAATGTTGCCTGTGTGGTATCGGACGTAAAGAATAGCAACATCCCAATATCTTCCCGTGGGTGTCGTAAGAGGCGACTAAGGGACTTACCAGGGAATGGGCAGCAGCGTTCTCTGTGCCTTTGTAACCACCATACTGCGATCGCCAACCCGCCTGCCAAGCGTGGCGATTATGGCAAACCCCCCCCCCCCCATTGGGGAGGCCTATGTCCAGCAGTGGACGTCTTTCGGCTGAAATGATGATGATGATGATGATGTCTAATGTTGTATAGATAGGTAATGGTACGGAACCCTTCGTGCGCGAGTCCGAGTCGCACTTGGCCAGTTTTTTATAAGTTGACACTCTTTATTAACCCTCTTTGAAATCATGTATACCAATTACCATTTCTTTAAAAAAATATTGGCATCCCTAGATATACCCGTAGGCGTTTAGTAGGCGATTCTTTCCTATTCCTCCTACCAACTTAAGTTTACAGTCTTTGGAGACTTTATGCGCTTAAATTTAAAGGTCATTCTCGCCTGTGATGGTTGTTAAATTTAATGAGGCTATAAAAGTCACTTGTGATAGCAATATGTCTCAATTTACGTGGTTGAAAGCTATCAGGAGCGTCTGTCGGTCAATGTGGCAGAGGCGACGAGGTGAATTTATAGGTGACCAACATGTGCCCGCTACTTTGTCCGCGTTTAGCGTTGTCCTAATACAGAGGTGGGCAAACGGTCGATCGCGGTCGACCGGTCGATCGCAAGCGGTTTTAGGGTCGATCGCGAGCATATACTTACTTCCAGAAATATAGCTGTTGTAAATAGTCTCAGAGAGTTAGAAAGACGTTTTTCTGAATTACGAAAATTGACGAGAATTGATTGTTTATCTGTTGTCTTGTCAGGATGTTGAAATAACTGAAATATCCGAACACCTTTGACATGGACTTGCCATTTCTTGAATACGAGATGATACAGATCATTTCAGACATACATCTCTATGCCATAGCAATAGGTACCAAATGTTAGTCTCTTTTAAGCGAAGAAAAATATCCAAATCTCCAAAATATCGCCCAGTAGTTAACTGCTAAAAATATAAAATGCTTTCGCAGATTCGCACAAATACGTCGAACCAAACAAGGTTCGACGTATTTGTGCGAATCTGCGAAAGCATTTTTATTGCTAAATGTCTTTATTTTTTTTTCTGCTTGCGAGTCGATCGTTTGTCGTACAATTTTAATATTGTAGATCGCCAATGTTGTAAGTATGCTCCCCTGTCCTAATAGAACGCGACTACGCGGTCATCGCCTAAGTAAGTATGCGATAACAAAAAAAAAGCGGCCAAGTGCGAGTCGGACTCGCCCATGAAGGGTTCCGTGGCAGCAAGTAACATTATATAAAAGTTTTTTTTATTTTTATATTTGAGTTGATTGAATGAAAGGTAAATTGCGGTTTACGATTTATGACGTATTAAAAAAAACTACTTACTAGATCTCGTTCGAACCAAATTTCGGTGGAAGTTTACATAGTAACGTACATCATGGGTCCGCCATACCACAGGTCATACCCCTGGTGGCATGGTGAGTCGTGTGGGTTATATTTTTTTTAGTTTTATCATTCTCTTATTTTAGAAGTTACAGGGGGGGTACATATTTTACCACTTTAAAAGTGTCTCTCGTGCAAACTATTCAGTTTAGAAAAAATGATATTAGAAACTTCAATATCATTTTTGAAGACCTATCCATAGATACCCCACACGTATGGGTTTGATGAATATAAAAATTGAGTTTCAGTTCTAAGTATGGGGAACCCCCAAAAATTTTTTTTTTCTATAATTTATGTGTGAAAATCTTAATGCGGTTCACAGAATACATCTACTTACCAAGTTTCAACAGTAGGTATCTGTTCTTATAGTTTCGGAAAAAAGTGGCTGTGACATAAGGACGGACAGACAGACAGACATGACGAATCCATAAGGGTTCCGTTTTTTGCCATTTGGCTTCGGAACCCTAACTAGTGTCCTATTCTAATAGAAGTTGCGTTCTTGCGATCGCGATCATCCCCTCCGCCCGCTCCTCGACGACGCGACGCAATTTTCGCGCGAATTTAATTAGGACACCTAAATTCGACATCAATATGTTTAATCGCGCGTTCGTACGAACTTAGTTCGCGCGAAAAGATCACGCGACCGCTTTTCGCGAATTCGGCCTATGAGGACACCCGACGCCTATTAGATATCAGTAGGTATCAGTAGGTAGGTACCTATTCGTCCTATTCGTACAGATAGTTACACCAATTTGCTGACCCACGCTTGCATAAATGGTTCAGGTTTTCTAGAAAACGAATCGATAGAATTTTGTAATTCTTTTATATTTTTGTACCATTTGAGCAAAGTAAATAAAATATGTATAAAACAATTATGAAAATTCTGTCGATTCGTTTTCTAAAAAATGACAACCATTTTCGCAAAGCTGGATCAGCTAAATAAGGTAACTGATCTAATATTCGCGCAAACTGAATGCTGACGGTTTTGCGAATTAACAAGTACTTAGCCTAAACTTATTATTTCTTGGAGTTCAAGTTTAGTCTGTCTGTACCAAATTACATCAAAATCGATTCCGTAGATTAGCTGTGTCAAACAAACTAATTCACTTTTGCATTAAGGCACAGAATACTTAAATAGTTGTAATTACGGTATAATTTTTGTACCTATACTCCGTTTACAATAAGATTAGACATAATTACAAACCTTTTCTACAGTCCGTTCAACCGATTATGACTTCTATTCCGTTGGCTTAAGGGTGACATTAGAGGCAAAAAAGTGGTTACAATAACAACTGTTTACTGCAGCTGCCATTTGTCATGTCCCTAACGCAATATAAGTCAAAATCGGTTGAACGGACTGTAAAAAAGGTTTGTGAAATATGTCTAATCTTATTGTTAACGAAGTATAGGCGATTGGCGTGGTCTCACGGTCTCAGATGGGTAGGCATGTCTCGGAAGGAAGAGGTTGAATGTTAGACTATATCGTACTTAGTAAGTATTTCTTTTGCTAGTAGTTTACAGCAATACAAAGTAGATGCAGTTGCAATGTAAGCGAGGACTTCTATTGTTTATTGGTTTCGGGTAACATCCAGCGACAGCGTGTGAGATTGGTCCAGCCTTAGATATAAAGGAGAAAGGGAGGCTCTTGCCCTGCAATAGCATAACTAGTGTTATGCTATTGCAGGGCAAGAGCCTCCCTATAGCTATACTTAAATAAAAATAAAATAAATGAATAATTACATAATTACAACAGTTACTATACAGCAAGTAGGTACATGTACAGTAATTACTTACAAAGTAGGTAACAGTAAATATTAATTTCTTAAGGACACAACATTAGGTATAAAATGCTTATTACTTACTGTAACTCTACTTAATAACTTAATTAACTAAGATTATCCTCAAATACAATATGTTGTGTAGAGTACAACCCACAATGTTTTGATTGATGGCAAAGATCAGAGATAGGTACCTATAAGAAAGAAGTTCCTTTCTTATATTTCTATGGCAAAGATATATTCATTTTTTGTTTTTTTTTTTGCCAATAAATCCATAATTTCTTACTTTTAAAATACGTCAAAGAAATCACGTAAAAGATAAAATCATTTTTTTTATCTTTGAAGTTAGCTACTACCTACTCAACCGGACAACTATGCGCCTGTCAAATATAAATAAAGTTATTAAAGTAAGGTTAATGATCTAAACTAATATCTAATATAAAAATCTCGTGTCATAATTTTTGTTATCAAATAACCTCCGAAACGGCTTATAGGTCTGGTCGTAAGCCATTTTTTTTTGGCAAAACAACGTTTGATGTGTCAGCTAATAATATATAATTTTCCAATAACACAAGAATCAATCAAAGTAAGATAGTTTATTCCAATTAACCTTATTTACATTGTCAGGTGCCTAGTTGGTAGTTGTTTGGTGGAGTAGTATAGCTGAAAACACGTGTCCATGATGCCTTGGGTTGAATGCGCCACGCCCTGCTGTTTTATGCAACCTCCATGTATGTTCGGATTGACTCACTATTTATTTATTTTTTAAGTACCGAGGTAGGCACCTATAAGTAATGCATAATACCTACTCGTACACAAGCACCTAAACCAGGAGTCGGCAACCTATCGAAACGGAAGAGCCAATAGGAAGCATATAGCATATAGGAAGTACAATTTACAAAAAATCCACTGAAAAAGCCACTGAAAGTTTTGTTTATTTAATATTCATACAGTAAGTTCTGTACCTAGCAGACAGTGTAAAGAAAAGTGGCAGTTGCAGTAAATGGAATTAGTTTCATATGATCGATTGCACGAATTTTGCTTTTATGGAACTGAAGGGCCGCAATTTCACACTGAAAGAGCCGCATCAGGTTGATGACCCCTGACCTAAACGGTATAGTGCTATTTTGTATAAATCTCCCTCGGTAGTTTTGGGTGAAGTGAGCTTGTCGTGAGTTGTCATCCCACCAGCAGATTTACAGCTCACCTCATTTTCAGTTTGTGAAGATTTTCACGGAATAGACCGTCAGAACCATGACGTTTCTCGACAGCGCTGCGTAATTTTTGCAAAAGATTGCGGAGATCAGTCTGGATCTATATCCGAAGAATTCTTGCCTGATTGCCGAATTAATTTAATACCTGGCATCCGCTACCATATAAACAAGAGTGATGAAAAGGTAATGGTAGATTCTTTTATTTAAACTTGCACAAATTCCTTTCTTTCCAAGATCCAATGTAAGTAGTATCTTTCTACCAAATTACTAATATAAATTGAAATATTTATTTATTTATTTTATCACAAACACAACTAACTTTACAGGTTACAACCCAGTGCGACAGCGTGGTTCTTAAATAAATTTTATTACGTAGTACCTTATAATCACATTGGTAAGATACTCGCCCGGTAGCCAATTTCGTTTTACTAATTCTTATGAACTATTTCAATGTAATTTTCAGAAGAAAATTGCAATATAATATTATTTACAATTCTTGTTTCACAAAATATCTATTTTCATCCAACCCGACGTTGTCACGACTCCCTAAGGACGGGAAACTGGTTATTTCTGTAATAGGGAACATCGTAGTAGAAGCTATTTTTGATTGAATTACAAAACAGTTTAGTTCCTGTCGTGTCGTAACTGTTGTATGATTTTGTTCAAAGAAGTGTTTCGAACAACTTAACATGACACCAATTTCTTTTTGATGGCAGACATTTTTTGTCTTGCTAATTTAAAGCTATGAAAAAGTTCATACCTAGGTACTTAAGTACTATACGTACCTGTAGATAGTAAATTTACTGTCTACAGTGAACTGTCAAACTCACTTATTTGAGAATTGGCCGTTTTTGGAACGAATCAGAGTATTCGTTCCAAAAACGGCCATTTAAAGGACATAAGGTCGTCTTTTGTTTGAACTTTTATGTTTGTTGACATATTGCTCCACCAATTGTTTCGCAGATAACTCTTAGTTGGAGTGTACTACGGTTGGCTGGGTGAAATAAATGAATAACAATCGCGAATGAAATCAATTGATATGAGTTTGCGATGACAAACCTATAAAACTCTTCAGGGTTTGGGAAGCCAGCTGTAAGGGTTAATAGCCATATAATAGTGAATCGATAGATAGATTTTAGATGATGACATGGTTGGTGCAGTGGTTGAGTGATCGACTGCTGCGCTGCGTGTCGCGGGTTCGATTCCCGCACGGAACAATTATTTGCTTGGCTTAAAGATAGTTGTTCCGGGTCTGGCTGTTTGTGTATGTGAGTTTATATGATTGTGAACGCACCCACGACACAGGAGTAATTCCTAGTGTGGGACAACGTTTTTCTAAGAATAAAAAAAAATATTACAAGTTCGTAAGTAAATAAGAAACCCATAAATCACATTTTCTGAGCTCCATAGCCACGTTTTCTAAATCGATTTTGAATAACTTCTCGCTTCTGGAACACTCCCTGTTTTTCTTTTGAAAGTTGTTTTTAACTTCCAATCACGTATCAAAGTTATCCTTCAATATTGATCCAGAAACGAGAAATCTTTGTGTAAGTAGGCGTTACTTTGTTTATAATTCTACTAGCTTCTGCCCGCGGCTTCGCCCGCGTAAAAAGAACGAAAAGAAAGAAAAGTATCCTATGTGTTAATCCAGGAAATGCTCTATCTATGTGCCAATTTTCATGCAAATCTGTTCAACGGTTTGCGCGTGATTGAGTAACAAACATCCAAACATCTTCACAAACTTTCGCATTTATAATATTATTAAGTAGGATTAAACAATAAGACTATAACATCATCTACCTTAATTTAAAAAAATTGCAGCCTCGTCATTACCGTAAAGACTGGCTGGTTTTACCATATCCAACCTAATTTGATTATACTAACGACGAAATGTAGATACTGATATTATGGTGTCAGTGTTGAGTGATTACGCAAAACAATATCAAACTAAACGTATAAATCTTCCCCTTGAATCACTCTATGACAAAAACCACATGCATAGTTTCAAAGATCGAATCGTACTGATGGACAAATTGCGAGAAGCGACTCTGTTTTATGCTGTGTAGTAGTTAGTAGTTAATTAAATACTTAAGAGATAAAGTCTGTTCTAAATTCGAAATAAGGATTTGACAGTCTGTGACGAGGCTGACAAGACTTTTAGCAATGTAAAAAAATATTGTGTCACAATCTAAAAGAATAGATTTAATGATTGAACCTCCCGGTCTTTGATTATATATAATGTCTAGATGGAGCGTCGCCAATCAATCATCAATCATAACAAAGAAAACGAGTAAACAATTTCAAGTATGTGTGCGTGCAGGCGTCATTTTACACTGTGCATCTACGTCTCTGTGTGCGTAAATAATGATTATATAAGCAATTATGTATATAATTATACATAAATTAATATTATTATACATATATTAATCATTTATTATTATTATTACGATCTGTACTGATCGGCGGGTAAGCACTTGTGAGCCAATAGTTGGCTGACACTTTTTGACACGTTTGCGTGCACTTGACGCTCCATCTAGACATTATATAATCAAAGCTCCCGGTATATAGACATATAGTAGGTCCTAAGTACTATAGAGACTGGCTGGTTTCAAGTATCACAACCTTATTTGTTATAGTTTTTACTATAAGATAAACTCTATTCAAATTTAAAAGAACTTGACGGGCCGTCGTACTCGTGTGGGCTGCCACTCTGCCAGGATGAATTATAAAAATAAAATAATATAATGATTCCCAATATAAGAAGTAAAATGTGTGGGTAGGTATCTACCTACCCACACATTTATGGTCTATTCATTGAAATAGGTATCTACCGGTCCATATAGAACCTACCTAAGTACTAGGTTAGTAACACTCATACTCTACCTCAATGCCTTCTTCAGTATGAGCGACTATTACGCAATTCTATAAAATGTTGTCGCATTGGTGCCAATTCTTCTCCCGTTGCCACGGCAACCGAACGTTCCCGAGTACTTACAACTTCATGAGTCGGAGAGAGATGGAAGATACTGCTGTGCTAGTCGCTCTTAGGGCTCAGTCGTAATGCAGGCACCCCACCCACGGCCTAGCCTAGGCCGGAGAATTGGGCCTAAGCTGTATGAAATCTAGATAGGTAGATGAAAGGCCGGTGGCACTGTAAAACTTAATTGAAGTTTAAAAGGCAGTTTAATTTTTTTAAAGTGTAGTTTAACTCTGCTTATATTTGTAATGGTCTAAACTAAGGTTTTAATTTAAAAAAAAACTTTATAACAAAAAAGACAACCGCCTTCAAAAAGTCAAAAATTACTTTCAATTCGCAAGTCGGCGGCATTATTTTGCTTGTTGTTTTGTATTGCCACCGACTTGCGAATTGAAAGCTATATTTTACTTATTGAAGCCTTTTTTTTTCGCTTTTTAGTGCCTACTTCTTATCATACAAATTAATTACTAAACGGTGACATCAAAAAATTCAGTCATCCCTTAATTTTCTACCTTTCGGGGTTAAATATGTTCTTGAATTTGAAGTACCTATACACTAACAAATAAGAATCATCGAAATCGGACTACACTGAAAAAAGTTATGCGTGGCCAAACATAAAAAAAAATGTTCAAATAACTTAATTAAAACTATTGGGCCAAACTATGTTAAATTTTAATGGGACCAAATGGCGACTATTTCGCATCAAACTAATGAAGAATCACGTAAATCGGATCATATACCTCAGCGTAATCGGTCTACATACATAAAAAAAAAATACCAGTCGAATTGAGAACGTCCTCCTTTTTGAAGTCGATTAAAAAATATAATTAATGCTACCAAAATAAAAGGTGCAATGGAGAGCATACAACTTCCCCTACCTATAATCGCACCTGGCTTTCTCTGCACCCTCTACTAATCTATTTCGACCTTGACAATCAACTGACAATGGGGTCACATTCAGCTTGCAGTTTTCAATCCCTAATAAAAGCGCAGAACCCTCCGGCTGTATAATTGTAGCAGCGTCATCCTATGGCAATGGGTCATGAACTCATGATGTAAGTGATTGATTTGTCTAAATTCTATGTAGGTACAGTCAACAGCAAAAGTAGATGATCAAAATCAGAAATTGAATACTAATTTACTAACACTAATTTATATAATTTATTAATAGTTTATTTATTAGAAGCATGTGATTGTTACACACATACTTTTGAATCACTTCGACGCCACACACTTCTGACGCGAACTCCTTTCAAATTAGTATTGAATTTCAGATTTTGATCATCTACTTTTGCTGTTGACTGTACAAATGCGATGCGATCAGTAGATTTATAAATAACCAGCTGCTGCGACTTCGTTTCCGGTGTTTACTTGCGAGAGCCATTACACCTCCTTAATCCGGCCCTGTCGCAAAATCCGTTCTTAGCGGACGTCTACTAACTATAAACTACCTTCCTGCCAAATTTCATCTTTATACGTCAAGCGGTTTTCGATATTTCGTGATCAGTGAGTGAGTGACCTTTCGCTTTTATATTTAAAATAATAAATTAATGAAATTCATACCAATTTTATAAATAGGAAAGGGTTTACGCTCTTTTCGCCCCTTGGATCTTGCCCCCTTCCGATTAAAAGGTTCCACTCGCCCCGTTTTTTATTATTTTGGTGTAGTGATTCGCCTCTTGCGGCATTTCCTTGTAAATTTTTCCAAAAAAGGTATAAGTTAGACAGAAAAATACATACACCTAGTTCCAGTTCATTTCCGCTTTCCTGGTAGTTTACTAAGATTTGTTATCAACAAAATTAAAATTATAAAAATTGAGGAATAAAATGTCAAAAACACAACAATCTAGATTGTTCATAGGATATAAAGCGCCTACGCACACAGTTTTTCTAAACATAGACTTAAATTATACATGGCGTTGCTTATAATGTATGCAGTTTTCTGTCTAACTATACCTTTTTTGGTAAAATTTCCAAGGAAATGCCGCAAGGAGCGAATCACTACACCAAAATAATAAAAAACGGGGTGAGTGGAACACTTTAATCGGAAGAGGCAAGATCCAAGGGGCGAACGTAGCGTAAACCAGTGAAACGGTTGGCTAAACTAACTATTAACCGAATTTTGAGGTATTATAGACCTAAACTTGAGCCCCAAGAAACGGTAAAGGATAGGCTTCTTGATCTTCAATTGGGTTGTTGACACCATTAACCAATAATTCCAAAATACAACTTATCTCAAAATACACTTTATTTTAGCCCCGTTTTTTTATTCTTTTTTGTTTATTATTTTTATTGCTTTCAAATCAATTAATAGTTAGTCAATTGAGTTGGTAAATAAGTGACGTCACAGGCCGCTATTATATCATACAAATGTCAATTGATTGGTGGTATCAAGTACCCAATTATTCTTAAACTAAGTAAGTAGGTATTCAGTTAACACTAATGATAAATTCTAGCATAAATATTTGCACGGTTTTTAGACACAGTCTTTTCTTTATAATAACTCATTACAACTTACAAAAAAACACATGGTAAGTTTTATTTTTTTTGTCTATGAAATTAGATGACCATAGAGTAATGATTCAACAAATGAGGTCCTAAGCAAGCCTGCTATTAAACTTACTGACTGGCTATTTTCAAAATTAGCTTTCATCACTCTTATTCAAGAAGTGTCTTGAAAGCTTTTTAAAATTCTAAGCTCTTATTTTAGTAGAAAGTTATGAATACTGACCGGATAGGATAGATTTCTCTAATAATTCTTACGTCATTCAAACTCTGAAACAAAAAGTAAGTAGGTTATGACTGGTTAAATAACCAAGGTTCAACTTTTACATTCTTAATTGAAAAAATGGCCTCTAATTTATGTATCTTGTCAGTATTTAAAAAGGGACGCCCACATAGTGACTGTAACAAACTGTGGTGATGTAGAATAAACTAGATAATTGGCCGAAGAAATAATTTATAATAGGCGTTTAATTACGGATAGGTACATAGAGAAGTAATTTCGAAAGGCATAGAAGAACTAGTTGTCTGATCTGCAACCCACGTTCATGTTAGATTATTACTGTCGTTTGAAGACTCTGTTCTGTCTAAAGTAGCCTATGTCCTTCCGGGTTCAAGCTGTCTTCATATCGTAATCGGTTCATCCGTTTCATCGTGAAAGCGTAACAGACAGAGTTACTTTCGCATTTATAATAGTAAAGTATGGATAGCACTCAGGATAACGTGATGAAAGAATTTTTAAAATCGGATCATGAACCATCAGACCGTTTTATGAATGAAAGCTTTAGTAATCTAAAACTAATAGGTAGTTACTGAAACTCGAACACAGCAAATTCAAATTCAGTCAATAAGCAATGAGGAAACAATGAATAAACATAAAAATAAAATCTACAAACGCAACTTATGTAACCCAATTCACGACAACCATACACCAACTTTATATTCCACCGATTATCTACAATCACGATAAAATCCGCAATTTTATTCATGTCAAACTGACTTTTGCCATGAAACACGCGGTTTAAACCTAAACCACGGTTAAAACGGTGCCACCCGGCCTGGAACGAAACCAGACTGTATTGATTTCGTGGTATAACGACCCGACACACACACACGCAATCACACGCCACACATTTACAATTTACTTGTTTGTGTAGCTATGTCTGGGACTGCATACGGGCGGGCCCTGGATTTTCAGTAAGTAAATAAGTTTTATGTTATCTGCGTATGTATATTTTTATCAGGCTAGTACGCAGGTTCGCTAAGTATTGATTTTTCACTTAACGCCTGGTTGTTACACAGCGAAAATAGATTTTTCATCCCACCATCTCGGAAAGAGTATTTTTAATCTTCAATATCTGAGTGGAAAAGCCGTTTTTATTCTCTAGAGGATAAAGTAAATTTATCTTCAATATCTGAGTGGAAAAGCCGTTTTTATTCTCTAGAGGATAAAGTAAATTGAATTTAGAACATCGTGTGCACTAAGTTTGTGAATTAAAAAAAAACATTAAACCTATTTACTGCTACCTCTATGGTGCCGAATATATCATACAACTTTTTTTTAATTTGTTAAAAACTCAGACTTTGTAAACGTTTTTTTTTTGCATTTAGTCATTTCCTCGCTGAGGTGGAATGAAAAGTTACGTGTTGCACTCGAGTGCAAAGATTTTTCACCTCGTGCTCTTTTGATTCCCTCGCTGACGCTCAGGATTCTAATTTTGAATCACTCGCTGCGCTCGTGATTCAATTTTAGAATCCTTCGCTTGCTCGGTCATCAAAATTGAACACGCGGTTAAAAAGCAACTTTGCACTCTTGTATAACAAATAACTATTAATTACCTTCGCTAGGGAACTAGAATGATAGTAGTACCTATGGTCTTCTCTATCAGTATCACTGCATCATTGTCAAATTGTTTGAAGTTGACAGTTTGACAGAGAGAAAATGATGTTTAAATACGTTTGGAGTTCGATTTGTTTAGTGATTAGTGGGGCCAGTGAGCCATAGAAATTTATTAATAATAATAATATGTGAGGCCATTTCACACACGGCTATCTGACCCCATGATTAACTCATTTTCGCATTTATAGATGCGTAATTTTAGTTAATATAGGTACTTAGTTTTAATTAATATCTAGCTAACCAATACAATTAAGAATCTTAGGGAATTATGAGTACAGAAACAAAAACGAAAAAAGGCAGAAATTCAAATCTAGCTGTTGTTTTGTCAAAAAAAAAACAGCAGCCATTTTACAGGTATATTACGGGCAGCGCATTGCGGTCTCCACATGCACTTAGCATTTCAAGTACTTAGGTAGGATTTTTTTTTGATCCAACAAACACGAAAGTTATATCGCATGTTTCAAAAATCGCTGATTTGCATGTAGGTATGGTAAATACTACTACTTATGTACCCACTTATAAAAAAAAATGTTGAAGATATTTCAAATTAAATCAAATCAAATCAAAATCATTTATTTGCCAAAATATGGTAAATTGGATGTGATTTTCGAACAGATGGTTTCCGCATATTCTGCCATACATGGCGTGCTAATGTCAGTACGATAAAATTAATTGTTTTTAATTCATATGGCTATGTCAATAATTAATAATAATATTTAAATAATAATAAAATGATAAATTTAAAAAAAAAAGAACCAAACAAAAACAGCACAACATAAAAAATCAATCATAAATAAATTATCTAAACATTTTCAATTAAGGATTAGTGACTTATCTTCTAAATATTCCTTTACAGTGTAATATCGCTTTTGTAGTAACATTTTAAACAGTATTTTTCTAAATAATGGTAGTGGCAAATCTTGTAGGGTATTTGGTAGATGGTTGAACACAATAATCGCCATGCAGTACACATTTCTCTTGAATAACTTCAACTTTATCGTAGGCAATCTAAGTTTATCTTTATGCCGTGCCCGGCTATTTGCCTTGTACTCTTGTTTTTTTTAAATAAACTGTTAGTAAGTGTTAAGTGAGTACCTAGCAGTTAGCACCACTTCCTACCTAGCTAAAGTAAAACAAATAAGAATACTTATATGTAATCATACTTACATCAAAATTGCAAATATTTGCAGCTGTTGGGGCATTAAAAAACTCGTCCACATAGCTGTCAACGGGACACGTGCCCAACAGGCTGGCAGCATTGCCACGTTGTATGGCAAGGTAGATTAAGTAGGTTCTTAATTACTTGGCGTACTTAGCACATAAACATGGCCATCATACATTCATCATCAACAAAAGGTTCCTAACGTCATAATCTGCCTAGTCTTTTTCGGTCATCTGCATTGTTTGGGTTGGGTCGGCGTACAGTAACCGGATGCAGCTGAATACCAGTGTTTTACATAGAGCGACTGCCTGTCGGACCTCCACAACCCAGTTACTGGGTAACACGATACACCTTGGTGAGACTGGATAGCAAACTTTCTAGCTTCTGACCTACCATACGACTGCCTTCCGCTTTCCGAGGCACGGGGGGTCTCCCTATAAAATGGATGGTCACCCATCTATTTTATCGCTCGCCGCCAAGGTCCTTCGCGACGTCCCCGTAACGCCCCCCTCCCCGACCCTTGCTAGTGCCAGCCCGCGTTGCTGAGCCTTTAGCTTTAAAATAAGCCCCTAATTAATGGAGACCCGATCCAGCCTGTCCCTTTGCTGCCCTCTCTCAGTGACGCCCTAAGCCGAGGCTCGTATCCCACAGGGGGTGCCCTTAGCGTAGTCACTTAGTTTATAAGTCTTTGCCCTGGCTGGAGGCCCTAAAAATCACTTTTTAAGGCACCACAGGATTGTCCGGTTAAGCAGTCAACAACTTCTAGGTTGAACTGCGAGATGCCATACAGGAAAAAAAAAACTACTTTAAATACTGGCTTTTACGTAACCACGAGTGTCTACTAGATCCTTAAGAATAACCTGACCATAAACAAATTGAGATCACTTGTCACAGATAACTTTAATCTTCTCATAAGTACAGCAGTAGATTAACACTATAATGGTCCATTTAGTTACCATAACCGCTAATATATGCTGTGGTGACATCAGTCAATGTAAGTGCATGTCGCTTGCAAAGTGCACTGTGGCAGGATTATGACGATACGTACTTATCATATCAGCTGATATCCAAGTAGGTTTATCTGATACGGAGGTTGGTAGTTGTGTGGCAACATACACGTAGGCGACTATATTAGGTGTTCCGTGTTGGGTTGTATTGATATAGTAAGTAGTAATTATGTATCGTGCCTAAATGAATCACACCACCACATTATTTAGCAATCGATTCGTACAGTTTTTCCACGAGCACCTCAGCTTTTCAGGGTTGCTCCAATAATCATAATTGTTCGTATTCACACTATTTACCCCCTGAAAGATGTGCAAGCCTAAATCTGTGTGCTACATAATATGAGAATTAGGATCAAAGGGCATAACTAATGGGTAGTTCCAGATTAAATGTCTTGCTGATGATCATTAAGCTTTTTTATGTATTCTAATAGGCTTGCGTTTGACCGCTACTCGTCTGATGTCAGTGATGATGCGGTCTAAGGAGGAGCACGCTTGTCTTTGATGAACCGGTGATCACTCGTGCCTTGAAGATACACAGATTATACTATTATCAGGAAAGAGAAAGGCGTACAGTGAATTCCACAGTCTAGCACCTCCTTTCAAAATGATTGAGCTTAATGGTGATGGTCCACGTGTCATGTTTGTGAACGGGCACTGTCAGTCAGATTGGTCAACTCTTAACTGCCATGGCTTTTATCTTGATTCTTTTTTTTTAATGTTTTGTATTGCTCTTTACCTACGTTGTTTTTACATCAATTTATTTATTTTATTTATTTATTTATTTATTTATATTTATATGATTTACACGGCTTACAAAACCAATTACATAAATCAACGTTAACATAAAATATGAAGTACATAATAAAATATCAAGTAGGTAATAACAAGAATTAAATATTCTCCTCACAAAACTGTTGGCACATAACCATTAAATCGGCGAATTTACTATCAAATATATCGCAGTCCGGGTTGGCTTCCACGAGCTTATTTAGTGCGGTCAACACGCGCGGTACGGGAGACGCAGCACGGGCTGCAGTCCGACACGAAGGCACGTCTAGCAGTCTATGTTTTCTGCTACTGAGATAGTTGCTCGGTGTGTAGAGTCGAATCAGCTCATTATGAATGTCAGGAGCATCCGTCATACTTTTAAATATTTTGACCATAACGCCTACCTGGTCACATGCCCTTCTGGTCTCCAGCATATGATATCCCAGACATCCTAAGAGGAACTTGGTAGGATAGAGGTAGGGGTAGTAACCGAGAGTTCTTCTGTAAAGAAACCGCAAGAATGCTTTTTGCACTTTTTCTAGAAGAAGTGCATACTTTGCTTCGTGCGGATTCCATACAGAAGAACTAGCTTCTAGCTTGGTTCGGACAAGTGTGCTGTATAAGAGCCTTATTACATGCTCGCTACGAAAGTCGCGGGCATTCCGGAGAACAAACCCTAGCCTTTTAAATGATTCTTTGGCTACTGTAGAAATGTGGTCATGAAAAGTAAGCTTCTGGTCAAATGTGACACCCAAGTCACATTTGATCAAGAATAATATAACCAGTATTTTGTGTGTTTCTTGCTTGTTCTTCTCCATAGAGACTTACGTTTTAGAACGAGCAACTAGCTTCAACTTTCTGACTAACTGACCGACTCCATGACAATTCACAGTGCCTGTTTAATTGAAATAAATGTTTTGGTTTTGACTTTGGCATGCTATGGCATGACATGGGTATAGGGCCATCATCATCGCACATAGGTAAGTATACTAGGTACGTCTTGGAATCGTTCAGTTGCATGCCCCCTAAACACAATGCTCCATATTCATTAGCAAGCCAAAAATGATTGTAAGATATTATCATAGAATCGCGTTCAAAGAAAATCAATATGAACCTTGTTTCTTTTATATTTAAGAAAACTAAATAACTAGTGAAAAATAACTTTAGCACAGAACACACATTGATTTTAGTTTCGGAAGTCGGTGGCAATACAAAACAACAAACAGAACAAAGCCACCGAATTTCGAAACTAAAGTCAATATGTGTTCTGTGGTAAAGTTATTTTTCACTTTTTAGTTTTTGAAGGCGGTTGTCTTTTTTGTAAAAAGCTTTTTATTTTCCGCTTTTTAGTACCTCGTTTTCATCCAAATCTATTAAGAAGAGATTGAAAGTTAACTACTCCAAAGATTGAAGAAACTAAAACGTCGTCTACGTAAAATTTTTGGGTATTTGTTGATTTTTCAAAAAGTACTGAATCAATTTCGATAAAATTCTTAAGGGACCACTCTTGAAGCATACCCTATCCAAAAAAATAATAATTTTCAAAATCGGTTTACGTTTGCCGGAAAAATCGCGTAACAAATAGCGCACATACTTAATGCAAATTTAAGACTTATACGGTTTTCTCATAGATGCCATTGTCAGAACTGGATCAAATTAAAATGGGACCACACGGGAAGCACTAGCTTTCAAATAAAAAAAGAATCATCAAAATCGGTTCACCCAGTCCAAAGTTCTCAGGAAACAAATATATATAAAAAAAATAAAAATACAGACGAATTGATAACCTCCTCCTTTTTTGAAGTCGGTTGACAAATTACTATGATCCGGATTGTTTGCTATGGACGTAAATTGTAAGCGTCAAGTTTAATTTACAAAATAAAGACAAAAAACCGAATACAAAATCCCTCAAAATAAATACTTTAACCCATCAATCAAATCAATTGATAATAATCTAAAAATGCGACAAGGTCGTTACGAACTGCCGAAATATAATCGCGACCATATTTCATTCGATTGTCTTCGGGCAATCGAGTGTGGTGCCGGCCAGAGACAAGCCATTTTTATTTTTATATCGTTGCATCATTTCAGGCACTAGTGGACTTTATTGTTCGTTCACTAAAATTAGGAGAATTCTTTAATCGTTTTTGACTAGACTCGTAAAACTTTTATGATTATATTCAATTCAATTTTATTACATTTGTTTACCTAGTTAGCTCAGCTGATATTGTTCTAGATCCAAATTAGGGTCTTTTTATTACAGTTTAAGGTTTATGACAATGTTTAAAAATATAATCTACCTGATTTATGTGTATTATATATAGATAAACAACACTCAGACACAAGGCAAACACAAGTGCTCATCACATAAAAATTTCACCTGGGCGGGAATCAAATCCGCAACACGCTGCGCAGCAGTCGATCGTTCAGGCACTGCGCCAACCGTGTCGTCACAAATTATAAGTACTAATAGATTGATTTTTCAACTTATATATTCTGCTAAATGAAAACTTGTTTATTCTCATGTTTATAATAATAAGTATGTATTTAAAATATAGTTGTGCATGTATGTATGTATATCATCTTTCTGACACCCATATTACAGGGTCTCCCTAGTTTGGGGTCAGATGGCCCTGTATGAAATGTCCCTACATATTTCTCTTTCACAGCTTTTTGACTGCCCAATGCTGAGTTTAGGCATCAAACTCAAACTCAAAATCATTTATTTCAATTAAACCATTTACAGGTACTTTTAAATTGTCAGAGTCAGTTAGTCAGATAGTTGAAGCTAGTTGCTCGTTCCAAACAGTAGGTTTCTATGGAGAAGAACGAGCAAGAAACTCCATGAACACTCTTTTAAAATCAGATAAATTTTACAAATTTAGGTTACATCATTCATGTTGAATCTAAGGGTACAATGTGAGAACAATGTAACACATCTTGCATGTTAAAAGAGGTCTAGAGACAGACATAGTTATAATAACAATTCAAACCAAAATTTAAAATAACCGAGGCAGCTAAGAGATGACCAGTTCCAACCGACGGCGTCCGTTCACGAACATGACGCATGGATGGGCACCATTTGGCTCTACCATTTTGAAGGGAACCGAATGATCCAACACATGCGCCACCGGCAGCGAGACATTCAAGTGAGCATGACTCTCCCAACCGCCAGGGCATATTCAAGTCAATGAGAGGTATACCTCGTAAAGAACATAGTGCTCACATGTATGTGCTACGAAAAATTATATAATACTAACAAATTGAGTTTATACAATGCAAAGATAATTTAGATCTACATCTTCAGCAGCTCCAAAAATTGTTACAAATGCTAATCAATTAATCTATGAACCCTTATGGCTGTGGAGCTAGACCAGCAATTTATAATATGCTCGGTTGCATAGTGTGCGTTTAATACAAGGCTTAAATTTTGTCTCATTTAGTTGAACAATGTGGGGAGGTATTTTATTGTAACACTTTAAACAGTACCCCATGAAAGACGAATCTACTTTAGCCAGTCTGAAACCTGGTTGAACTAGTTGTATTGACAAGGCACGGTGCCTTTCCTTAAACAGTTCCCTTAGAGAATCGCGCATACGCAGATTGTAAATGGCTCTGATGGCTCTTTTCTGCAGAATAAAAATAGAATCGATGTCTGCAGCTCGTCCCCACAATAAAATACCGTAAGACATTATACTATGAAAGTAACTAAAATAGACCAGTCTCGCGGTATCCACATCAGTAAATTGCCGGATCTTTCTGACAGCATATGCTGCCGAACTTAGCCGTTCTGCGAGAGATGTTAAATGAGGATCCTGCATTGAACGCCATTCACCTCTGTCCTGGGCCTTCCCCATTTATCCTCGTCGAGCAATCTTGACCAGGTCTTTGGTCCACAGCATTGGCTGTCTGTCCACACTTCTTCGACCAGGACTTCCACTCTAGACCCGTTGTTACACATATTCAGACGTCTAAAAACACTTATAATTTGCTAAGAATAAACTTGTTCTAAAAATTTAACTTTTTAAGGTCAGGGAGGTCTTATTCTGGAAGTTTCAGGGGATATACCTACCTACTGATATTATATCACAGGTAGGTAGGTATGCTTCCGCAATGTGTTTCACGTTATGTAGGCCGTAAGTAAGTCGTAGGAAGGTACGTTACAGTAAGTACGATTATAATAATAGTGATTGATAGTCCTCTATTCTTTAGATATCACCTTCCTGTGTGTATTAATCTTTATCAAATTTGACTAAGGGCTCTTACATGTTGCCTACAACAAAGGTAACTGCAACTGTCGACACACGTCAGCGGCAGCCGTCGACGAGTCAGCGGCACTGTCGAAGTCGTCGTGTAAACTTGGCATGTCGACGGCTGCAGTAACCTCTGACATTAGCACCATGCCGCTCTCGTGTGTAAGAGCCCTTACTTGAATTTGATAAAGAGCCCTAAGAAGGTAAATCTTGTTGCTTTTTTATTCATGATTATTGTGCGTTTTGTTTGTCTTGTTTATTATATTTTTTTTACCTTTTTTCTCGGTATTGGAAGATAGAACTTGGCAAGAGTTAGAAAATCTAAGCCTATCTATAAGCGAGTGTCTTATCAGGGAGCGGTAACGCTAAATCGTTCACTGCTGTTGTCAAAACAATGGGAACGAAAACAACAATTTCCTTTAGCTAGGTACCATGTTCCTGATATCCTAACAAAAAAAAAATGCGTAAAACCTATTTCTATTACCTTTTCAGTAAGTAAATGTCATTTCACCAGAATGATACGGTCAATACTTATTACTATGCATTTTCCATTTTCGTAATAGTAGGTGTCGTAAAGATACCAAAAAAAAAAAAAAAAACAAAAATCTCAAAAAGGTTCTAATTTCTTTAAATAGATATTAATTTCTTCACCAGGGCCGGATTAACCATGTGGCGGGCCCCTAGGCAATGCCATTCTCAAGAGCACCTTTACCCTTTTCTAACTACCTAAAATACATATTTTCTACCACAATTATTTTATATTTACAATTATTTTGCTACATTATGTTTTTACGTTTTCGTTTTTAGTATTTTCATTTTTTTCTTTCTCTGTGCGCGGGGGCCTATGAGGGGCCCATAGGCAGTTGCTTAATCTGGATAATCCGGCCCTGCCCGTCACTTGTAATCATGTTCCCAAGCATAGGGAACGTAGCAGTGTGCAATATTACCGTCACTCCATCAAAAAATGTCACGAAGATGGAATGCTGAGCCAAATGCATCTCTCTGGCAACATGCCAACAGCAAGAAAGAAAAGATCAAAAGGCGCAACCTTTTTATACGTGTGACCTACTTTAATAAAACGCAGTAGTGTACCTACCTAACTATTTATGACTGTTTCAAATTAAATAATTGTTTGATTTTTCTGTAGGTACTTGGTACCGTCGCCGTCAACGTGACCAAGTTCCATTAAAACATTGTGTTTGACATAAATGAGAATGCCGGTTGAGAGCACTGTTATGCTCACTCAAATGTCTCGCTGAAAGTGGCGTGTGGGTTCGATCATTGGGTACTCTTCAAAATGGTTGAGCTAATTGGTGTTGATCCACGCGTCATGTTCGTGAACGGGCGCTGTCAGTTGACATTGGTCATCGGACTTGTATTTTTTTAAATGTTTTGTTTTGCTCTTTACCTACATTGTGTTAGAAGCAACAATAATAATGTAACCAGTATATTGTAAAAACTTGATTTAAAAGAGTGTCCGTGGAATTTCTTGCTCGTTTTTCATAGAGACCTACCCAATGATATTCTAATAATATAATTGGACCTACCTAAACTAGTTTCAACCACAGTAAAGATGTGTTTCAATTGACTCCTGCTGCTTGACAATTCAAAAGTGCCTGTAAATAGTTTAATTGTAATTAATGCTTTTATTTTGAATTTGCCTATAGTGTCTAAAAATGCGATTTATTGTAACTTGACAATTCTAATTCTAAGTGAATGAAATGCACATATATATCTGTGATGAAATGAAACTAAATATCTGATTTAAAACTTTTTAAACCAAGGTGATTCATAACTTTATATGCACCTTTTATCAGCCTATTGCCGTCCACTGCTGAACGTAGGCCTCCTACAGAGATCTCCAACCAACCCGGTTTTGGGCAGTCCGCATCCATCTGCTGCCAGCCACCTTCTTCAAACCGTCGGTTCATCGTGCTGCAGGGCGTCCCACACTACGCTTGCCCAAACGCGGTCTCCACTCTAAAGCGTATCTGCTCCATCTACCGTCTGTCCGTCTGCAGACGTGGCCGGCCCACTTCTACTGAAGCGTGCTGATTCTACGCTCAATGTCGGTGACTTTAGTTCTCTGACGAATGACTCAATAGAGTATTTTACCAAAAAAATCTAATTAGTCCGTCAGTAAGATTATCGAAAAATATTGGATACGTATTTTATGTTTTATCAAATCAATAAAAACTGACGAAGATAAATATAAATATAAATATAAATATCTTGGGACAACTCACACACGGTCATCTGGTCCCAAGCTAAGCAGAGCTTGTGTTATGGTAACCAGACAACTGATATATATACTTATATAATTTATAAATACATACATATTATAGATAAACACCCAGACACAGAACAAACAATCATGCTCATCACACAAAGTTTGTCCTGGGTGGGAATCGAACCCACGACCTCCGGCTTAGCAGTCAGGGTCAGTGACCACTAGACCAACAGGCCCATCAAATCAAAGATAAAACGCATCAAAGATCATGAGTGGGGGTTTGTGACGTCACTTCGTCAGTAAAAGTGTACTGACATAGTGATGTCACACGAGTTTTCGACGCACTGTATCGTCTTCATTTTCCGTTTACGTGAAAAAAAAAGAACATGTGTCCAATATTTTTTGGAAATCTATCTGACGGACTCATTAGGTTTTTTTGGTAAAATACCCAAGAAGTACCATGCAGCTCACAATCACTAAAGTAAGTGATTTTATAGAAAAAAATACCATGTTTAGAGTTTCTGTCATATCATTATTGTCTCTTCATTACCTTTGGTTGACTGGTAGTGCTTCTGTCATAAGTATTATTATTGTCTCTTCATCACCTTTGGTTGACTGGTAGGTATAAGATGACTAAGACATTACGAAAACGGATTGTAACTCTTCATCGTACCTATTTGTATGTAGTACACACTTGTGTAACTCTTCATCGTACCTATTTGTATGTAGTACACACTTGTGTAACACAGACTCTCGTATCTTCGTGTCCAAATAATTTCATGCATGCGTACGATTGTTCTTAAAGAAACGACCTTCAGAAACGCTTACTCATCAATACTTGTAAAACTGCCTACATATTGTGATCGTGGGTAGGTACATGACTAACAATGGTATTTTTAAAACAGCAATGCTGAAAAAAAATATAATATGGTAATGTTGACATACTTTTTATGTGCCCTACTTGAAAACTATTGTTCTGTGTGTACAATATAAATTATAAGTACCTACCCTACTTCGTATTCTAGGTACGACGACACGGTTGGCGCGGTGGTTGAGCGATCGACTACGCTGCGTGTCGCGGGTTCGATTCGAGCGGGCACGGAACAAATATTTGTATGGCCTACAGATAGTTGTTTCGGGTCTGGCTGTTTGTGAATGTGAGTTTATATGTTTGTAAACACACCCACGACACAGGAAAAATTCCTAGTGCGGGACAACGTTTTTAAAAAAAGAAAGAGAAGAAGAAGATATAGGAAATGAAAACCTTTATGAAATGATGATTACGTAACGACGTCGAATATAATCTTGAAAATCTAGTCTATACTTAGACCAATATCAACATGTAATTGCGTAAACTGAAACGCCGAAATAAGTCATTGAACTCATCATTAAAACAATCAGCCAAGGGCGTCACCCCCCCCCCCCCCCTAGAGATTCCAAAAGCTTCATATGCCTTTGACTGTATTTAAAATTCATACTTTTCCTATCCACCATATATCAACTTGCCCCCCTCTAGGCCATCAGCTGGCGAGTCCTGGCGACGCTCTTGCAATCAGCTGATCCATGCACGTACCTATGGAGGGTACAGGTAAGGAACTAACTATCTTATATGGGGGGAAAAGTGAAAAAAGTGTCCATCTCTAAGCAGCAAGTACCAGTTCCAAAACCCGCCAAAATGACGCTAGCGTAGTCACAAGGTCATATGATATTTATTCCCTTGACGTCGAGCGAGTCGCGCCACGTCGAGTCGCCTCTACGTCGAGTCACCACTACCACGGCACAGATTAACTAATAGTTCCTGCCACTACGTCGAGTAGTCGCCATGTTGCCGTCACGCCCGTCAGTTGATTTTCTATCCCGTCCGTATTTCCTTCTGATCAAGAATTATGATTGAAAAACGAAAGTGTTAATCGACTTTCGTTGCTGGCCGTACAAAGGCGTAATCTTCCGAGCCCCACCCGTAGGCGTCGGTCGACACTTTCCGGCAGCTCGCGTGTGTCGCGACGAGCTAATGAAGGATGTGGGTAGACTTGACGGGAAGACTGACATGGAGTGTCTTCCTTACAAGTGTGGAGATAAACGACTACGGTACAAACTGTGTTATCACTGGGATGTGATTATTGTACCGGGAGATTTAATCTACTTGATTGATGCACAATTTGAACTAAGGTCAGTGGGCTAATTCACGTAACTAAAGAAGTGCTGTTGCCGTGCAGTTGCAGTTAAGTTTCGATCAAAACAACGCTTTTCGTATTCTCTACCGCTTTCAGACACGCTCGCGTCAAGTTCGCGTCACGCGAGCGTAGAAACGGCATTCTACTGTTGCGCGTCTTTGGTGCGTGCTTCGGAACGCAACATGATCGATATTCTACTATTCGTTTGACGTCTCAAAATGACAGTTAAAAAGCACTAAAATCTGTACTGGGGTATTATTTTAATATTATAATAACGTCATAGAAATGTAATCGATTCTATTCGATTATTTAGTGAGTAATTTTTTTTTGTCTCATGTGACTAGTAAGTTTGGTTGTCGTACAGTTGACGTGCAGTTCACGCGCAGCTTACGCGATTACAAGAATACCGTTTATCACTCAAACTTGAACTTAAGGCGGTACCCTGAGCAAATAACCTTGAGCATTCGTTCCCTTTGCGCCGCGCAAGAGATACAGTAGCGAAATACGCGTATATTTTAGAATTAGTTCTTTATAAAATCAAATATTGGGATTTTGAAAAAAAAAATTCTACCAAAATGTTCTTTAATAAATTGCCTATCCTTTACAGTTAGTAAAAAAATGAATTAATGGATACTTGCCGAGAAGATGCATGTTTTCAATAATTATTTCTCATTTCTGTGGTTTCGTTGTGAGGAGATTAGTTAAATATTATACTTCGTAAACAAAAATCAGATCTACCATTTTGGAGTCAAGATTATGTAGCAATTTAATCTATTTTTTATTTGTTGATATTTCTTTTGGATACAGAGTATTTAGGTCCGAAAAACTGAACAAAAAACGGCTAGCGCTGCGTTTTGCACAGGGACGCGCCTTAACTGCAACTGCACTACAACTTCATCGGCGCGTCATAAAATTAGCCTTGGTCACAGATTAACTAATAGTTCCTTTGGCCTTGGTGGGGTAACAAAACCCTATGCGTAGGTACCATCTTCGACGACTATACCAACAAGGCGGATGTAGTAACTAAGGTAAAAATATTATCAGTATTACGTTAGGTACCTTCCCGTACTCTCTTAAAACTACTAACGAATTGAGTGTTGAGTCAGCTCAACCCTCAACAATTCATCTATCGGGGTCACAGTCACAAAAAGGTTATTCAAACAATACCATTAATAAAAGTATCGTCAAAAAACTGCTAATATTAATGTTACACGCGATTGGTTTTCAAATAGTGCAGGAAAATGATCTTTGTTGCTATCGGAACAAGGGTTGGTTTGTCATGAACTAATAAAGTAAACTGGTTGCGTGATTTTTTCACTTGTTTACTGTTGTTTCTTTTGTTTGAATAAATTTGATGATAGGGCTTTTTAAGGAATCGCATTTTGATAATTCTGGGCATAAATTCTGATACTGATAAAAAATAAAAAAGATTTTGAGCGACCCAGAAAATGGGCCTACTACCGTACCGGTTTCCCCTATTTCTACCCGTGGGTGTAAGTAGTAGAAAGCGATAGAGGGATATTGACCAGAGGATGGGCAGCAGTGTCCTTCTGAGTACCATAACACCTACTGCAATCACCACCATGCATCGGCCAAGCATGGCGATTACGGCTGAACCCTCCCTGCGGGAGACCTATGCCCAGCCGTGGGCGTCTAAAGGTTGACATGATTGATGATTGCGCGGTTAACAGTCGCGCTTCCGACTATGCAATATTTAGCTACTTATTAAAACATCGTTCGGCATTCGCCGGCATGTTATGTCATACTACTTTTTCCCGTGTCAATTTCTTGAGGAACCCTATTTTTTTGTATAGCAAAAAGATTTGTATGGATTTACAAAGCAGCGCTGCCGTCGCGCTGCCGGCGCGCGACTAATTTGAAGGCGCCTCAGTACTCAGAGATAACTTTATATTAGCGTAAGAATTTTCACAATTGAACCAGTAAACAAGAAAATACAAATAAGTACTTTTTAGCTTTGTAATACGAGGAAGTAAACAATATAAGTACTGTATTTTTTATCCGATTAATTCCAAGCCGGTTTTATTGTTTCGGTGACTCAATTGTTTTGACAAATATATCTAAATCTTGTCCACTGCTACCAATTTGAACAAATCATCAGTGTGACAGGTGACCTCTGCCGGGACTATTCGTAATTGTTTATTAGAGCTTCAGCTATTTCTTGTGTCACTGTCAACTATCAAGTGGCTTCCGGACAGTCAGCGGTGGCGACCAGTTGTATTCGCTGGCAATAAATGAGTTTTCAAACACGTGCGATCATGACGCGGCCTGCGAGCCAGTGCGTACGATGCTGCGATGCTCGCAAAGAGAATATTATAATTAATTATATCGCTGAAGTACTTGGCGAAAGCGATGGTGAGTAAAAAAACTTTGTTAAAAAAATCAAGTTCATTTATTTGTAGGTTACCTACATCAGTTAGGTTGTTTAGGACTGGGTAAGGGTATTGAAGTAATCGGCAAATCGTTCACGAACTAAAAAACAATCTTCGAATAATGCGTGTTCAAATTGTTTCTCAATGGGAAAATTGCTATGTTCAGTCTATCTATATCTGTGGTTCAGCCTTTCTTTCTATCAAGAAGTTGTGCAATACACATGCTGTTTCCTGACTCCTCCGCCCGCTATTGTAGGTACCGTTCGCATCGCTATTTTCACTGTGACGTCACCGCGCTCAGGTCCCAACTTTTCGTCCAAGAGTTATCGCGCACGGGTAGTTCGGAAATCGCCATTTCTCATGAAATCCAGATACAGACTTCCCAATCTTCCAGGTTGGTAGGATTAATCATGTAGGTACCTAAATGGGCTGCAAACGTTTCCATATTTATAACTTCAAGTACATAGTTAACAATGACGCTTACAGTAAAAAACCGATACGGTAGCTGTGACTAATGGGGTGCCAAAACTGTCTCCGGTTGCAAAATTATCTAAAACTATTTTTTATTTATTTTACAGGAGACTCTTTAAAAAAACAATGGAAGAATTTAAGAGATGCTTACAGTAAGCATTTGAGATCCCGCAAAACAAGCACAGGACAAGCGGCAAAGCTTACTAAGCGATATAAAGCCTGGCCATGGGCAAAACTAATGTCATTTTTACGTCCACATTTGGACTTTGCTGAGACACAGTCAAGTATACAAAATATTGCCGAAGAAGCTGGCTCTTCTCAATCGATAAATACAACTACACCAATCAATATGGTTCAATTTCAGCCAAATAGTTTATCTCAGTCACAAGATGATACACCTTCACATGTGCGTAGTCGACGCAAACGTTCCTCTGCTACTCAAAATCAGTCAAAAGTAGATAAAGTTACCAATTTTATGAGTAAGAAGACAGAAGAAGATGATGATGATACAGATTTACTTTTCAAATCGTATGCAAAGAAATTAAAGAAATTGACAAATCGTCGTCAAGCCACAGTAAAGTTCGAAATTGCTAAGATAATGTTGAAGGCAGAACTCGAAGAAGCTGATGAAATGCAGTCTAGATCGGATGCTGAACGGTATGAAAAATAATTGTCAAGCCACAGTAAAGTTCGAATTTGCTGACATAATACAATCACCTGCTAGCAGTGCTGGTTCAGATACAAATGACTCAGTTTAAATTGTACGCGAGGGTACAACACCTTCAGTTTTTGAAAATGTTCACCTATCAAACACTGCCGCTGTCACCATCATATTATATGCAACCATCGATAATTTAGGTACCCTCACACCTCAAATGTTGCATCAAACTGGTTTTTTTTCCTACCTACATTTTTTCTCTTTTCTGAAAGGGTTAATAAGACTTCGTTACGGTTAACCATATTGACTGACGTCCGATTGTAGCACAAACACCACAGCTAATGGCGCTTCAGGCCGCCAATGTGACCGCGGTGGTTGTTGCAGCGGTTAGCCGCCACCCCAGGCAACGCCTGTCTGGAAGCCACTTTAGTTGAGGCTTAGTCAAGGTCATATTCCTACAAACAAAGCTCGCTATTTTGTAGTAGGTACCTGTATAGGAAGGACTTCTTCCCAACATAACTGGCAGAATGTAGAAATACTGTTCCTGCGTAGAATGTAGGAGTAATTTTCTGTGTACCTACCAATGATATTATATTAAACAGATATGTTATGCACGCCCAATTTTGAAGATTCAAAAACGTCCTAATTGGGTCGTATTGCCTTTAGTCTGCGTCACGCATGGCGACGAGTAATACGCTTTGTTAAAGCAGCTAAAAAAATAAAAAAATGCTATTTTGTGTATTTAGAAAGTGTACCAATTATGATACCAAATTTAATAAAGCACAAGGGATCTCATACCACATGTAACTACGCAATATACATCGATTTATTTATATATTTCAATTATTTTCCTAATATTCTTATATTTAGAGGTTAGAAAAAAGAAAGAAATGGAAATACATTTTTTCACGTGAGTAAGACAAGGACGCGTTCACTCCGGACATAGAATAAAAGTACAGATTCGATATCGTAGGCAGTAAAGTCATTGTTTACCCAGTCCTGTTTTTCTTTTTTCAAACCTTGAAATATTTAATCATTTTGTTTTATTTAATCATTTATATACTTAATTAGAAATTAAACAATGTGACAACAGATACTTTTTATCCTTTCTTCGTTAAGGTTATCCAATGAGATCTGGCTTCAAAAATGGATCGCATTTGTTCGTAAACAAAGAAATGAATTTTATTACAAAATAAATATTTTCTACTCTATATATTATTATATTTATATTCTATTATACCTTTAGTCCTGTTTATTAGTTGTTATAGGTACAAACCGCGCGTATAAATGTACTCGCGGTTTGTACTTTCTGTCTCGTTAAATTTGTTAGTCTATGATGCCAAGACGCGGTGATTGGTGGCCAGGATAATGTCTGTTTACATTCACGCGCAATTGACAACACTAACTGTCTCTTTTTTCTTGTTGGTTTTTTCAAGCCAACCCTTTTCAACATTTTGACTTGTAGTGAATTGTAAAATGAATGAAAAGTGTGTATGTGTGCAGCCGCCGCTGCGCGGAACACTTTTTTCGTTTGTTTTGTGAGTGTATAACATATCTGTTTATTAGAATATCATTGGTACCTACCTATGTTATGGATAATTACAACAACCAACATAGTAATATTTTAAATGTAGTTCTCAATCGTAGTAGGTATATCGATGTTCTCAATCAATTCACAAAGGTACTTTTTACAAGTTGTCAAAACGTGATTCCCACATAGATTAGCGATTTATACTTATGACGTCACTTCTAGTTGGTCATTTGCAGTCTTAATTTACTATTTATTATTTCAAAGAATTTCCGGTTGATATAAATTACCCCAATGCCGTTAGTCTCGTCGCAAGGGCGACTACTGAACGTGGGCCCGCCCTGGGTTCGTATCAGGTCGGCCTGTTACTTTTTTCCATTAGGAATTTCTCAGTAGCAGCCCTTAGTTTGGTGTGGCTGATGGTGTGAGACCCCGTTTCAAAAGAACGTAAGCAAGATTGACGGAAGACAGTGCACTTATTTGTGCATTGCAATAACGCCTACTTGGCTAGCCTCCTTATGTACCTAATTACTGCTGCTGGATGAGCCTACAGTAAGTACACACCTAAGGACCATATTTTCAGGCTGAGACAGCTAATTGCCAAATATAGTAAAGACGCCCTACGAAGGGGTTAGCTTGAACCCCAAGAAAAAGACTTATGGAGTTTGTTCACCGCCAGAGTCGGGAAGACCGAAAATAAGACGAAGGCACCGAAGTAGCGGTACATACATTTACTATGGCGCGTGTCCCGAGAAGATATTATATGAAAAATTATTTTCTATTTTAAGTGAGAGAGAGAAAAGACTAGTCCAACCTAAAGTAACAAACTACTACGGAAAAAGAACGTCCAGCAATGATAATATCATTGACGTCCAGATATTTAGTGCCAAAAGTATTGAATAAAATAGACATTTTAAGAAACAATATTGTGTGCGTTACCCCAGCAAAATAATGTCGAAAATAGTAATTTAAATGTTACAGGCAATTAGTTCTCCAGCTTCTGTAATTGTTGCGCACATTTTTAAATTTGTTGCACATATAGATTTTGAGTTATTCCACAAAAACATTTCCTGCTGGGGTAACGTTACCGCAGCCAGACATTTTCTTTTATAATGGGAATATTGAAATAAATATTAGCCATATAATTAGTAGTCTAGACGAGGTAAATGTTGCAACTTATTTTGTATTTGTTCTTCCTTCGACTGCGATGTTATCCAAGATTTTGCTGGAGTAACGTTTGTGGTTTTGCTGGATCTCTGAAACGGATAAGCAGATTCTTATCATCTTTTTTACATGATTTCTTAAGAATTAGTTTGAATTAGTTTGGTAATAAAAAACAAAATGAAGGCACCATTCAAAGGTTTAATATATTATTTTATTAATTAAAAAATGATTTAATTTTTTTTTTAGTTTTATTATTATTTAATTAATAATAAAATAAAATTTAATAACACAAATTCAAAACACTTGTGTACACATCCGTAACATTTACCTCGTCTAGACTACTAATTATATGGCTAATATTTATTTCAATATTCCCATTATAAAAGAAAATGTCTGGCTGCGGTAACGTTACCCCAGCAGGAAATGTTTTTGTGGAATAACTCAAAATCTATATGTGCAACAAATTTAAAAATGTGCGCAACAATTACAGAAGCTGGAGAACTAATTGCCTGTAACATTTAAATTACTATTTTCGACATTATTTTGCTGGGGTAACGCACACAACAATATTGTATTATAAGTAAAGGTTTTACAATGACTGAGCAATGATTACGTTGTAAGTTTTCATCAAAAATGTTAATTTTAACATAGCAATAGGTAGGTATAGTTAATTAGTTATAGTTTAATTTAATTTTGTGTGAAAAATATACGAGCGCTTCTCGCCATCAAACTGCCAAATTTGGCGAGATACAATATTGTAAAATGAAATTAAAGAAAATTGAAAAAAAAAAAGAATGATCTTGTTTCTCAGTAACGTCACGGCACGGCAATGGTCTCGGTGGTCATCATCTGTGTCTGCGAAAACCGACATGCGGCCAAAGTGGCGGGCAAAGGCTATTAGAAAATCAATAAAACAACAGAGTTTCCTTAATAAAATATATTAGGACAGTTGTGCCTATGCGTCGGCGATAGTAACCTCAACCTCTACGCCTGGCTCGATGTTTATGGACGTGATCTGCTTCACGATCTCAGAGGGCGAGTGCAGGTCGATCACACGCTTGTGGATCCTCATCTGGAACCTGTCCCAGGTCTTGGAACCTTCACCGCAAGGAGTCTTACGCGTGGTGATGCGGAGGATCTTGGTTGGCATGCGAACGGGGCCCTGGAAGAATAAATGTGGTTGGTTAGTTAGGTTTTAGTGAATGAAGGAGTTTAAATAAGACTGATGTGAATTGATGCAATAAAAAACAAATGTTGACATGATATCCTAAATACATCAATGTCTTACGACATTTTTTTCTTCTGGTTTTTAGAGGCTTCAGTGTACTCCTGTCACAATGCCAGGGTCAAAAGGTTGGGTCAACTAGCTCCTAAATTAATAGGGTACAATTTAGGAGCAACATAACACAATTCTCTCATTTCTTCCTTTCTTAAATAGGTACTTTCAGAAAATATACTTGCAGTCTTCAGATATAGGCATACTGAATAATAAATTTGTATTTAAGTTTACAAAATTAAAAGTTCTGCAATTTAGACTATACAGTTTTCACATCCTTCAAAGCTCAATTTCACCATAAAATGCATGGCACTGCAACACCTAACTGACTGGAAGGTTCTGACAATATCCTCATATCCTATGTGTGTTATAACTCTTCAAATGAATGACCCTACAAAAATAAACATACAACAGAACAAAAATATCAAGTATAGAGTAAAAAAAAAAAAGCTTAACAAAAACAAAAGCAGCATTTTAATGTGTTTATTAAAAATGTAACCCTCTAATGAACAATATGCAGTGTGAGGACTTGCATAAAGCACTTTTGAGAGTGTTACTCTGGCGCCGTATTGGTGAACACAACTGTATAGAACATGCTGTGTCTTCATCTAGCGCTGGCTATCTACAGTTTAATTTCTTCATAAAAGAGTAGTGAGTACTGGATGTACACAAGATGGTGATTGACGAGCCATCTCCATGAGAATCTCATTAATTTAAAAAAAACTATTCTCAAATATTATATATATCAAATCTATCTCTACAAAATTTTATTTATTTATTTTTTTAAATATGGTTCAATTTTATCCTTAATACTTAGAAACCCATTAGGTTTGTAGGTTTTTATTTTGTGACCCTTTTAAAATTCTTTTGTTTTGTAGTGATTCTTAAAACTAGGGTGCTCCGTATTTTTGTATTTCTAACACAAACGCTTTTTATCTTATTACAGGTTTTGATTGAAGCCAGTCAAAAGTAGTTTTGACTGGTTAAGAGTTTTGACTGTAACAATATATAGATGACAAACCAAAAGGGCACCTTTTTGTTTGTCATCTATAAGAAAGAAAGAAAAAGAATTTATTCGCCCCCCCAGGACAAAAACACACAAAAATAACATTAAAAAAAAATAAAAAAACAAGAAAACGAAAATTGGTCCAGTATGAGGCCAAAAGGCTCCTATCTCAGCATGTTACAGTCATAACTACATGACAGACCGGGGCCTGTCGACAAAATCCCTTTACTGTTAGAAAAGAAAATTGTATGCAGTTCACATATTTGCATCACACGTGACATCTGGTAAGCAAACGTCAACTCCATACAATTTGATTTACTGTTGGTGTTAATGCTAACAGAAAAGGCATTTTGGCTTCAGGCCCTGTACGCAAAATACGCGTTGAGACGTGGAGTTGCGGACACCAACCTGTCATACTACTACTATATGACAGACGAATTACTACTCTATGGAATTATGTGACATAATTCCAAAGAGTAGTCATTCGCAGCTTGGCGCCGGATCTTGACGCATAGGTTAAAAATTATAGTACTCAAGAGTTATTAATGGCATAATATTATCTGAAGTTTAGACTGTGACAACCTCTTAAAGCATGACAGAAATATTTGAAAACTTAACTCAATCTGCCACTTTAACAGCCAAATACTTTAATAAGTGATGGTAAACTCATCACCAGCATCTACCCAGCCTTTTTTCGACTATGAGTTGGGGTCAGTTTCCAGTCTAACCGGATGCTGCTGAATACCAGTGTTTTACATGGAGCAACTATGGGGTTGGATCTAGTATACGATAGCATGAGATGAGGCGTAAAAAGTATTGCAGTTAGAAGGGGTTGGGTCCCCAATTATAACGTTAGCAGACTCATTAATGCATGCAAGAACGAGTGTAGCGAGCTCGGGACTCGGGGCACCCTGACTCAGATAGGTTAGGTTAGAAGGGGATGGCGGGGTCTAGTGAGATAGCGAAGCGCGACCCCGACATCCCCATTGTGGTTATTTATTTTTTAAACCCTTGAGCCCCGCGAAGCAGGGCTCCCCCCTACGTTTTTTAGTCAACTTTAGTGTTTTGAGGTTAGGTTACAAAAAATGCATTTTCGTTTCAAAGGAGTGGTCCCAGGGGGATGGTAGACGGGAGGTCTCCACTCCCCAACACCACCCATCTCTTAATTTGTGCTACCGTATACTAAATTTTAACCCAACTATGTGTGTAAAAGTAAGTCACAGTACACTATCCAGTACTCTTATACTTTTCCTTGCTAGCATATTACATTCAAATAATGACCCCTACCTTAACACGGAGCTTCTGTTTCTTGGCTCCGTTGATAAGGTCCGCGCACACCTTCTCTAGAGAGCGGACATTGCGGGAGGTCAGGGTGATCCTGATGCGATGGATGGGCGAGATCTCAGCCTGGGGCTTCTCGATGTCTTTGCCTGACACGACGGCGGCTGCCTGGAAGTTATAACGTAAATTAAGTTGGTGAATACATTTTGTTAATGGTGAGTTTTCTAGGATTAGTCCTTCAACATATTGGCTAAAGTAATATGAGCTCAACTGACTAATTAGCAGACACAATAGTTGAAAAATTATTATCCTCTTATCTGTACAGAAATCTATATAAATAATAAAGTATAGTACGTGACTTAAACCAAAACCTGTTATTGGACTTCATTTGCGCATCAACATTACAGTTGTAGACTTGTAGTTCTAGATTACGTTCCACCGAAATTGAAGAAACTCAATGCCGTCATTTTAGAAGTCTATTTAAGGTACAAAACTGATACCTATTTTCTTACAGATGATAGCTTTAATAAATCAAAAAGATGAAAAAACAAGCGAGATTTGTGACTACACGTGCATACATATAACCTCAAAATTTAAAGTCCAGTTTAAACTTTTAAAATTACCTTGAAACTTTAATTTCAATTGAAATAACCAGTCAAAACAATAAAACGAGAATTACTTACCATTTTTATGCGATATTCCGGCCGAGATAAACAATTTCAAGACAAAATTGCACAGCGCTGAACCGGAGTACAGCTTCACTTCACTTGATGACAGAAAGAGAAAAAAAACAAAATGTCGTCGTCTTATGTGTCACCATCTCATGTCATTGGCGTTTCGTTATCATCCAGTGATGATAAAAATCTGAAAAAACATTAATTTATTGTATTGAAAACTAAAAGATTTCCCTTTTCCAGAAAAATACTGATTTACCTGCTGTTTATCAAAATACCATATGTACCAAATCATTGGCTATTTGACTTTGCATTTTTGCAAAAAAAGCAACAAAACTCAATACACTTAGACAACATCACCCACAAGCCTATTCATTATCTATGGTTTTACTTGGAGTGTTGCCAGCAGTACTTAGCTAGAAAAACCCATTTATTGTGGTATTTCGCTACGTGGTCTTTTCATACTTTATTTGATATAAACAATGATATTCTAATAAACAGATATGTTATACACTCACAAAACAAACGAAAAAAGTGTTCCGCGAAGCAGCGGCTGCACACATCTACACTTTTCATTCATTTTACAATTCACTACGAGTCAAAATGTTGAAAAGGGATGGCTTGAAAAAATCAACAAGAAAAAAAGAGACAGTTAGTGTTGTCAATTGCGCGTGAATGTAAACGGACATTATTCTGGCCACCAATCACCGCGTCTTGGCATCACAGACTAGCAAAATTTAACGAGACAGAAGGTACAAACCGCGAGTACATTTATACACGCGGTTTGTACCTATAACAACTAATAAACAGGACTAAATGTATAATAGAATATATAATTATAATAATATACAGAGTAGAAAATATTTATTTTGTAATAAAATTAATTTCTTTGTTTACGAACAAATGCGATCCATTCTTGAAGCCAGATCTCATTGGATAACCTTAACGAAGAAAGGATAATAAATATATATTGTTTAATTTCTAATTAGGAATATATAAATGATTGATAAAACAAAATGATTAAATATTACAAGGTTAGAAAAAAGAAAAACAGAACTGTGGGTAAACAATGACTTTACTGCCTACGATATCGCATCTGTACTTTTATTCTATGTCCGGAGTGAACGCGTCCTTGTCTTACTCACGTGAAACAATGTACTTCCATTTCTTTCTTTTTTCTAACCTCCAAATATAAGAATATTAGGAAAATAATTGAAATATATAAACAAATCGATGTATATTGCGTAGTTACATGTGGTATGAGATCCCTTGTGCTTTATTAAATTGGGTATCATAATTGGTACACTTTCTAAATACACAAAATAGCATTTTTTTATTTTTTTAGCTGCTTTAACAAAGCGTACCATTCGTCGCCATGCGTGACGCAGACTAAAGGCAATACGTCCCAATTAGGACGTTTCTGAATCTTCAAAATTGGGCGTTCATAACATATCTGTTTAATATAATATCATTGGATATAAAGAAATGTTTAACTCCAGGTTAGTCATCAACTATCAAGAACAATAAAATAAATTTTCAGTAAATAATTAAGTTTATTTGTAAAGCATAATACAAACAGTCAAACATCGTCCGATGTTGATTAACTTAACATTAAAATTATAATAACTAGGTAATAAATGGAGGAAATCGTTCGGTATGATTATTTTAGCACAATTTAGTACTTAAGCATTTAAACAGCAATACACCAGGATTACACGTTGTTGAGCATTATGTTCTTCACTTGCTTGTCGAATTTTCTGTAAAACAAAAGTGCAGATTGGTAACGTGTTTTGCCGATAAACATAAATGTATAACATTGAAATGTCAATGATTAATATATCGAAATCAAACAAAACTCTAAGCATACATAAAGGTCTATCCACACATAAGGGCCGTGCTCGGGTCGTGGACAGACCGTGCCACGTCTCGACCACATACGTCCGTGTCCGAGCCGTCGGAGCACGGGTAGCCGATATATTTCTAGCACGTTGGCGATATTTAAAACATAAACAAATGAATGACGAGATTTTAATAGAGGCGGTACGCATAATAGCGTTTTGTACGATTTAGCGTTTTGTATAAAACAAAATGGTGACTGAAGGGCACAGACAAGGTCGAGATCCTGTCCACGGTCCAGTCACATCCCTGACATGTGTGAACAAAACGTCCCTGACGGGACTCGGATGCACGGTCTTAGCACGGTCACGGCCCTGTCATGTCACGTTCCGGGCACGGCCCTCATATGTGTGGATAGAGCTTAGATAGAGATTATTATTCCTTTTTTTTTAATTGAAAGGATCAAAAAAAATTATCTAAAAATCTTACTGCGAAGTGATTTGATCGCCAGGCAAATGGAATGGATTGCAGATGGCGTCGGCGTAGAGCGCGTGCAGGCGACGGAGTGCAGTTCTCACTTCAGCGTCGCGGATGTTGGAGCCGCTCGGGGAAGTTGAGGACGTCACAAGGACCAGCTTGATGCGAGTATTTGTCACATACCCGTAACTGGAACAAGATTGTATGGGTAGAAAGAAATACAAACTGAAAAATACTAGAAATATAATACATAAAATACTAAAAATAATAAATTATACCTACTGAACTTAAGCACATTTAGGTTCTGTCGTCCAGACTCTCGACACCGATGACAATATTAAAGAAGTAAAATAATTCTGAATGAGTTTTTTTTTTAAACTTACATCTTATGAGTTTCGGTCGAATATAGCAGCCCGAGATACAGATCCCTCAGATCGGTCCGCGCGGCGTTAGAGTTGGCACCGGAGTTGTTAGTATTAGTACTCGCGAGTCTTTCCTCCAGTGCATCCAACGCTGTATGCACGAGCCATTGGCGGGACAGCTCATTGTCCGTGCTAGTATCATTGCCAATACCACCAATGTACAAGGGTGAGTTCTGGAATTATAAAAAAATGCTTCGAATAGACCACTTCTAATGTGGTAAAAATAGACCACTTCAAAAATAAAGTGCATGTTTGCACTTTTACACTAATGCTATTTACAAAATAAAGGAACTGTTGTATTATTGTTGTTTTTGTTTGCAGATGTAGTATTTAGTAAGGGTAAATTATTTTATTCTCTGGCAAGCACGAATTTGTGTACGTCAATACTGTTTATTCCTAGTCTATGGCCAATAATATTTTGTATTCAACAAAATTGTAGGTTTTGTTTGTCGCTTGTCGGTCGGATTTCTGAAACAAAACTGAACTCCAAAATGAAACAAATTAACGTTTATTAGTGCTGTGGATTAGTGTTAGTTTGATTGTAAATGACGTCATCATGAATAATAATCTAGTGACGTGTGTGAGTGCGAAAACACATTGAAATTATTGAATTTTCGCTTCACTCTCATATTTGGAATTATGGTGCAACTATGTTGTTTTATGGTGTAATGTTAAACCCATAATCTGTCGTATCGATGATTAGTAGTGTGTATCGAAGTTTACATGAAAGATAGTGCAATAAAACTTACATCTTTGCCGATAACTGCTACACAAACTGCCATTGTTGACAAGAATTCGACGGAAGTATTCTCGTCTCGCTCGACACTTCTGGATCGACTCTCCAACATTGACATTTCACTACGTTCCGATTTCCGCGGGAATTTCAAAATTTGTGTGCTTGTGTTTGTTGTGTTTGTATTATTCGTAAGTTCGTAACCATAGAAATACATGCGTAGTACATATATATCGATGTTCGTAACTGAAACTTTTACTTTTTAATCCTCTAAAAATGGCTATCAATGACGGTTTAGCCTACGAGGTGAACGAGAAAGGTGAGAATGTTCTAGTGAAATCAATAAACTCTGATCATCAAGCGTTTCTTCGCTTCACAAACCGTACATCCCGGCCTGTGGATGTATGGTGGCGAGATTTCGATGGCAGACGGCGATTTTATGAGCGCATGGAGCCTGGAGCTTTTTACGATATCAATTCGTATCTGACTCATCCTTGGGAGTTTACTGATTCTTCAACTAGGGAGCGCTATGTGATCAATAACAAGTATGTGTTTCGAGCACCAAGTCATGTGGGCGACATGATGTATAGAACCAACTGGAACATCACTGTGGCTGTCCGTTCTCTAAGAAACACTACAATGCTGACGTTGGCTTCACTACTGCCGAGCCCTGAAGCTGCCTCGGAGCTTGACCTGCCGATGATTCTGTCCCAAGAACTGAAGGATTTGGTGGCTAGGCTACGTCGCAAACCTCCCACTTTAGAGGATGAAGAAGAGGACCGTGCGGAGTCCGACTGATCGTGGCTGCTAATGCCAGTGGTCGTAATCATCCTCACACTGGCAGCAATTATTGTCTTTTGGTGTGTTACGGTGACCAAGAAGCAAAAAGTTGCATTGATTATCCTTTTCGTCAGTGTTTCGCATCTGATGTATGCATTAAAACATCCTGAATCGAATCTCATCGACAATAATAATCACCAGATGATTATAAGGAAGTTGTTTTAAGTGGTGATACTCTAGTCTGAAGGTTTCTATAAGAGACGGACTGCACGGCGGTGCTACGGATAGAAGGAATGAGTGTAGTGAGAAAAGTAATTAAATACCTTGAAGGATTGAAGTAATATATAGTGTAACATAATTTAACTACAAGTACCTAATATAATATTGTTTATTTTGTAGATCTATCTGTTGTTTTGTTATGTTATTGAAAATTTGTGATCATGATTATTTTATACTTTTTTGCATTTATCAACAGTATATTATTGTTTCTTTTTAGTTATATCTATAAAATATAGGTAGTAGGAAGAATAGGTAGGATGTATTTCAGAATTGCCTAATTTTAGACTATTCCTATTTGATATTGCATACCCAAGTCAATTATGACACTAATCAAATTCAATTTGATTTCATTTTACTCTGAAATTAATCAGTTAATAAGGTACCTAGCTGGAAAATATTAAGGTAGGATTCTGGATTAAATCTTTATTTTGTTTTTAAATTAAGATTTTGAATGTGTGAATGTGTTGTAGTGAATTGAAAGGGTAGGTAGATAGATGATACCTATTAAATTTTAAAATCAGCAGACATGTAAACCAAACTATGTAGGTAATAACATTATGTTGAGCTCATACAGTACCTCTAAGGCACTACTACTAATTCCAACTGATTTTCGGGAACAACCTGAAGTTTTGTACCTCAGATTATGAAACTGAGGGACATACATAAATATATAAATACCTACTTATATTTTTTAATGACATTGTACCTATGGCTAATAAGCCGATGCTACATCACCTTAAATAACACCTCTGTGGTTAATGTTGCCTTAAAACATCTGCCATAGGCTGTACTGGAGTACGCCATAGGCCATGCAGATTGTTGTTGAATTTAGTTGCCATTCCCCAGACACAGCAATTTATTATAAGTTGGCCTGCTTAAAGATGCAATCTTAATGTGTAGAACTCGTTAAAATGTCGATATGCGCTTGTTCATTGTGGAATATTTTTCATATCTTTAGTTGTACAGTGACCTAGATAACGCAGTGGCGAAGCATCCGCCTTACATCACGGGTCACGGGTTAGATGCCCGTTGCGATTCGAGTGTTTTTATGCGAATAATAATTAACTTTTCGGTAAAATTTGGTTCGCAACATCTCTACGTCAGACTCCGGTCGAATTTAAAAGCAGCCTGGGTATGCTCCAGATATGCAACCGAGTGATCATACAATGATTGTATACTTTAATATGAATGACATATTGATGACACTCATTTGGGAGTATTTTGGACAAGTCTGGGACTATAGCAGATAGCACTCCTTGCAAAAACAACATCTTACATGATTCAAAGTGAGTGCAACGTAAAAAAAAAAACAATTAATTTCCTGGCTACACCGATAAAATCTATATGTAGATAAGTGCAAAAAGTACAATATGTGGCGACGTAACTAGATACTGCGCCGCTGGATCTCAGTAATTGATAAGCCAGACATTGTCAACGCCCACTCGAAGTGATGTTGCTTCGCTCATTTGGTATTTTCTGGATCCAATGTTGCTGATATTTTGAAGTACCTGTTGCTACTGCAAAACTTTGCCAGAGTAAGAAGTAATTGGTCTAAACAGAGGTATTTGGTTATGCCTTTTAGGAAGAGACTGGTATGGTTCAAATAAGTTGGTAGATAGGTGATGATTAAAATGTAGATACCTTGTTTGTATACGAAGAGCCTTTAGAAGAGGAACTTACAAAGGACTATGAAAAATCTTGAACTGTAAATATTTTGAACAACGGATTAAACCTGATTGTCGGCATTTATATAAAAGCCAATTTTCCTTTGGTGATGTGTTAAACTCACATACACAAACAGCCAGACCCGGAACAGCTATCTGTAGGCCATACAAATATTTGTTCCGTGCGGGAATCGAACCCCCGACACGCAGCGCAGCAGTCAATGGCTCATCCACTGCGCCAACCGTGTCGTCAAGATGTTCTTTTGTATGGCACTAATTATAAAATAGTATTTGGTAGGTAGGTACTAAATGTTTTACTGTGTTAGTCCCGCTCGCATTATTTAATACTAGCTTTTGCCCGCGACTTCGTCCGCGTGAATGTCGGTTATTGCGGATGCAGACGAAGTCGCGAATTAAAAAGTATGTTTTGCCTATGTTTTTCCCCAGGATTCAAGCTATCTTCCTACCAAATTTCATCAAAATCGGTTCAGTCATTTTATCGTGAAAGCGTAACACATATAGTTACTCTCGCATTTTATATTATTAGTATGGAAGTATGGATTTTCTATGTGGAATAGACGATAATTAACTTTGTGAAACCAATTTGCGCAATGATTTACAATGTTGTGAAATAATGGTGAAGGATATACTGGATTACTCATTGCACTGTAATACACATGTAATAATTAATAATAATAATTATAGATTATTTCTCTGTAGCTAGGTTGTACCTACCAGAATTTATAATGTATAAAACTATATTTTATGAGAGCTCAACTGTCCAATCAGTAGACACAGTAGTTAAACGATCGCATCATGACTCCAAGAGTCATGCAGTTAATCGACTCTGTTAGTCTTAAACTTGATAGATAGGTAGTTATTTTACATTAAACCATAGTTTATATTTCGTGTTAACACAGTTAAGGAGATGTAGGTATCCTTAATTTGCATTGTCTTATTATTTATTTTATTATGTAGGTAAGCAACCGCATTGTATAAATTAGCTGTTATGAATGTGCCATAAACCACGAGTACACAATATTAATTATTATTTTACTGTGCTTCTTTCAATCTGTAATATTGTAATATTAATATTACCTACCTATATACTATTAAGGATAGGCGAAACGCCATTTATAAAATAAAGCATCTGTATGTTCAATGTGATAAACATTTAGTATTTTTTATACCTCTCCATTTTGCGTGTGGTTTAAAGCCGGGCTTTCCTGCTTACAAAAAAAAAACTTTATGGAACTACCTTTTGCCCGCGTGAATGTCTGTTATCGCAGATGCAGAAGAAGTCGCGGAATACCAAGTACCCTATATCCTTTCCTTGGGGTTCAAGCCTAGTCTCTACCTAATTTCATTTCATTGTTTATCTATATATGTATGTATTTAAAATATATTTGTGTATGTATATCAGCTGTCTGACACCCATAGTACAGGGTCTCCCTAGTTTGGGGTCAGATGGCCGTGTGTGAAATGTCCCCACATATTATTACAATCGGTTCAGTAGTTTAACCGTAAAAATGTAACAACAAACTCACTTTTGCATATTGTAAGTACAGATTTAATCATTGAAGAGTTTAGAAAACATGCTATACAGCAGTGTGAAGTGGGCTGTTATTCCACTCTATGTTAGAGATTAACTGCTGATGTCACCTTAACTTCACTTAAATACAGTACAGTCGACGATATCTTGGCGATCCTGAAGTTAGCCGATTGGCTGCGCAATGGATCTTTTAGGAACGAAATAATTGTCTACTGCGCAGCTAACTTCAGGACCGCCAAAATACGTCGGCCGTACTTTTGTTTTACGTTACCGTAGAATCTGTCTCGGTGTACACACCGAGACATTCTTACAGAATACACCAGCAGGTAACAAAACCACAAAATACCGGGTATAAAAAATAATTTATTGTAAAAAAAAAACAAATTAAGTATTGCAATCACATATATGGCAAGTCAATGTTTGTTCTGGTGCATGTGTGAAACTATGGCAAGCGCCCCGCCCGGGATGAACCGCACGAAGTTGTCCGCAGTCAGCGGCCCCAGTGCGTACATCCCTTCAGGAGCATTCAATATCTCGTGAGAAGACTTGTCTATCGCGATAGGGTTAGCCCTCCCGTCCACAGCCTTCTTCGGATCGACACCGAAACCGAGACCAGAAGAGTAAGGGTTAACCGCTTCACAAGTACATTGCACCTTCTCCTCATCTGAATATGGAATGATTTGACATTTCTCCATCATCTCACTATTTTTATCACTATTGTCATTATTCCGCTTATTACAATCCGGTACAACGCATTTGGTGTCAGTGTTGCCATTAATTTCGGAATAATTTAAATATCTAGACTTGCAACTCTGGATGCTTTGTCCGAGCATAGATTTGATGTAGTGCCAGTGGTTTTTCAAGAAGCATTGTTTCTCTTCGATCTTCCGTTTCGTTGTTTTGGATTCTTCGATACATTTGGTGCAGTCGATTTTGATGTCGATGCAGTCTAAGAAGTTTGTTTGTAAGAAGAAAAGGTCTGGTTTGGAGCCGATGAAGACACCGATGAGGTAAACTTGTATTTCTGTGATCTCCTTGGTGTTGAGGTTGAGTAGTTTGACCCTCTTGAGCGATAAGGCGTAGTCTTCAATGTCGTCGGTGTTCAGTTTGTGCGTGTGGTCATCCTCGGGTATCACCTCCATGATCGTGTGCTCCGGGTACGGTGTATAGTTGGGGTGGTTGCCGGCCGGGCCGTCGCACATCATTTTGTAAACCTGGAAGGAGAAATGGAGATTATATTAAATAGGTAATGGAACTAAAGAACTGCTGGTTGACATTTAGTGGTCGATTAGAGCTAAAATTCTACACCTAATGCTTTTTTCAGATGTTCTAATAACCAATTAAACAATATTGATTTTGTCAATACCAAATTGTGGAACTATCTCATTTGCCTATGTCGTACAGTTGCCAGGAAAAAGGTTGTAAACATGAAAGTTGACGACATGGTACAAAACTTCAAAACAAAGTCTGTTCTTCTAAAGTACACAAAGGATTTTAATGCGTTTTTCATCAATTGATAGAATGATCCAATCGGAAGGTTGACACGTAGATTTTGATATGGTTTTGTATTCATTTGTTGAAATATGACTATAATCGTTCAAGATTTTGACAGAAATCGAGTATTGCACTCGTGCGAAGCCGGGGCGGGTCGCTAGTATGTACAGTCACCAAAAGAGACAAATATCCATGTCGTCGAAAATAGTTGAAGTTTACTTAGAAACCGGTAGATGTTTTTGAATAAAATAAAGTTAATAGAGAATAAACAGCTCAATAATTTAATTAAATATCATTCGAAAACATCCATTTTATCCATTCTTTTCGTGACCGTACATAATATTATTATTTATAAACTTTGTGTAAAGGACAATGCCAGAAACTCTATAGAACTTTGCCCCACTCAATAAAAGTCATGTGCAATTTATAGCATCTTACTGTTTATTTATTGCTGATAACTAAACATTAGTCTTAGTGACTGTAGAACTTGCGGTTTCCGTTTAAATCTAAAAACAATAATGACATTGATTATAGGTTAAATTGTATTTTAGGTAAAATGAGTTTGTATTTTGTGGTTAGGTATTTCGTAATCCACAAGTTCTAAAGAAAAACAGTTTAGTATAGAAAGGTTCTATATTCATTACAATTATTTTCATTAATTTACCTTTTCTGTACATGGGTGGTGCTCCACCAGGTTTAAATTGTAACTATACTCCATTTATAATAGCATTAGAAAAAAGAGGCTCATAAAATCAGGAATGCAAAATATTTTATTTCAAAGATAAGTTAAAACAATTTTAATGAAACTTATTGTAACATGATTTTGATAAATAGATCTAAGATAGTAATAAATATGGACGTATAATAATATAAACAGAACAACAGTCTTGTAAAGATTAGGTAACATTTAAAATTTGATAGAATTACAGTAAAACGAATAACGTTCCGGGTATTGTTCATCCCTGCTTCTGTTAAGTTTTTAACATTGACTCTGTAATTTTAGATTGGAATTAAATATACAACTAAATGAAAGCCACATATTTTTAGAAAACAAATTATTAAAATGGTTACAAATACGCGCGACAGCTACTGTAAAAATAGTTTATAATAAATTCGGTGTCTATCGTAACTTTAACATGTTCATTGTACTTTCGTTACAAAGTGTGCATTAAAAATAACCTTTTTTTAACTTCTGTCTAATGCTATTGTAATTGGAATAAAATAAAGATAGTATTTATTTAATTAATGTGTTTGACATAAATGAGCATGGCAGTTGAGAGCATTGTCATGCTCGCTCAAATGTCTCACTGATGGTGGCGTGTGGGTTAGATCATTCGGTTCCCTTCAAAATGGTTGAGCTAAGTGGTGCTGATGCGCGCGTCATGTTCGTGAACGGGCGCTGTCAGTTGAGATTGGTCATCTCTTAACTGCCATGGCTTTTATATTAATTTATTTTTAATTAGAATGTTTTGAATTTCTCTTCACTTACATTGTTTTCACATATAGAAGCAACAAGAATAATGTAGCCTGGATTTTGTAAAAGCTTGATTGAAAAGAGTGCCCGTGGAGTTTCTTGCTCGTTCTTCTCCATAGAGACCTACCCTACGTTTTGGAACGAGCAACTAGCTTCAACTTTCTGACTAACTAACTGACTCTTTGACTATTCAAAAGTGCCTGCAAATGGTTTAATTGAAATAAATGCTTTGACTTTGAGTACCTGACAGTAGTCCGGGTAGGCTTGAGGCTCGAGTCGTACGAGGGCGTCGGCCGGAGTGCGGTGCAAGTGTTGCGTGTGCAGGCCGGCGCGCAGGCTCAGCCACACGGCGTCCGCGGCCGACACGCCGGACCCCACCACCAGCACCGATGGAGGAGTTGGAGACGCTGGGATGGAGGAACAAAATCATAAATAATAATAATAAACTTTAAGGTTTAAATAAGACTATACCCTGTCCATGGGGTTATTGGTTTTTTGACAGCTGCCTTAAAATGTAACTAGCTTTTGCCCGCGACTTCGTCCGCGTGAATGTCGGTTATATCGGAAACAGATGAAGTCGGTTACTAAAAAGTACCCTATGTCCTTTCCTAGGGTTCAAACTATATTTGTGCAAAATTTCATTAAAATCGGTTTAGCCGTTTCAGCGTGAAAGCGTAACAGACAGAGTTACTTTCGCATTTATAATATTAGTATGGATTATTTCCGATTACATTTAAGTTAACTTTAAAATGTGTTATAAAATGAATATAATCTTGTTGGATTATCTTATTTATGACCTCTTATAGACATTATAATACAGGTATGCGTATTAGTTTTTACAAAAAAACATAAATATTGTTCATTAGTTGCAGCTGTCAAAAAACGATTGAACCAGTGGACAGAGTGTAAAGGCATGGCAAAGTAAAAAGAGTGTTACGTAGGTCGGTACGACCACAAATGTCATGCTAGCGCCACCTGTTATCCAGTAGCAGAACTACGCTAGATAGCGACATCTATTGTCGAGTAGTAGATCTACGTCACATGCTAGCGCCATCTGTTGTCAAGTAGCAGAACTACAGGTTCTGGAACTTTCGAGAACATTCTACATTCTTTGTTAAGTGTCGTCTTGCAACATTCTCAACCATTCCCGTGTTTGCTAGAATGTTCTCGAATATGACCTAAGCCGCATATAAATAGGGGACTGCGAGTTAGTTGTTTTTGGATGCGAAACTGAAAACTGCTACTACTGCAATCGAAGTGATTATTATGTGATTTTTGTAAGTGACTGATTACTGTGTATGTGACTTTTTAAATAGTGTTTATGTTTTGTTCACTGTAAATTGGTGTTAATTATGTATCCCGAACTCGAGTGCGTAAAGTTTATTGTTTAACTAAGACTAGATGATACATGGCGAAGTAAAAATAGGATATTGATTGTGTTACATTTAGTAAGTAGGAGGATTACTGCTCTCCTAGATAGGCTGCAGCCTATCTAGTTCCAGACCCGTATCTTAGTAGAATCACGCCACGTCGCTCGCTCACGTGTTGGTGTATAGCTTACCGTGGCTGCTGAGCACCTGCACGGCTCGCTCGAGCGCGGCGAGTGAGTGTAGCGCGTGTCGCGCCACGTCGCTCGCGAGCGTGTTCGGTCGGTCGCCGCCTCCGTTCGCGAGCACGATGCGCGAGCACACGTAGCGGAACGGCCGACAAGACGATGTGTCGTAGCTGGAGTCAAAGAGAAATAATTTTCATTGTTGTTTGCATACATGTTGTATATTATTTTTTGGAAAACATGATTGGTATACCCTAAAAGTAATTGTTTCAAAATGTATGGAGCCTGGGCCCAGTCCTTGTACAGCATACTTAATAATAGGGAAACACATTTTAAATAGTTCTCAACTATCAAAATAATTTAAAATAGCTTTGTGAGCAGGTAAAACACAAGAAATTGCACTTGAAATTGCAACACAACAAAAAGCAGTCATAGCGGTAAGCTGTCATTTTGATTGATTAATGACGATACGTGACGACGACACTCACTCGTTTGATTTGGTGGTTTGCGTTTGTTGAAACAAAAAATTTTTCAATCACGATCGCGTTTAATTTCGTTCGATGGGGATGGGCGCTCTCAAATGAATTATCTGTATTTTTCCCGGATTCTACGGATTTTTCTCTTTTTTTTTTGAAGTAATGTACATAGACTGGGCCCAGTATGAAACATGTATTTTTAATATTTTATTGATTTTACAAGTGTTTCTTCTCTCCGTTCTTTGAAAGATTGCGGTTGACTAATGAATATTACAACCGTGTGCCACTAGATGGCGTTACTTGTTATGTTCAACACTTAATTTATTGTCACATAATTAGGTACTTTTAAATTAAAATTGAGTTTGTGTTTGTTAGGACAAACCTCCGGAACTGCTGGCCAGGTATCTGTAAACCCTTTTGCTAATAGCAAGCTACGTTTTCCCTATATCAGTAAAAAAATGTGCCCAATAGGGTATTTTACTCTATACGAGAAAAAATCTATAAATATGTTATTGAGACAGTTTAGGCATAAAGCAGTCGGAAAATGTAAGTTTTAGTTCATAAAATAACAAATTTTTAAATTCAATTCAAAGTTTTCAGTATTTTTAATCTATTAAAAACACCGTGAAATAGTAGCGGCCATGTTATTACGCCGTACGGCTGTGTAAACAAAAAATTGTCAACTGTCAGTCAACCGGTTGGCGTAATATAGGCTTTGTACTTTTTTATTTTCGTAACCAACGTAATTTTTTCATTATTACACCTATTACAAAATATGCTTTTAATTATTTTTAAATAATTTACAATTATCATATTTAATATGAGCTCATTTGATACAAAACGAACTGACGTCATTTACGCTGAGCAATATGGCGTCCAGTAAGAGGCGTTTTCGTTAAACTACGCGCGAAATTTGAAAATTTAATATTTAGATGCATTTTTATGGCACTTATCGATTGAATAAAAATTTTGTGGTTTTTTTTGGTGTCATATTAGCACTACAGAATTTAATTGAGACACTTTTCGAAAATGGGTGTAATACCCTTAAGAAAGTGTGTTATATGCTTACCCGGCGACACAGAACTCGGCGTTGAGTGGGCACCGCGTGTTGTGACATCGGGGACCACTCGACGGAGGGATGCGCGTCACACTGGTCACAGTCACGCCGGAGCGGAAGAATTTCTGGAAACAATACATTTATGTCAAGATCAAGGGAATGTGAAACAGGGATTCAAGTGGAAAACATAATCTTAGGTGTCTTTTCTTGTAATACTTTGTACATACTGATGTGACTAAGGGTATTACTACACCAATCGATTGATCATCGATCGATGCTATCGGTCGACATCGATCGACGTTGATCGATTGGTGTGGTAGCTTTGGCTGATCGACGGTTACCGTTCGACTAACTAATCGATCGATTGCCGGTCGATGTTGATCGATTTACTCCGGCTATAATCAATCACTAATAATAATCAAGCAGCTCTATCGACGTCGACTAATCCATTCTACCATTGATCGATGCCGTCGATCGACGATCGATCGATTGGTCTGATAACACCCTAATAGTGATCCGAGTCCAGTGATAATGTAAGTAAATTGAAAATTAATCGGGTCTTCAGGACTAAAAGCATGTGTTTTAACGTGATAACGTCTCATACATCGATGAACACCGACTGCACGCACGAAAAAGTGTCACGTTCCGCCTGAGCATGAGCGTGCAAGCGAGAGCGCGAAACAAGCGATAGAGAGACACGATCGGCCTAAGCAAGAAGCTCCGCCCACCTCGACGGAAGCCATTATTTGCTTATGTTATATATGTTAGCCATTATGTTTCTTTATGACGTTATCACGTAAAACTATCGTCCGTAAACCTATTTTACAGACAACCAATTTTTTTTAAAAGAAGTAATACTGTCTTGGAATTATAGGTCTAACCAAACTAATTCAATAGTGCCTTTATATGGTTTATATTAAACAATAATATAAATCAAAAGAAAAAAGAATAAAGAAAAAAGGAAAAATAATAAATGAAAAAAGAAAGAAAAGAAGTGAAAGAAGATAGAAAAAAAAGAAGAAAAAGAAGAAAGAAATAATAAAGAATACCTACTAGCCTATTATTGACCCATTGCAGGGCAAAGGCCTCTTCTCAAACAGAGAAGGTAGGCATTACTCGCTTGCTCGAGATTTAAAAACGATGGTACATTTTAAATATTTTAAAAACCTTCATTACATTTGCTTTTAAACACACACCGCTCACTCAACCGTCCTCGCCACATCCCTTTTATTTCCTCCCTCTCTCTCTATCCATATTTTGTCTCACTCACACCTTTACGTTTCATTCCAAGCACCATCCAAACGTACCATTCCATTCACATTTATTAAAGAAGTTTGGCTTTAACTAGCTCCTTACCTGCAGCTTACAGGCGTGCACGTAGCGGCGGCAGTACTTGGCCACTGCGCGGGCACTGAGCCGCGCCGCCCCGCCCCCCGCGTGCGGCGGTAGCGCCAGCCAAGCGCCCGGCGACAGCGTGCGCACTGTCGGCGGGAACGTGTGCCACGCGCCCCCCGGGGGGCCTCGCCCCAGGACTATGTGGTCTATCTGTGGAGGCAGGGGCACTCAGTTCACAGAGTTCTAGTTAAAAGACCTGATAAGGCAAAGACACAGTACTTTAGAGTTTCAAAGAAGAAATAGAAATATAAAGCCTTAAAACTTTCAAATGGGCCTCCTTATTAGCCTAGTTCTGTTCTGTCTCCTGCTTGACTTGGAGAGAAGTGAAAAATATGTTTTTCTTACTCCTCCGCTGTTCTTTTTGGTTTGAGAATATTATGGCGGGCAAACCCTTAAAAACGTTTTTGGAGGTATGAGGAACAGAGTGGAAAGTTCTTCACCCTTCATAGAAAAGGGAGGATCCCCTGACCAGACCGGTGTTGTCTGGTGGGCTACTGCCCGACGGCTGTAGTTGGAATTTAGTATAATATATGCTATTGTCGCGAAAAACTTTGCTTGCGCGATCTAGGAAACGTCAGTTGTAGTACGTATTATATGCGATAGATGTCGCTACACGTTGAAAGAAGTTGATTTATTAAAAAGAAATATACTTGTATAAAGAATAAGCAGTACAGTATTATTCTTTGTTACACGAAAATCTATACTAATATTATAAAGCTGAAGAGTTTGTTTGTTTGTTTGGTTGAACGCGCTAATCTCAGGATCTACTGGTTCGAATTGAAAAATTATTTTTGTGTTGGATAGTCCATTTATCGAGGAAGCCGTGTGAAAGCCAGGTCGGGTCGCTAGTTTCTAAAATATATTTGATATTTTTTTAAGTAATTCTGAATTATTGTAATCTACAATTTGGATTTTAAGTAATAACGATTTAGTGTAAAGATGCATATAAATCTAATAAAAAGTACAGAATAAAGAGTCACAGTTCATTACCTGTTTCTCTATGTCATATTTCCATTCAATGAGTGAGTCCGCCTGGATCCCCATGTCTGCGCAGGGTCTTAGCAAATTGTCCATCTGGAAGAAACAAAATACTTCTGTTTAGTGTAGGTACAGGTATAGAGAACTATTGGGTAACCAACCAGCACCGATGATTGTTAGGCAAAACCGATTGAGGAAATCCAAATACGAAATTGGAACCGATAATCTTTCAGAGTTTGTTTTGTGCAACTTATTATTATTGACTCCATCACATAAAGGTGTAATTACACTCTGAAATATATATCTAAAATAAAAATCAAGTACTGCATCATATATTATGTATGAGAGAAAGATTTTTTTTTGGAAAATCCGCCCGTTATGTAGGAAATTTCGATGTTATTTTTGTATTCTATAAAAAAAAACGTTTAGTAGGTAGTAGATAATTACACCTGAGTATAGCCAGGGCGATTCGTTAGTTGAAGATATTTATGCAAGAACACGTACCGTGAATAAACCATTTGATCTATTGTTAAAATATAGCCCATTAATTATATTTCTACTAGCTTCTGCCCGCGGCTTCGCCCACGTAAAAAGAACGTTTATCCTAAGGGAACACATTACCGGGATAAAAAGTATCCTATGTGTTATTCCAGGAAATGGTCTACCTATGTGCTAATTTTCATGCAAATCTGTTCAACGGTTTACGCGTGATTGAGTAACAAACATCCAAACATCTTCACAAACTTTCACATTTATAATATTAGTAGGATATTATTATATATATTATATTATATAGTAGGATTGAGATAATATTTTAAACTATGCTCATATTTATTTTTGTGTTCCCATAAATAAGTTATTGTCTATATTTTGTTCTTTGTGACAACGTGACCATGTTACAACTTAGCCTAAGTTTACCGATCAAGGTCTTTTTCGTTAATTTCCTTATTTTATAAAAACGTTCCGATCGCGACCTTTCTTCCTGTTTTAAATTCATCATGGCGGATTGAGGAAGTTGTCAATACTGAACGGAAGTAAATATTTTTTTATTTTGATTTCGTTAAAATAAATTATTGTATAAATCAACCTAGCCTTTTTCTAAGTATGTTGGAGCCGGCTTCCAGGCTAACCGGATGCAGCTGAATACCAGTGTTTTACATGGAGCGACCGTCCGCCTGTCCGACCTCCACAACCCAGTTACTGGGTAACACAATACCCTTTGGTGGACTGATTGTCAGATTTTTCGACTACCCATAACGACAAAAAATATACCGGTCCGTAGCGTGTCCGCGCTAGAATAGCACCCCCCCATTTCATCCCGAGGGTGTCGTCGAAGGCGACTAAGGGAAAATCCGGAAGTCGGGCAGCAGCGGCTTCCGTGTGCTTAACAAGTTTACTGCGATCCCCAAGACGCCTGCCAAGCGTGGGGATTATGGCAACCCTCCCTTATGGGGGAGGCCTTTGTTCAACAGTGGACGTGTTCAGGCTGATGATGATGATATTTAGTTACAAAAGAGCTTCATCACTGACATCGTCAGTAAAAAATCATGAGAAAACCTGGAGTTTATAATTAACTAAATTTTCCCCCGCTACTTCGTCCACGTGTTTTTTTTCTAGATCCCCATTTTTTATACTAAAATATAGTCTATAGGACTCAGGGATACCGTACCTACATGTTAGTTAAGGATTTTTTGAAATCAGATGAGAAGTTTCAATGATCGCCTGCTGCATCCAAACTTACAAACTTTTATCTCTTTATAAAAGTACTTATACTCGTATGTTTTTTTTGGCTTAGGTATGTTTAACGAACCTCCAGATCTACTAAATGATCACCAATAATAGTAATTAAATTAAAACCAAAAATAGTAAATGGTCACCAAAATGGTGTTTCTTAAAGTATTGTAGAAATGTACGAGTTTGACTGTAAAAATAATAGTTTAAAAAAACAAAAAACACGCTTTTTATAGAAAACCAAACTAAAAAATAGAAAATAAATTTTAATAAATTTAAATTAAGAAAAGTGTTAAAACTTTCAATAAATATAAATTAATAATAGTGTGAATAAAAAAAAATATTTTATTTTTAAAAAAGCGTGGGGTGCATGGTGTCAATAGTTATAAATATTTTATTGAAAGATATGAGTAGAGTGATTATCATTTTGATAATATCTTAAAAAACACCCCACGCTTTTTTAAAAATAAAATAAAAAAAAATATTCACACTATTATTAATTTATATTTATTGAAATTTTTAACACTTTTCTTAATTTAAATTTATTAAAATTTATTTTCTATTTTTTAGTTTGGTTTTCTATAAAAAGCGTGTTTTTAGTTTTTTTAAACTATTATTTATTTTTTACTTTTTAGTTTGAAAAATGGAATAATTTTATCAAATTAGTGTATTGTCATCGGTCCTCGATAAATCTACAAAGTTTGAACGAAATCTGGCCGTTTAAAGTGGGTCAAAATCGGGCCCAAAGAAGTCGGTTACAAACAAACATACAAACATACAGGTGAAGCTAATAAAAAGCATGTAAAAAGTGATTTGATTCTGGCACTCGGCGGCCGCGTGCGTAGGGTCACAGTTCTAACCTAACCTAACCATGTCGGATGCGCCCCAGGTGGGTCAAAAAGATTTTGGTTATTTTGCACACTAAGATTTGGTGACCATTTGGTATAATTTAGTATATTTTTTTGGTAAGGGAGCTTAAGATCCTAAAGTATTTTTTGGTGATCATTATATTTATACCCGTTTTTTTTTAGTATGGTAATAAAATCCATCGGTAAAGACGGAAAGAATCATGTCGAGATTCATTCATTCATTTGCATGAAAAAAAAAAAACATTGAGAGGGTTTAAAACATAATCCAATGTGGAGAATATGTATTCTCCACATTCCATAAGTATATAAATCTGCTTCTGGTAATGTTACCAGAAGCAGATTTATATACTTACCATCTTTTTAAACCCGGCAGGGGTTTAAAAAGATGGTAAGTATATAAATCTGATTCTTTCCGTCTTTACCGATGGATTTTATTACTATACTTAAAAAAAAACGGGTTACTTAAACGGCTAATATAAATTAATATAATACTTAACGGGCTAATTAAAATATTTCGAAATGAAAATAAGAGTGTTTCCTTTCATCTCGTTGCCCGTTTTGTGTTTATAAAAAAAAGAAAGTGACAAGTGACATTAAAGGATATATCGAATTGGCAGTTAAGGGATTTGACAAGTGTGTGGGAAAAAAATAATAATTATTTGTGACATTATTTCCCATAAAACGATGCAATTTCAGTGTAAGAACTGCGAAACGGTGGCTGTCAGTTTCAGTGTTACTGTTTGTTCTGAAATATTGAGCTTATCGTTAAATTATTCACTTTAGACATACATTTTTGTTGCGGGGTTTTAAAAATATTATAAATGCCTGAAGATACTCTTTAGATACCCAAGAATATAAAAGTTAGAATTTCAACTTCTCTAAATATCTTCATTTTTTTTGTACAAATCCTGCTATGATCCTTTGACATTTAGTACCTATACTCAATACTTTATTACATTCCACAATGTGAGCTTAGGTGGTAACTTATATAATAGGTCATTTTGGACCCTGTCGAGCACAGTAAATAAGTAAGTAGGAGTACATTGCACCAGTGCGAAGTTAGAGCGGGCCACAACTAGTTAAATATAGAAATGTTGTGTAGGCGTCTTGGCGACATCTCTAATGAGTATTAATTGTCTAATGTCCACTCAACAGCCCACACGTTTGGGACGATCCACGTGTACCTATTTTGTATTTATATAGTGTTTCTAATACGTACTTATCTAACTATCGATCGTTTCATTAAAATAGTTACGAGTAGTCGTAGTCGTAAGTCTGGAAGTCAGTCTTTGTACGGTCAGCAACAAAAGTCGAATAACAATTCGGATTTAAAAATAATTACTTTTGAATTAACATTTTACAATTACAATTTAAACACGTTTGTGCTATATAATTTGTACTTAACATCATTGTATACCATGTTTTAAACATATAAATAGTTATATACTGAAAGGATCAAGATAAAATAAACACTTATCTATGATCTGAAATACTGAAAAGTAGGTAGGTACTGAAATATTGTGTCCATTTAGACGATATGAAAATTTACTTTTGAGTCGACTTTTGTTGCTGACCGTACAGTCTGAAATTAAAAGCTGTACGGATCGATCAGGCATGATTAGCTACGGCAGTTGGATTGGTTGGGTGACCATTCATTTCATACAGAGACCTTTCGTGCCTCGGAAACCACGTAAAGCCGTTGGTCCCGGCTGTCATTCCTAGATCTTTGACAGTGGTTATGGATAGTCAGAAGCTAGAAAGACTGACAACCTGTCTTACCAATGGGTCGGTATAGTGTTACTTAGTAACTGAGCCACTGCCTAGTGGCTCCATGCAAATTAAGGAATTAAGCTGCTGGTTACACTGGAAGTCGACACCAATATAGTTGGGAAAAGGCTAGGCAGATAACATCGATGATTAAGAATGACAGTTAACCCTTTTTTTTATCGTGGAGAAATCCTCACGGACTATCCCCCGTCCGGGAAAGACGGGGGGGTGTGCCGGACTCGTACCGGCTAAAACCACCCCGGTGTTCCATCTCACACCTACGTCGGGGGTCGCGGGAACTGGAGATACTTCCGCAACCCCCGGCTGGTGCTGGCCAGGCGTGCCAGGCCAGTGCGGGCCACTTCTCAGGTCAGGGGGGGGAGTGAGGTGTTAGACTCCCTCCTGGACGTCTCAGAGGGGCGCGCGTGGAACACTACGCGCCGCCACCTCGGGTCCTGATGTATGTGGGGGGCGACAGACGTCCCCGAGTCTGCCGTCCCTGAACCTATTTAGGGGGGCCGGAAGAGGGCGTTGTCCGTCCTCCGCCGACGCTCGGTGCGCCTGCTGCGGGCAGGGTGGGAGGTTGAGATCTCCCTCTCCGTTTCCGCAGCCTCCTCCTGCGACATGACCGTTTCGCAGAAGGAAACCACCGGGTCCCAGGACTCAGCGCTGTCGACCATCGACTCGACCACGGCCGACAGCGACAGGTCACTGCCTACTACTGAGAATGACAGTTAACCTTTTTTTGTTGGTACGGGGTGGAAAATTCTCATGAATGTCCTCCGCCCTGGGGCGGGCGGAGGGGTCTGTCAGACTCTTACTGACTAAAAACCACCCCGGTGTTCCATCTCACACCTACGTCGGGGGTCGCGGGAACTGGAGATAACAGTTAACCTAACCCAACCAGGGTCTGCAGACAAAATCCCTTTCTGTGTGTGTGCTTACCAGATGATGTCACGTGCTGCAAATATGTCAACTGCATACAATTTGATTTTTCCGTTGGCGTTAACGCTTGCAGAAAAGGGATTTTGTCTATAGATCCTGGTGTTTATTTATTACAACAGTGTAATAATAGGTAATTACACATAGGTTAGAACTGAACACTTTCACTGTCCGCGAAGCAGACACAATACTTAAACAATCAACGTGAATCGTATGAGACTCATGGGACAGGGAAGTGGTTAATAATAGACGTAACAAATACACTACCTACTCAATATTTCCACAACGTGTGTATAATGTGTTATGGACATAGTCTTTTATAATAATTTACGTCTTACAAAAAACTAGATAGATACTAGATCCCTCTTGTCTATTTTGCGCGCGTAGTTTGTTTTAATACTCGACCGTCACATAATATTTACATAGTTTAAAGGTTGTATCCATAACAACGGCTGATACAAATTGTGCTTGACAAATAATGATAATAATAATAATATGCGGGGACATTTTCACACACGGCCATCTGACCCCAAACTAGGGAGACCCTGTACTATGGGTGTCAGACAGCTGATAAACATACACTAATACTTTTTTTTTTTTTTTTTAAATACATACATTTTATAGATAAACAACACCCAGACACAAGGCAAACACAAATGCTCATCACACAAATGTTTACCCTGGGAATCGAACCCGCAACACGCTGCGCAGCAGTCGATCGCTCAGCCACTGCGCCAACCGTGTCGTAAAATTAAACAAAAATGCTATAGGATATACGTATTTTAACAGACTTAAAAAATAAGGAGGTTCTCCACACGTATATTTTTTTATGTTTGACCACGCATATCTTTTTTCAGCGTAGTCCGATTTCGATGATTCTTTTTTTAATTGATAGTGTATTCCTCAAAGTTGGTCCCATATATTTCATGAAAATATTACACACATTGGTGTCACCGTTTCGTAATTCATTTGTATGATAGAAGTAGCACAGTAAAGATATCTTTACTGTGGAAGTAGGCAGTAACAAGAAAAAAAAAAATTATTTTACAAAAAATTCAACCGCCTTCAGAAAGTAAATGGTGGTGGCCCGTAGCAATACAAAACAACAAACAAAACCAAAGCCCGACTTGCGAATTTAAAGTTATTTTTTGTGCGGCGGTGGTCTTTTTTGTAAAAAAAAGTTTTCTATTATAAAATCAACTCGAATCGAATACAAGTAGGTGAATACGAACGAGTGTGGCCTCTAATTTATTATTCAGCGTCCACAATAACTTTCATACAATTACAATCGGGTGACACGAAAGGTTTGCCTGTTGGGAAAGTATCGATTTTTAATTATTATCGGTTCTTCAGGTGAAAATGTTATTTAATTCTAACTGAATCATTTATTTCAAATAAAAATAAAAATAATAAAATTGTTTACAATTCTAGGAAAAAGGCAGGGAGCTCAAAGGGCATCAAAAAACTCGTCCACATCGCTGTCAACGGGACACGTGCCCAACAGGCTGGCAGCATTGCCACGTTGTATGGCAATGCTGATTTTTTGACCCAAGAATAGACCAGCCTTCGGGTCACGTGAGGAGTCGACCAGCCGCTTGGCGATGTCACGAAAAACAATATGGGCACTCGGACCCCATGGCCCTAGAGTTTCCACCCCAAACGGCTCAAATATATAGCTTCCAAGAAGGTTATTATATTTTTTATTCTAACTTTGGTTTAATGCAGAGACAAATATCATCATCATCTGTCTACCCTTTTCCCAACTTTATTGGGTTCGGCTTCCAGTCTAACCGGATGCAGCTGAAAGCCAGAGTTTTACAGGAGGGACTGCCTATCTGACCTCCACAACTCAGTTGCTGGATAACATGATATTCCTTGGTAAGACTGGCTGTTATCTACAACGAAGCTAACAAGCGACTTTTGCAGATTTTAACTGAACTGACAATCACGTCAAAATGTGTTGTGTAAATGATTTGAAAAAAAAAAATGTTAAACTAGAACATTCTGTAAATATTTTTGATTAAGTTCATATTAAATAGTTTAATTAAATCGTGAAGTTGTGTCTGACGCGGACAAAACATTGATAATCACACAAACTCTACCAGGAATATTTGAACGAAACTTTTACTATCTTACAGACAATTTTACTATCTAACTTTTAGTATAGTACACCTTTTTTAAGATTAACTGCCACACTCAGAGACGTCATTTAATAATAATGAATCATTACCTTTAATTGACCAACATAACTTGGCACATGTCAACAACAATATTTTTGACTGACAGCGTTCCAAGTTATGTTGGTCAATTAAAGTTAATTATTCATTATTATTAAGTGACGTTTCTGAGTATGGCAGTAAGAAGATCTTTTTATTTAATTTTTTCGACTAAACTTTGAGAGTTTTGGACGCAGCGCATACGATTCTCTGGTCGCTCAAGGTCGCCGGCGTATATCGTCGCCTTAAAGCAGCAATAAGAATTATTGGTTGTTAGAGTGTCAGTGGAGTTTCTTGCTCGTTCTTTTCTTTAAAGTAGGTAGGATTATAATGTAGCTAGGTCACCCACGTTTTGGAACGCAACTAGCTTCAACTTTCTGACTAATTAACCGATGACAATAGGGCATTACACTCATTTTTGAAAAGTGTCTCAATGAAATTCTGTAGTGCTAATATGCGACCAAAAAAAACACAAAATTTTTATTCAATCGATAAGTGCCATAAAAATGCATCTAAATTTGAAATTTTCAAATTTCGCGCCTAGTTTGACGAAAACGCCTCTTACTGGACGCCATATTGCTCAGCGTAAATGACGTCAGTTCGTTTTGTATCAAATGAGCTCATATTAAATATGATAATTGTATATCATTTAAAAATAATTAAAAGCTTATTTTGTAATAGGTGTAATAATGAAAAAATTATGTTGGTTACGAAAATAATAAAAGTACAAAGCCTATATTACGCCAATCGGTTGACTGACAGTTGACAATTTTTTGTTTACACAGCCGTATGGCGTAATAACATGGCCGCTACTATTTCACGGTGTTTTTTAACAGATAAAAAATACTGAAAACCTTGAATTAAATTTAAAATTTTGTTTTGTTATTTTATGAACTAAAACTTACATTTTCCGACTGCTTTATGGCTAAACTGTCTCAATAACATATTTATAGATTTTTTCTCGTATAGAGTAAAATACCCTATTCGAAAGTGCCTGTGGTTTGGTGAAAGGCTTTTCTTTATTATTTTTTCTTTCCTCTAAATAGTTTACTTGAAATAAACGCTTTGACTTAGAAACTATTTAGACCAAACTTTTAAAACTAGTCATAGTTAGCTTTAAAAAACAACTTTTAAAACTAGTCATAGTTAGCTGCCTACCAATCTATTTTAGTGGCCGTACCTAACGACAGTTTTTCGTGACGGCACGAGTACCAGACAAATTACAGTCATTTTAGTAATGACGGGGTTTTAAATGGCGGTGGTTGATTGACTTTTAACGACAGCTCTATAGTACACAATGGTGGCATTTTGAATGTTAAAGCAGTGACGGTTGTGATTCAAGTATTTTTGTATTGAATGGTGAATCAGCAATCAGGTACTATTAGTGGACAATAATTGACTTGACTTTTACCATTTTTGGTAATTTTATAGCCTTCACATAACTACAGCTAGGCTTGTAGGTCAGCCTTACCATTGTCAGCTGACAGTTTTCATAGATAATAAGCATAAAAGCAAAAAAAATAAAGTTGAATATTGCCTACAACAGGGGTTCTCAAACTTTGTCGCGACTCCTTGGGGTGTCACTGAGGCGTCGGTGCGACGGTAAAACGCAGATCACCGGCACGCCACTTTTAAGGCGACGATATACGCCGGCGACCTTGAGCGACCAGAGAGTCGTATGCGCTGCGTCCAAAACTCTCAAAGTTTAGTCGAAAAAATTTAATAATTAAGATAGTATTCTTTAACTTAAAAAAAAGGCGTATAATAAAAGATAGATAATAAAATTGTCATCATCATCATCATGTAAACCTTTAGACGCCCACTGCTGGGCATAGGTCTCCCCCAAGGGGGGTTCAGCCATAATCGCCATGCTTGGCCGATGCATGTTGGCGATCGCAGTAGGTGTTATGGTACTCAGAAGGACGCTGCAGCCCATCCTCTGGTCAATATCCCTCTGTCGCCTTCTACGACACCCACGGGTAAAAATGGGATGGTGCTATTCGCGACCGGTACCACACGGATAAAATTGTCTGTAAGATAGTAAAAGTTTCGTTTAAATATTCCTGGTAATTATTTGTGTGATTATCAATGTTTTGTCCGCGTCAGACACAACTTCACGATTTAATTAAACTATTTAAAATGAACTTAATCAAAAATATTCACATACTAAATGATTAAAATAATGTTTTAGTTTAACATATATTTTTTTCATATCATTTACACTACACATTTTGACGTGATTGTCAGTTTAAAATCTGCAAAAGTCGCTTGTTAGCGCCTTAATTGATTGTAGTGCAATCATTGTACTTTTTATAATAATTGTGATATTTTTAAGTAGGTATATATAATATATATATACCTATATAGCTATAGCTACACAAAAAGGTCTTCGTTTAGAAGGGCGTCGTAATAAAATTACAACCCTTATTTACAGGAGGTCGCAGTGTATAAAGATTGGGAACCTCTGGCCTACAAGATCGATCAATACTAAGTCTTTAAGACGGTACTAGGAACTAACGATCGATACCAAACAAATTATTTACATATGTTCAACATTACCATAGAATAAGAAGCTTTGTGACTGTCTGAAAGATACCGAAAGTAATATCGACCCTGGCTGGATGCCAGCGAATACTAAGAATGAAGTTATTGACATACATATTGGTGGAAAAGAGTAATGAACTTATTTATTTAATGCTAGCTTAAGCTTCGTGTTAACTTTGACTTCGTCCGCCTAAGTGTTGGTTATCAGTTTTTACTATTTTCCGCGGAACCCTGATTGTTTTTCTAAAATATCAAAAGCCTATATTACTTCTTATAACATCAGCTAACTGCCAGTAAAAGTCCCGTCAAAATCGGACCAGAGCAGCTGCTTCAAAGATTTTCATAATATTATGCACTAGCAACCCGACTCGGCTTCGCACGGGCCTATAGCCTTCCTCGGTAAATGGACTATCCAACACAAAAATAATTTTTCAATTCGAACCAGTAGATCCTGAGATTAGCGCGTTCAACCAAACAAACAAACAAACAAACTCTTCAGCTTTATAATATTAAGTATAGATTTGGTAAAAAGCTGTACTTAATGGTATTTTGACATTATAAACAGACACTTCTAAACATGGCCCCGTGGGGTGTCCGGGCTAGAATAACACCCCCCCATTTCATCCCGAGGGTGTCGTCGGGAAAATCGGGACAAAGGGAAAATCCGGAAGCCGGGCAGCAGCGGTTTCCGTGTGCTTAACAACTTCACTGCGATCCCCAAGACGCCTGCCAAACGTGGGGATTATGGCAACTCCCCCCCCCCCCACTTATGAGGGAGGCCTTGTTATACAGTGGACGTCTTCAGGCTGATGATGACCATCTAAACATTTAATGTAAAGGCTGGTTGCATAAACATCCCATAAATTATTATTGTGGTAAAAAACAAATGTTGACGAAAAACCTATAGGTACATATATCACGATTCAGATATTCATCATCTGCCTAGCCTTTTCCCAAGTATATTGGGGTCGGCTTCCAGTCTAACCTGATGCAGCTGAATACCAGTGTTTTACATGGAGCGACTGCCTATCTGACCTCCACAATCTAGTTACTGGTAACACGATACCCCTTGATAAAACTGGTTGTTAGATTTTCTGGCTTCTGACTACCGATAACGCCTGTCAAAGATCTACGAATGACAGCCGACCATCGAGAATACTGAACAATGGTAATTAAATTAAGTACAGTCATTGTCCTCAAAATCAATTATCAAGTACACCATACGTATTTTAATTATCAGTTCTAGATTAACAACAAACCATTCTTCAGTTCCTGCTCACTTCTAATTATAGATTTGTTTAAAAGTGAGTTAATTACACTTAAGTAGGTACTTTAAAAAGAGATAATACAAAATCAGTAACAAGCAAATACACGTGTGTTGATTAATTAATCTGTAGGTAGGTAGGTACGGTCGACAAAACAGCTATGCAAGCAGGGTCGTTAGATGTCTTGCGGGGGCGCGGTGAATACGTGAGCGAATTCCGTACCCCCGCCCATGTCGAAATGTCGAGGAACACCTTGATTTTGTCAGTGAGTCTGGCCCCCCTCTCTTTCCCAGACGGGTGATAGCCCATGAGGATTTTCCCACGATAAAAAAGATCCACTACTGAACGTAGGCCTCCTCCAGAGATCGCCAACCAACCCAAACTTGGGTAGCCCGTTAGATAAGATATACTTGAAATTTACTAAAACACCGATGGATATTTTCCAATGAAACTCATTTTAATTAATGAACTGTTTATTTTCTATTAATTAAACTAAATTATAAAACTTCCAGCGGTTTTTAAGTAAACTTCAACTATCTCTAAAAACATTGGTTGTTTAGCTCTTTTGTTGCCTGGGGTGTGATTCTGTAAGACCTCATTCTAAACTTCGAATCTGAATCCGCTGTGAGTTTCTTGATTGGCATTCTAAAAACTCGGTTGATAATTCGAATCTACACTAGCGCCACCCTTGCGAGCGTGTTAGCGAGTTGAACTAAATTGACAGGGAGATTTTGACAGATAAAGTATGAGATGACGTAAGAAGTGGCATTCTGTAAGGTAATTTCCCCGTCACTTCGACGCTCACTTCGCACTCGAAACCGATTCAAAGTGTCAAATATATCAAAGTCTTTTTGAACTTTATGCGAAGCGAGAGTGAATAGCGAATATTTCTTTTAGCGATGTGTGTTGCGAGTTGTTGTTTGAATTTTACAGAATCGACCTACTGTACATCTTCATAGCATGCGAGGCGAATAGATTATATCAAGCACAAGCGCATGATGAATTTTGCTTTTCTTCTTATTCGTATCGCTGGCACGACAGTCTTTTTATATTTCTTTAGCCCAAAATTTAGCCAGTTCCACGGCGTCGTCGGTGGCAGCGCATAATATACCCCGATCGCATGCTTTGGGGCACAGAGGACATGACAGGAGGTGAGGCATGGTTTGCAACTCGGCACCACATGCACACCCTGCTGCTGCTCTGTCGAGGTAGCCCTATTTTGCGAGGTTGGCGTTACACCTTCCTACTTGGGTTCAGGGACTTTTGCTTTTATAAGTTAACTATTATAATAATAGTTCTCGTTTTTGAATAATATGCTTTGTTTATATATTAGATAATAAAACATGAGCGAAATGCATGTAACCGTGAAAAAGGCGCGACGGGCAGTCGCCTCTGTGACTGGGCGAGGAAAATTGATTCCACTACGGCTGTAATATCAATATGTAGGAGGTACAGTTCGCAAAACAGATAGGTGTGCAGGCAAGCCGTCGTATTTTAAGTTCTTGACCATTATTGTACCTACAAATCAAACTCAAAACCATTTATTTCAAATAAACAATTTACAAGCACTTTTGAATTGCTAAAGAGTCAGTCAGTCATAAAGTTCACTTCCTATGGAGAAGTAAGGATAAGGATGAGAGTGCTCATAGAGTATGAGCACTCTTTTGAAATCCAAAAAATGTGTAAGTGCTTAGTCGCTAGCGTTTCATAATTGGGTTTGTCCTACTCCTTTCCTTTTCCCAATTATGTTGCTGCTCTTCCAATCTAACCGGATGCACTTGAATATCAGCGTTCTATATGGAGCTATTATTCCGTATGGTGTCGGACGTAAAGAATAGCACCATCCCAAATCTTCCCGTGGGTGTCGTAAGAGGCGACTAAGGGACTCACCAGAGAATGGGCAGCAGCGTTCTCTGTGCCTTTGTAACAACCATACTGCGATCGCCAACCCGCCTGCCAAGCGTGGCGATTATGGCAAAAACCCCCCTTTGGGGGAGGCCTATGTCCAGCAGTGGACGTCTTTCGGCTGGAATGATGATATGGAGCGACTGCCTGACATCCAAAACTCCGTTTGCTCTTATAGTTTGTTATAAAATATATCACACACGCATTTTTAAATTAAAAAGCACAAACGTTTACTTTGATTGCCTGAATAGGGCAAAGTTTTTAGTACTGCCTGCACACCAAACTCTTTTGTTGAATGTACATGTGGTCAGGCTTTTGTCACTAACATTTTATTGTTATTTAAATAGTATAAAACTATACTCGTATACCAACATGGAGTACAAATATGAAATATAACAAGCATGTGGGTAAGTCGTAGGGTTGCCAACCATACTGTTAAAAACAGTATTATACTCTTTTTCACTAAATTATACTTTTTACTGTCGGACAAAAAAACAGTATAAAAAATACTGTTTTTTAGTGCATGCAGTGCAGGCCTCCCACGTTTCAGAACGAAAACGCATTTTGAAAAAAATTTAGGTCATTTAAATGACCTACTATTGTATTGGCATGGATGATTTAATTCAGAATTAGAATAGTTCAAAGTAATTTATGAAAGAGTATCAGAAGAAGACAAAAAATGTATCCAAATTAGTACTGGCGAAAAGTTGAAACATTAATTGATAGTAAACACTTCAGTACAATTTAAAATATTACAAAATTGTTACTACTTTCTGTTCCCGCCACAGAAATAATTTTTTTCTGTCAAGAATGCAAAGTAGCGGGCCGACAGAAATAGATCTTCCATAAATTTAACAAAAAATGAGCTCCTCATGAAGCCTTCAGAAATGACACTAAGTTCAGCGCGAAACACCGAGAAATATGTTTTTAAAACATGAAAAAAATATAGTACTTTATTTTATAAATATATACTTATACACTTACTATATATGTACATACTTTTATTTTATTGAAATACTGTTGATTTTCTTTATCCAACCTGAATATACTGTTTTTCTTGCAAAAAAAGTTGGCAACCCTAGTAAGTCGGCATGCTTGTTTCGTATCCATCGACCATACCGAGTTCCCTCGTAGCTCGGAAAGCACGTAAAGCCGTTGGTCCCGGCTGTCATTTGTAGATCTTTGAAAGTCGTTATGGGTAGGCAAAACCGGAAAGTACTGCCTGTACTAGAATGATTTTATTATTTGGTCTAATTAATAATAATAATAATAATATGTGGGGACATTTTCACACACGGCCATCTGACCCCAAACTAGGGAGACCCTGTACTATGGGTGTCAGACAGCTGATATACATACACAAATACATTTTTTTTTTGTAAATACATACATATATAGATAAACAACACCCAGACACAAGGCAAACACAAGTGCTCATCACACAAATGTTTACCCTGGGCGGGAATCGAACCCGCAACACGCTGCGCAGCAGTCGATCGCTCAGCCACTGCGCCAACCGTGTCGTCAAATTATGCAGAGTATGTTTCAAATGTAAATTACACTTTAATTCTTAAACAGAATACTAAATGACTCGAGAGGGTAACAAGCACATTATAAATACATGAAAGCTTATCTCCTATTTGTTACTTGTATGTATTAATGTATGGTATGAACAAAATTAAATAGAACCAAAGGGACTTGAAAGGATCGTAGTTTGGCGTAGGTACCTACTAGGGCATGTAATATCGGAAGGTTTTCAATTCCGATACTGATTTACGATATTAGACCTCAATATCGGAATTCCGATATTAATATCGGAAATTCGTTATTTCTTTAAAAATTGCACATTTTATTTATAAATTGTTCAAATTCGGTTTGAGATCGGATTGAGTGCAATAAAAAACATTTTAAATCGTATTCTTTAATTTGGTTCAAACATTGGTGGTTTTTAAGTAAATGTATTTATTAAATCACTTATTTTACTATACTTATTATATTACTAATTAAACTACCAGCCCATAATCTGGTACGTCCCTTAGTCGCCTCTTACGACACCCACGGGAAGATCCCATATCTTCCCGTGGGTGCTATTCTTTACGTCCGACACCATACCAGAGAATGGGCAGCAGCGTTCTCTGTGCATTTGTAACAACCATACTGCGATCGCCAACCCGCCTGCCAAGCGTGGCGATTATGGTAAAACCCCCCCTTGGGGGAGGCATATGTCCAGCAGTGGACGTATTTCGGCTGAAATGATGAAACTACCTGACTCACAATCAACAAAACTTTTCTTCTTTTCTTTTTTTCTTTCTTTTCTTCTTTTTCTTTTTTTCTTTTCTTTTCTTTTTTTTTTTTTTTTTTTTTTTTTTTAATATTTGTTGTTCATATTTCTCATTATTAAGTATCTATACTTATTACTAATTAAACTATCGAACTCAGAATCAACAAAACTTCGTATAATTTAAAATGTGCAAGCAAAATCAACAATCGATGAAAATGATCCCATACATTTGATGAGAAATTCTGAGTATGTGTCTTGTTTTTTTGATGAAGCCCTGCAAAGAAAATAATTGTTTTATGTAATGTAAATATATAATTGTACGTAAACTTTGACTATTAATTTGAATAGGTACCTAACATGGAACAAACAAGCAAACTTACCTATAGCAGGTACCTAATAAGTACTTGCTATACGTAGGTTTTATGACTCTCTCTCTACATAACTTAATATTAGTTTTCTGCATAAATTATTAACTTCTGCTTACGATTTTATTTCACAAAATTAAAATGGAGAAACCATCTTTTTACGATCTAATACAAACTACCTAGCATCTTTTAAGATCTACAAGATTAATTTTTGGCCATTTTTGTTGAATTTTTAACAAGTACAATTATAAAACCATTTAAACCTTCGATCAACAATTTAAACACAGTTATTTATAGTTTATACTAAATTCGAAAACAATAATTAGATAAAGATAATAATTTTGAACTTACATCTTTTAAAGCAAAGTTGCACGTAGCCACATAAAACACAAAGTCTCAAACAAAGCACTAAACACAGTACAATAGCGCAACTGACTGATTGACACTGTCAAGTGACAGGATATTTTGTTTGTTTGAACGAATAAAGTAGGTACTTATTACACTATACAATTTGTAGGATATCAATTTAGGAAATCGGCAGGTGTAATCGCAGTTAGAACAGATTGGATCCGATTTAGTGCAAAATGTGAGGTTTACTAAATTGAATTCTAAATTGGTTCAGTTTAGAATTCAATTTACTGTAGTGTGAGAGTGAGACTAACAATTTAGGTACCTAAATTGATTTCCTACAAATTGTATAGTGTAATAAGTACTTAAGCAAGACGTACCGCGCAGGTAAAGAGTGAGCGAGACAGACAACACTATTATTGTTCTTGTATCGCATGCTTAGCGAGCTGGCAACAGGAATACGGTAGCTCGCTGTCACACTCGGTGCATTAAGGATCTAAAATATAGGTTTAATTTAAAACAATGAGTTTTAAATTCATAATTAAATATAGAAAAACATGACCGATTTCGATATTGGATCACTCAGTATCGGAATTGTAATATCGGAACTTGCGTTCCGAGATTCCGATATTGCGATATTCCGAGATTCCGAGATTCATGCCCTAGTACCTACCTGCTGTACTTTTTTCAAAATGTAATGATGTAATAATAAAGGTGCCTAATACAATCATGGAGACTCGATTAACCGGACTATTGGTTGTTGTAAAGCATTCGGATAATCGGAAACCCGGATAATACGATGTAAGAAAAGCGAATTTTATACATATTAATAACTCTACAAGTATTACTTAAGTACTTAACTTTATTTGTTTGAACTGTACTCACGGTTTCACACTCTGTTTGAGTTTCAAACAATTTGAAAACGGTTTCCAGGGCCTGAGATGGCCCTGCCTGAACTAAGTACAAAGTTATTTGATCGCGGTTGCCAATCCGAATAATCGCGAATCCGTATAACTGTGGATAATTAAATCTCAACTGTTTTATAAACTGATATTTATTTATTTATTTATTTACATGGAAAACCAACAGCTATACAAAGATTGGAATACAGAAGTTGAATAAGTTACATAAAGCCAATTATAGTTATGTCGTCTGTACCTACTTACTTCAGTTAAACTTTGATGACTAATAAACTTTCATTTTTGGTGACCATAACTTGCCTTTAAGAGGTGATACCTAGTCAGTTGACCACCCTCATGCAGGCAGGCAGACTGTCAAAATTCTCACATAGGATGACGCGTATTTTGTATAAATAGTTTCTTCTCAAACTAATTCTTATGCGTTCTTTTGATTACCTTGACCAATAGAGCAACACAGTACACCGGCGAACCGGTTCGCCGGTGGCCTGTGTTGCTCTATGCCTTGATCTTACCACAGTTTAAGACGTATTAGACTATCACCTTAGCTTTTGCTCGCGACTATCTCCGCGTAATTTTTCCTAATTCCTAATCTTTTGATAAAATAGCCTATAACCTAGCAGTCATGGATAACGTTGCTTTCTATTGGTGAAAGAATTTTCAAAATCGGATAAGCAGTTTCGGAGAATCGCGACTTACAACTGTACCTATTTATAATATTGTTATTTTATAGCCGCGGCAACTATTAGTAAATCTGTGGCCGTGGTTAGTATAGATTATATTACCTTTTTACATATTACTAGCTGACCCGACAGACGTTGTCCTGTCCCTATCTACCTACTTACCTGCCTATTTACCTATACCTACCCTACACCTACCCTACACCTACCCTATCTTTCGAGTTGGATCAAACTGCACACGGTGTACAAATTTCATTAAAATCGGTTCAGTAGTTTAGGAGTCCATCGCGGACAAACATCGTGACAGGAGATTTAAATATATTAGATTATATTTAGTCTGTGTTAACTTATACATATTAATTATTTTACTAAAAGAAATAGTATTTAAAAAATACCATTTAAATAATAAGTAGGTTAGATTTATTAGTCTAACATTTAAATAGAATAACATACTTTACTTTTAACTTTAGGTACGAACTATATACGTATGTATTAAATATACCTAATACATATGTATGTAGGTTTATCATAATCTTTAATACTAAACGCAATAAACCGTGAACCGGCTGACATAATAATAAAATCACCATGAACTTCACATCAAGGTTATGCAAATAAATTTAGACGAATGGCGTAAAGTTTTACATAATCGCGAATTATGTTAATTTACGGCAAAAATAAATCGTATGAAAAAAAGCATTGAATTTTATAATATTTACTTTAAAGTTACTACAAACCAAATAAGGTTACAAAAATGAGCCCTACTCAGTTTTGGTTTAGTTAATCTGTGGTTTTGTGCCAAGAGCCTTCTGGTCCAAAACTGGGTAGACTATCGTGCGGTATGAAAAATTATACTATCTCGTATTCATCTAAAGTTGAAAAAGACAGATTTGTTTAGTAAGCCATATTTGCAGTACTATTATGTGAAGTGGGGAATCCCAATCATCAGGTGAGATGACAACTCAGCTAAAACTCACATCACTCAGACCACTGAGAGAGATTACTATAGAGCTAGCTGACTCGACAGACGTTGACCTATGTACCCTATGTACCTACCTTACCTACATAACCTGCCTATCTGCTTACGCTTCTTTTTTTGTGTTTTTTTTTCGATTTTTCATAGTTATTCTGCTATTCGGAGCGCAGACAAATCCAACAAATCAAAAATCATGAAATTGATTCCAAATTCAAAATATTTACTTTTGCAGAAAACACTGTTACAAAGGTGTTATTAAATGTGCATGTACACCATTCATTTTACTTACAGACTTACACTTCTAAAACTAAATATTATAAAGAGGATAGATTTGTTTGTTTGTTACAATTTAACTCAAAAACTACTCGACCGATTTTAAGAATGCTTTCACCATTCGAAAGCTACATCTTTAACGAGTAACACAATCTATATTTATCAATTGAAAAAAAAAAAAATTGGAATCCTTGAATTTTCTCAATGATCTCTAATTTGTTTCAATGCAATATAGCCTATAGCACTTGGGGATAACGAAGCTTTCTATTGGTGACAAAATGTTTGAAATTGGATGAGTAGTTTCGGAGATTACCCCCTACATACAAACTTACAAACATACAAACTTACACACTAACAAACAAATGCCTCTTTAAAATATTATTATGGCAGATGCATTGTTAAAAAAAGGATGAAAAATATGCATATATTGTTTATGTGAAAATGTTTCAGTTCTCATACAATCGTATTAGTAAAATAAAACCCCTTAAAGATATGACTAGTTATGTTTGTAGAAAAGCACTGGATGAATTTCTGAGTAAATTAGATTACGAACGGACTGAAACATTCATAAAAATATGTATATAAGATATAATTATGCTATGTTATTTATTTCAACCCCTATATTTTATAATATGAATATTTATCATTTTAATTACTACCATGTTTTAATTAATTATAATATATTTATAAAACATAATACAAATATAAGTTTATTTTAGTATCCAATTAATGCATGACAAAACAAAATATTGATGTATCTATAAACATTAGTATTACAAATATAACATACATTCATAAGTACACAAAATGTCGTACGTTCATTACTAAACTATATTTATACTAGCATTCACATTTAAATCTAATATCGTATTTATTTAATTACGCATCATGCTTGTCTAGATATTTTACATATACTAGTTGCTTACGATAAACCTGTAATTCGTCATCGACGTCTATTTCTCATTGTAAGAAAAAAACTTTTAGCAAGACGGTGTTTTATGTCCATTACGATACGATTGAAAATTAATCATCGAACGAGAATCTTACCTTGCCGTAACACAGTTTTAACTAGCGCGGAAGGTAAAGAACTTTATTTATGTATACCGTCAATGGACATTTATCATTCGTTTATGTTAATAAGCAAGTTTATTTACATAGTTGCATTGTTATTTTGTTATACTTAATAATCGTTATCTAAGTTTTGATTTTATTGTGTATTTGTGCAAGTGTAGGTACCATATAAACTTAGTGAGTGTACATTAAAAACTATGTAAGTACTTTAATTATAACTACGTTTTAATGTTTACTACTGGTGTACTGTTTCTAAGATAAATAAATTCTATTCTATTCTATTCTATTCTATATCTTTTAGTGTGGTTGGTAAATTGATTGTTAAATATTGTGTCTTATAAATTCTAGTTTGAGGAAGAAAGATCAGAATACGTTTATTAAAACATTCATCTCAAATTCTGAACAGGTGTTGGACAGCAGATGTTAAATATTTATACATTTTTTACAGTTTATTTTGAGTAAAACTGAAAAGTTATAACATAACGATGAAGAGTCTGTTAACTAAAATTATTTAATTTAAAGTTTCACGAAATATTTTCTAAAATAAAAAAAACTAATTTTGTCTATACTTCTAGAGGTTTAGTATACGCTATAATAGCTAACAATCTTTACTCCTATTCATGCTAAAAAAAACTAATTTAAGACGCTGACAACAGCTGTCACTGTCATACGGAATCCGGTCTGACAGTGACCATCATCTGCCTAGTCTTTTCCCAACTAACCGAATGCAGCTGAATGTTTTACATGGAGCGACTACCTGGCTGATATAGACAACTGGGTAACACGATACACCTTAGTAAGACTGGTTGTCAGACTTTCTGGCTACTATAACGACGGTCAAAGATCTACGAATGACAGTCGGGACTAGGGTTGCCAACTCTTTGTCGGTCAAATAGTAAGTTCCAAAAATTTGGTAGGTACTTTATTTTTTTGAAGAATATTATGTGAATTATTGAACGCATCTGTCAACTTGACATTATAGAATAGTTAAAAATAGGTATTGATGTTTTTACGCTTACACATTTAGTAACGAATATTATTGCTAAGAGTTTGATGCCTTTAAAATATACCTAGTAGTTTCGCCTACTATATCTTTTTTTCAAAAATATAGTAGTCGGGCCTCTAATATAGTAGGATACTATAATAAATAGTAGGGTTGGCAACCCTAGTCGGGACCAACGGCTTTACGTGCTTTCCGAGACACCCCCTCCGTGCCTCGGAAAGCGGTATTAAGGCGCTTCCCTGACCAAATAACCTTGACCATACATTTCCTCTTTACCGCAGAATCAAAATTCGCACAATATTTGGGTTTTTTTGTCATAGCAAAAGAGAAACGATCTTTTGCTAAAATGAAACGTGAATTTTAAAGATTGTTACGTTACCTATCTACTAGTGTAATCCTCAAATTAATAGCACGTCAACTTTAGCAAAAGATACATGTTTACAATTATTTTAGTCATTTTTTTACAGGGAGATTAAGGTGTATATAGGGTACATAAAAAAAATAAGAACGTGGTATGTAGGTATGTAGGTAGGTGGATAGGATATTGAACATTAATAATATGCTTTTAGATGTAGTTTGTTTCTCTTAATTAATTAGTTGACAGCCCCTGAATAACGAATAAAAATGCACTTTTGGTCGGGGTAGCGCCTTAAATGGATGGTCCCCCATTCACAGACCGACCGCGGCAAGCTATACTTTACCATGATCGATGGTCTTGTACGGTTTTTACTTAGCCCCGAGCCCCCCAGTCCCAGACTAACAGTGACCGTACACTGCGTACACCCACCTATTTATTTTATTTAGTCTACTTTTCCATAGTAAATAAGCCAAAATAAAATTAATCTTTATCACCTAAATAAATCTGCGCAGTTTATCAGTGTTGGCCCCAGATAGCCACATGGTAAAATACCAGTTTTTATCAAACATAATTATTAAATATGTATTATTATTAGAAAACCTATATATTGGCCAGTCACGTTGGATATCATGTGGTAAGTAGATGTACATAGGCACTTATGTAAGTGGATATGTTATTAATGTGTTTTTTTATGTAATTATGTGTGATAATATGCGGCTGTGGCGCTATAGGTTTATAATTATTATCAGGACCTACCGCTGTCGGTCATCGGACAGATTCAGTAGATATAAAAGGAGTTGGCTCAAATCGTGAGCTGACTAACGGATAGGGTTTTTTTTACGGAAAATCGTTTTTTAAGAAAAAGACAACCTTCAAGAAAAAGATGTAAGAAGTCTTATTATTTAAAAAGATTCTTATGTTTCGCTTTTTAGTCCCTTCTTTACGAAATGGCATCACAGTTCTAACGGAGATTGAAAGTCCTTATCAAAACTTTTGCTGAAGGGAACCAAAACGTCATCTATTGATTTTTTACTTTCTGTAAATATATTCAAAAAGTGCTGAAACAGATTCGAAACATTTATATGGGGCCAACCCTGAGGCATACCCTATCCATTAAAAAAAGAAAATGAAAATCCATCCACAATTGGCGGAGAAATCGGTGAACAAACATAAAAAAGAAATTCATACAATCGAACATAGAACCTCCTTTTTGAAATCTGTTAAAAGTAGTGATCACCAATACAATGCCTTTGAACAAAAACTTTGCCGGTTCTTTACCTCGGATTCTTTTGTTTTTTTTTCTGACTGTTTCTTATGCCTTATTTAATATTTTCATGGTTTACCTTCTTCTAACATTAAAAGTATGCAAATTTTGCAATCATTTGTTTTCATGTTTTATTTAGTCCAAGTAATTCTTTCAGAAACGTTCTATAATTAGTTATCTATTAGCTTCTGTTGTTAGAGTACTCACCAGCAGTGGTATGGGGTTCTGGCTCCGTCCCTCGAGTCCCTCAGCCAACTCCAGGAGGTCTGTCTCATACAAACTCTGTCCGCGCGGCAGGTTTGATAATCTGCAACAGTATTGTTTATTATTTTCTATCCGTGAAGTAAAATATAGTAAAGAAACCCAATGATATATTATACACTTTAGATGCGTTACCCGCGCTCAATAATGGCAATATTCAAGCAAGGCAATTGCCGGGGTTTCGCTTAGTCACGTACCACCCAGTGTCGCGGCTATACGTCAGTATCGCTCGTAATTCACACATAACTGACGTAACAAAATATGTATGTTTATCTTTTTCTAACAGGTATACGCTGTATGCTTCTGTCCTTTTCTTCGCACTGTATAATTGTATGTGCCTACTGAGGTAGATATAAAAGTTTGCGCCGTTTTAAAGTGCACTAATGCTCGTGTATGACGCGTCTATTTATAATACGTCATTGAGGAAACCTGGACTTAGAAGTCTGAACTCGCCAATCCGCCTTGAGCGCACGTGGTGATCAATGTTCGTGCCTTCTCTGTATGAGAAGAGACCTCTGCCCTGAAGTGGGACAATTTTGATAAAAATGTAATAAAAATGTGAATATTGAAATTGCAGATCCAACAATGTCATCATCATCTCAACCACTAGAAGACCACTGCTGAGCATAAGTCTCCCCTCAATGGAGGGTTCAGCCGTAATCGTAGCGATCGCAGTAGGTGTTATGGTACTCAGAAGGCCAGAACTGCCCATCCTCTGGTCAATATCCCTGTCGCCTTCTACGACACCCATGGGTAGAAATGGGGTGGTGCTATTCGCGACCGGCACCACACGGCTGACAAGTCACAACAATGTCAATAAGGACACAATAAAATCTAAGAAAAAAAAGAAAAAGCAACCATATTTTTAAGACCCTGGTGGTTCTCTTTGTTTAGTTTTTTACTACCCAAAGGCCATAGGGTTAACAGAGATGTTGACGAGAGAGTCATAAATAAAAGAAGTATTTATTACACATACTTGCCGTAACATTTAAATGGTAACAATCATTTCTCTATGAGAATAGTAAGATTCCATAGCCGACTGCAGACGACGTATTCGCTACGAAACGTATTTTATAGAAACCACTAGTATCATGGTGACATATCGCCTGCTACTGTCGTCTGCAGTCGACTACGAATTTGTACCTTAATCGTACTACTATAGGGTTTTATATTTACCTGGCTCTTAGCATTTCATCTATGGGCAAGTCTTCTGGTATCTCCTTTAGGTATGGCACGTTACCGGCAAGCATGAATGATGTGACCATACCGCTTGGACCATTACCTGGTTGAGAAAAAAAAAAAGATTTTCAAAAATAGAACACAACATGCTGGCAGTTATAAAATCAATTTTTTGAAGTGAAAAGTTCTTTAGCTGCGTTGAGCGATTTTTGGTAGGGGCAACATTTTTGGGTTCGCTTCACCGACATGCCATTTTAAGTCATTACGGCAATATGAATCTTCGAAAGAGGGCTATGGTGCGAAAAAAGCGAAATTAAAATTATTCAGCTCAGTATTTAGTTGTATCGTAATAAAATTTTTTTCGCGGGAGAACCAAATAAGCATTTACAGAATTATAATAATTAAAATCATCAATGTATCTTACTCTCCAAGTTAGAGAAGCTCGTTAGTGTGACTATTTAATGAAAACATGACGTTTAACGTTTACGAGCTGTCGGGCTTAAATAACAAATACATATTTGTAATATAAATTTTTTTACTTGTTTGAATATAAACTTGTAAAAAGGGTTACAGGTAAAGGGATATTACAGAATAATAATTGCCTGTAACCAATGTAGGTACAACAATTAAACCAATAGGAAGTCGTTAATTGCATATCCATTACTATGTACTGTTCGATTAATAAAGCACATTTAATGATATGATGAATAGGAAACACGCTTGCATGGTACAATAAACTTTTCCTGTTTATTTAATATTCCGTTTATAGACAATATTAATTCAGACAGATAATTCTATTGCCTGCAGTTTATTAATCGGTTCGACCTTATATTAGGGAATGTGTTCATTAAGACAGCGTGCTCCACCATTGGCTGCAAGGCATAATGTGACTTTTAAACCTATTGTTGCGTTTCCTATTGTTGCCACTAGATGGCGCTGTTCAATACAAATCGATCGATTACGAATAAAAACTCACACTAGTTCCTCTGGTGAGTTGTGGATTAATGCAAGCTTGTTGGAATATTATATAAAGGGCAATAATAATTACATTATGAACCCTTAATGGAAATATGATAAGTAAGTATAAATAAGTAGAAGTAGGTACTGTAGAGTTTGTAAAGCAGAGGCTTTATGTAATGAAGCCACAACTATTTAGTCTATGGTTAGAACTTTCTGGATACTTTAGAATTTAGTTTTTATACTATGACAAGTGATGTCAGGGAGACCGACAGCTCGAATAAGAGCGAAGGTCGTGTAAATCTTACCTCTCGCTAATTATAATAATAATAGGTAATTATAATAATATAGTCTCCAAAAAGTAATTCCTACGTTTTATTTAACGTAGCGTAGATTCCTCGGTAATTTGTACTTGGTACAAGTGTAGCTCAGGTGCACAAGTACATACATAGGGTTAAATTCTAAAATTATCATCAGTATTAAATTCCGATTGGCAGCATCTTAAATTGTCATGGATGACTTAAAACATAGATACAAGAAAGTTCTAAAAGTATGTATATCAAAAAACGACCACAGCGACCTCTTTTGGGATAATTTTGAACTATACAGTTTACAGGAGTTAGACACCTCCTCATTCAAAATTGGAACACAAGTGTCGCTATATTTCTAAACTAGCTTTTGCTCGCGACCTTTACTGCGTTTATTTTTGTCAAGGATCCCTATTTCAAAATATAGCCTACGTTACTCAGGGATAATGTAGCATTCTAATGGTGAAACAATTTTTAAAATCGGACAGTAGTTTTTGAGTTAAATCGTAAAAAAAAACCGGACAAGTGCGAGTCGGACTCGCCCACCGAGGGTTCCGTACATATTTGTAGGTACATATCCTTACTTCTATACTAATCCATACCTACTATCCATACATTAATCTACTTAATATTATAAATGCGTTTTTTGCGACATAAACGGCCGTATCTTTTTTTCACGTTAACATAGAGGGTTGATTTTTTAACAGCATCAAGGGGCCGTAGACTTGAGTATATGGTTTTAATTTCAACTCGATACCTCCACGCGTTCCCGAGATAAAGAGTCTTGACAGACAGAAAGACCGACAGACGGACAACAAAGTGATCCTATAAGGTTTCCGTTTTTTCTTTTTGAGGTACGGAACCCCAAAAACAAATAGGCAACTATGTAAAACTAGGTCGTCTTCGCTAAGTTAGTTGAAGGCCGAACAATAATTTGAGTAAGACGCTCTATAGAAGCTGGCACGCATCCAATACCTAATTGGAAGTCATTTAGTGTCAATTTTATTGAGCACTAACTACCTCGCTAGTTCCAGTTTGTTTGGCTTCAGATACTTACTATAATTACTTTCTTCCACTATCAAACTGGAAATATACAGTACTAGTTTTAGCCTATGGCTTCGACCGTGAATGTCGGTTATCTCGCAGATTAAAAAGCCTGTGTCCTTCCCTAGAGCTCAAATTATCTTCATGAAAAATTTCATAAAAATCATTTCAGTCGTTTCCTAAGACAGACAGAGTTACTTTCGCATTTATAATATTAGTATAGATTTGTATTAACTAGCTGCTTCCCGCGACTTGGGTTGCGATACTTTTTCTTTATCTTTTGGACCAGGAACCTTTGCGTACGTAGAACAACCTACTAAAGCTTCATCAATTGGATCAAAAGTTTAGAAACACAAAACATACAATCATTCCTATTTATTTATATGTGTAGAAAAATTTAGTTCTGAATGTTATATTTATATCTATTGCATTAGGCCTTGTAGCTTGTGCTCAACTGCGATAGATAATTGCTATTGGCTAAGTTTACCTTATATTATTGCTATAAACGCTCACACGGCTAAATTGCTACACCGATTTTGATGAAATGTGGTACAAACTAAGCTTGAACCCCAAGAAAGGACATAGGCTACTTTTTAATCCGAGACTTCGTCTGCATCCGCGATACTCGACAATCATGTGAACGAAGTCACGGGCAAAAGCAAGTATCTAGTGTTAAACTTAGAACATAAACTATTGTAACTACTTTATGGTATTGTACTCTATGATACGTATGTCTGTGCAATGTGTTCTATATAAATAAAATAGTTAGTCTATGATAAACAACGCACTGCGAAATAATTAACATCTAGCTGCAAAAAAAAAATGGGCAAGCATTGTAATTTATCTAGAAAAACAAACACGGGAATATTTACGTTATCATGGTTACTAGAAAATGGGTCAAACATACAGACTATTTTTGAGTAGTTTAATAATAGAAATAAATGATCAATGTTGTTGACTCTAACGATTCCCTTGATCACTAAATCGTGACGGTCACGGAGAATTCTGGAACGTTACGTTACGCACGGAGATAGGCGAAGGACGGACGTAACGTTAGACAATGCCAAAGGGCTAAGCATGAGAGCGCGTAAACGAAATCGCGGGCTAATGGGGTCAATTCTGTTGTGTACAAGATATTTTTTTTTTCTTCGGAATGGCAACTTGCAGGTCAACCTAGGAGGTTGTCGGCTGCTTAACCGGACTTTCCTGAGGTGCCTTAAAAATACTATTTTTAGGGCCAAGGCAAAAAACTTTCAAAATAAACGACTACACGCTAAGGGCACCCCTGTGGGGTACGAGCCTCGGCTTAGGACGTCACTGGGGGAGGACAGCAAAGGGACAGGCTGGATCGGATTTCCATTATTTAGGGACGAATTTAAAGCGGGCTGGCACGAGCAAGGGTCGTGGACGGCACGAGTTAAACCTATTTTAAGATATTTATATCACTTTCTCCCCAATAAAACAAAGAGCTGTCAATTTAAGATGATCTAAAATGTTCATACAATTTATAGTTGTCATTTCAGAACGTATTGATTAAAACATGGCGAAGTACAAGAAAAACGTAATTTGACATCTCTAACTTAGTTCTTAACTGTCGCCGTCCTTTTCTTCATCTGCCTGGCAGTAAGAGATACCAATTGTCTATTTTTTGTTTAGTTTGTGAACATACGACTCGACGCCAGTGTCGCATAAAATTAAACCATTGTTCTGTAGGATTGTAGTATTTCTAATTCGAAAATCGAATACCCTTACGTCCGCGCGCTTGTGACAGGCCTACAGATGTAACAAACCAACCGTGAAACAGCGGTGTGTTGGTCATGGTCACGTTGCCAGATGAACGATAAACAATGCTTTGTGTATTGTTTTACACGAATCAAAACAATCTGATGTTATATCATCCGCTAACGAACTAATGGTTGTAACTATAAGCCCCCCGCGCGAAATTCAAACATTCTTAATTTTTTTGCCATTTGCAGTTCACTATCAGGTTGTATTGTGCTTAGATTGAATAGCTGGTGTCAACTATCCAATTTTAAAATTAGTAGGAATGTTCAGAAGACTAATATTGTATGCAATAATATAAATTAATGTAGTGTGGGGGATGCCTACAGTTGGAGGTCAAATGAAAGCTTGAGAACGTTGAAAGGCACCAAGCCGTATTTATTTTCAAACTAATATGACGATATCACTGTGCGACGACTAAGTTACTAGCGACGTTCTTCGGTTCTTGAGGCTTCCACTGACCCCCTGCTCTTCACGTCCTGTAGGGTCCCGCCTTACTTCAGGGGGCTCAGTTCTTGAGCGTTCAGTTCTTCGGATCTTCAGGTAGTTCTTCTTGTTGTAGGCGCCGCAGTAGGGAACGAGTACGCTTGCCCATCGAAACCGACCTGCTTAGGTAGTTTTCTACTATAGCGCAAGTAGTGGTAGGCCTAAGAGACTTTGCATTTTTTCCGATACTTCGATGTGATTTCTTCGCACACCGTATGCAACCGGGCCAATACGTAACCAGATGGGTCACGGATGCTTGCTTGCGTGGGTGTCGATGTTCACGCAGTTTTCAGGTAGGTACTCATTGTCCCTAACATGTAGTTTTAAAATGATCAGTACATGATATACAACAAAGTAGCTACACGCGGGGTGGAGGGTCAATTGCTTCGTCTAATCGTCTAGTCTACATTGTCGACAGGTCGGTCGGGGTGACGGAAACTTTCCGCGCATTCATGTTTAAGACCCGTAACGAAACTGATTAATGGCAAAGAGGGGCAAGTGGCTTAAATAGAAAGAAAAAAATCGATGGAAATGATATCTTGTTGCCGAACCACATTTTGGAATATTTTTGGGTCAACCGCCAAAAAAAGACAGATTAAAAAAAAAAAAATATTATGATTACTTACCGATAACAACAACTTCTTTGTACACGACGTCCTCTGATAACGCGTGTTCGCAGGATTTCATACTGTCCTTCATTTTACTGTCCGATTTTATCGCATACAGCCTCCTGCGATCCAGCCTTTTTCCTTTCTCTTCACTTGTATCTAAATTATCTGTTCCCTTAATCTATGGCTAGTTCTATTCGAATGGTGGTTTCTTTTTAAATAGCGAATTCTAAATTCTAAATGCAGTCAGAATAAATACTTTTTTTAATAAAATTAATATCACACGCAGTTTTGAGTCTTACGGACTTTTTTTTAGTCTATTTCTTCTTCGTCGTGGTTTTTTGGGTCTGTGGTAGATTAATGTTGCGAACAGTGTTTTAGCTTGTGGTAGGTAGGTGCAGTTGTGATTTTTGCTATCTGAAACAATATTAAGGAATAGGTTAATAAAACGTGACGGAACATAAATCTTAGGTATTTAATGTCAAAACACTGTCATGTAGGTAAGTTTTTGCTCACTTCGTGAAAGTCAAGATCACTAGTCGCATAAATTAAAGATTTTATGGCGTATGAGACGACTATTAAGATGTTTTGTAGTCTTGTCAGCTCAATGCCACAGCCAGGTGTAGGTAGATCAAATACAGAACAGAACAGTTGAAGCTATTTGCCCATTTTTTTTTTTTTTTTTTTCATATCTTGGGACAACTCACACACGGTCATCTGGTCCCAAGCTAAGCAGAGCTTGTGTTATGGTAACCAGACAACTGATATACATACTTATATAATTTATAAATACATACATATTATAGATAAACACCCAGACACAGATCAAACAATCATGCTCATCACACAAAGTTTGTCCTGGGTGGGAATCGAACCCAGATAACCTAAATCTTCAGTCGCTGCTAGCAATATTATTAAATTACTATAACGCGCATGGTCTAAAACCTACGCACTAAATAGGGTATTACACCCATTGAAAAGTGTCTCAATAAAATTCTGTAGTGCTAATATGCCACCAAAAAAAAACACAAAATTTTTATTCAATCGATAAGTGCCATAAAAATGCATCTAAATTTTAAATTTTTAAATTTCGCGCGTTGTTTGACGAAAACGCCTCTTACTGGACGCCATATTGCTCAGCGTAAATGACGTCAGTTCGTTTTGTATCAAATGCGCTCTTAATAAATATGATAATTGTATATAATTTAAAAATAATTAAAAGCATATTTTGTAATAGGCGTAATAATGAAAAAATTACGTTAGCTACGAAAATAATAAAAGTACAAAGCCTATATTACGCCAATCGGTTGACTGACAGTTGACAATTTATTGTTTACACAGCCGTACGGCGTAATAACATGACCGCTACTATTTCATGGTGTTTTATAACCGATTAAAAATACTGAAAACTTTGAATTTAATTTAAAAATTGGTTTTGTTATTTTATGAACTAAAACTTACATTTTCCGACTGCTTTATGCCTAAACTGTCCCAATAACATATTTATAGATTATTTCTCGTATAGAGTAAAATACCCTTTGTCGGTGATAAACGACTAAAACCTCATACTGTATTTTTAAGTGGCTAAGTTAAATCTGTATACATCAATCGGTCATAGTTAAGCGACACTGGGTGACCATCCATTTCACACCGAGACCCCTCCGTGCCTTGTAAAGCCGTTGGTTCCACCCGGCTGTCATTCGTACGTCTTTAACAGTCGTTAGGGTAGTCAGAAGCTAGAACGTATGACAACTAGTTTTACCAAGGGCTATCGTGTTACCCAGTAAATGGGCTGTGGAAGTCGGATAGGCATTCGCTCCATATAAAACACTGGTATTCAGCTGCATCCGTTTAGACTGTAAGCTGACCCCTATATATGTATGTACTTGAGAAAAGTAGACGACTGTATCTTTACAGGATGTATTCGAATATGTTGTTTATTTTTATCAGCAAGTCATTCTTCTTTATTATATCATAAATGACTGGCAAAATCCTATCTGTAGAATAAATCATGCTGTGTTTATTTCCATTCCCATATCGCAGTAATTACCATAAGTTTAAAAAAAGAATGGTTATTATTAAGAGGCTATCAGTTTTTAAACAATAATTGACACCAATTATACAATAACATGAAAATATTTAAGTAGATATTGTAAGATAATTCTTGATCTTACAACATAATTATTCAATGGCGTAATATTACGACATATTGTCTAGACGTAAAGAAAAGATCAATATTTTACTCATCGAATACATAAATAATGATAGGTTATTCATTGTGTACATATGTACACATAGAAAACTTGATATACTGTCAGGGTCAACCGGTCAATCAATGGTACAACAAAGTTCCTTTTTTAACCTCACGATTTCACCTCAACAATGAGCTTTGGATAATATAATCTATTAACGATAGGATACCCAACTATTTGTCTTTGTAAACAGAATATAAATAATAGATCAATTGTAGTAGGTCAACCAACTCGCATACTGTCAGACAGCATAGTAAGCAGCTTCACGGTCAACTCCCGGCTGATACACGAATGTCACTAAAAATTTAACAAGGTGGGTGTTCTCAATGATATAACCATTCAATAGATCAAAAGACACATCAATTCGCCGGACTCGGTAAGTCCGGAACGAAACCACTTCCCTTCGGCCACCTACGCACCATGTCAAGAAAACGTACTATGGATCTACGCCAAAGTCGGTGGACCGAACTTGGAGACTGCAGGCAGACCAAGGAGGCACTTCCTGCGATTGATGGCTGCATCACGAGGCAAGCCCTCCGACTGTCTAAACAACAGCTGCGTATGGTCAGAGCCGCCATAACCGGCCATGGGTCTTTCAATAAACATCTCTTTGTCATAGGAGTTACAGACTGTGCTTCCTTAATGCCCTGAAGTCGCTTCAGACAGGGCAAAGTACTTCGATAAACCAGGTAACCTACGGGAGATCGCTATCGACGTTAAGGCGCTGCTCACCTTTCTCGAGGAGCTGAGGTGGATTTACTTCCCAACTGCACGCAAAATACGCGATGAGACATGGAGTTGCAGACACAAGCCCGTTATACTATACACCCAAACAAAGGTAAGAACACGCCCTTACATTTCAGTCCACTTTGTGGATAAAACTGTCACTGACGGCGGTCCAATTCTTGTGGATGATTGAGGTGAAAACTGTATCAATATTGAATCAAACCATGTCCAAAGTTCACAAGTAACTAGGTGAAAGGAAACTTACAGCCACAGATCAATAGTTACCATTGTCCAAGCATATAAGCGTCTGTGTTGACTGCAAAACTTGGACGGACATAAATCATGAACGATTAATTTCAGTCGTAAATTATGATAAGCGTGTATTGCTTGATAAGGAGACGAAGGGGGGATTGATAAAGAGCCGTTTGATTGTATTGTTTTATTACAAGGTATTAACTAATTTGGATTGGAGAATTCATAAGCCTAACTTCGGTTTTTAACCGACTTCAAAAAGGAGGAGGTTATCAATTCGAATGTTTGTATTCTTTTTTTATGTATGTTCGGGCATAACTCTGTCGTATATAGACGGATTTGCGAATTTTATTTTTCGAAAGGGGTTTATTCCGAAATGTTCCCATATAAATTTTATCAAAATTGATACAGCCCTTTTTGAGAAAATCAACAAATTCCCAAATAGATTACTTAAACGACGTTTTAGTTTCTTCAATCTTTGGAAGACTTACAATCTCTTTTAAGGGTGTCGCCGTTGCTTAATGGATTTGGATGTTAGGACAACACTAAAAAGCGAAAAATAACAAGTTTTTTCAAAGCAAGAAAACCGCCTTCAAAAACTAAAAAGTGATAAATAACTTTAGCACAGAACACACATTACTTTACTATCGGAAGTCGGTGGCAATACAAAACAACAAACTCAAAGCCACCGCCACCGACTTCCGAAAGTAAAGTAATGTGAAAGTAATGCTTTTTTGACGGCCTATTCGAATTTCCGTTAATTTGAATGGTTGTTCTTTTGTGTGTTCCGTTATTTTGGACAACCGGTAAGGTTAGTTTTAATCCTTTCAGGAACCTAAACGTATTTTAGGTCGATATCCTGCCAGTTTACCCAGATGTGGCTGATATACGCCAGAATTTAACAAAGGATGCTTAGCTCTGACAACTGCTTAGCTTTTCTAAATAGAGACCTACCTACATTTTGGAACGAACCAGTCTTAAGTTTCTGAGTAACTAACCGAGTCCTGAATAAGTCAAAAGTGCCTGTAAATCAGCTCAGCAAGTATTTAGTAACAAATCGAATACTTCTGGAAAAATAAATGCGTTGAGTGGGTCTGGTTTCGGATAGTGGTCATTTATATTAGATGTAATTAGTATGGAACTCACTGGTGATGTCGAACTACTTTAATTTTAAGCAACATTAGTATTGTTCTCAAGTAAGTGACATGTTATGTTTTTATTGAGAATAAATTTCTTTAAACCTAAACCTAAATGGTTTTTCTAGATGTGGATGATATTCACCAGAAGTTAACGACGGACGCTAAACTCTGACAACCTCTTATTTCTTCTCCAAAGAGGCTTACTACGTTTTGGAACGTGGCAACTAGCTCCAACTTTCTGACTCTAAATAGTTTAATTGACATAAATGCTTTGACTTTGACATTGAAACGCAATACATCGATAATGTCAAGGTAGGTTATCAGCATACATTTTGGCTTCTCATGCTTGCAAAGAAAAAAACTCGTTTTGATATTCGCGATATCACAGGATTCATAGGTAAACACTTACTGTTGGTCTGATAACTATATCTTTTAATTAGTATTATCTACGAAAATAAAACGTTATCTTGATAATGAATATAATAAAATACAACATGTCATAACAGGCTAAAACAATTAGGTAGGAGGGTACAATCATGACATCAAAATATCATGCGTCACTATCATTATAAAATGACTGATAAGTGAGATGGCATATTTTATTGTAGGATACTAACCTATTATTCAGCTCTAGAAGTGCTTTATTATTATGATGTCCAAAAGGAAATTAACAATGCGTTATTATACAAGGAGTAACGTCAAATACGCAAAACCTGAAAATAGTTCGATTAGAATAACGAGCAGAATCAATTGAACCACTTTTTAAAATAGGTCACATTTTTCAAAAAATCTTCATTAAACATGTTGCCCTGTCTCTTTATTAATAAGTCAAGCCATCACGTGCGCAAACCTGCCAAAATAGGTAAACAAACACAAATGGTTATCGTCCAATTTAAATTTTCTCATACGCGTGATAATAACATTAGGTCTTTACATATGAAATTGCCGCTCGGTATCAAAAAATTAAAAATAACATTTTTAAAAGAAATTATATATTTAGTCAATCGAAGTATGTACCATTGTTATCGATACACTTTCGCCATTTTATCGGGAGCTCATTGATCCCTTTGGTAAAAAAATCCTGGGAGCGAGAATCGATGAACTGCTTGAAGGCTGTTTAAACTGCCTCATCAGAATTGATTTTTTTTCCTTGTAAAAAGTTGTCCAAATTTCGGAATAAATGGTAATCGTTTGGGGCAAGATCTGGAGAGTATGGTGGGTGACGCAGAGTTTCCAGTCGCAGCTCCTCTAACTTGGCGACCGTCTGATGTGCAGTATGTGATCGAGCGTTATCCTGAAGGAGCAATGGGCTAGAGCAATTGACCAATCTCGGTTGTTTAATGGTGAGCTTTTCCATCATTGTTTGCAACTGTTGACAATACATGTCTGCAGTAATCGTTTGGCCTGATCTCATGAAGCTGTAGTGGATGACACCAGCACAGGACCACCAAACACTAACTAGAATCTTCTTTTTGGTCAGTTTTCGCTTGGGGCAAGGTTTTGCCGGTTTTCCAGGGTTAAGCCATTGTGATGATCGCTTGTGATTATCGTACACGATCCACTTCTCATCACAAGTGACAATACGATTTAAAATTCCCTGATTATTGTGACGATTGAGCAAGGAAGCGCAGCAACCGACGCGTGTTTGTTGGTGTGTTTCAGTCAATTCGTACGGTACCCACTTTTCGAGCTTTTTTACTTTTCCAATTTGACGCAAATGGATAGTGATTGTTTTGTCACTTACTCCAAAGGCTGCTGCTAATTCAGAAGTGGTTTGAGATGGATCCGCTTCAACTATCGCCTTTAATTCTTCATTATTCACTTGAGTATCCGGTCGTCCACGAGGCTCATTTTGTAAATCAAAATTTCCAGAACGGAAACGTTGAAACCAAAAACGCACCGTTCGTTCGTTAGCGGTGCTTGGCCCGTACACGTCGTTAATCCTTCGAGCCGTTTCTGCTGCACTGGTGCCACGGTAGAACTCATATTCGTAAATATCGCGAATTTTTAATTTCTCCATTGTTGTTGCAATAGCAATTTTCAAGCCCAAACAAATGACGATAAAACAAATGAAACACGAATTTTAAAACAATATTCTTTAGTCTTTATTTTGAAATAATTTTGAATTTGGAATTCCTAATCAAACACAAAATATTTGATTTCAAAGTTGCCAGTATTAAGTATCGGCAATTTCATATGTAAGGACCTAATAGTTCTTATTTCAATGCAAATACGAGTCTTGGTAAAACTAAAACAGCACATAAAACCTTTAAATTTTTTTTTATGATTTTTTTCTCTCAGAATTAGGTTAATTGAATTAAAAATCATTTATGGTGTCTGAGGTTTTGCGTGTTTAACGTTACACCTTGTATACATACAATAGGTTGTCTAAAACGTGAAGTGCATTCTACCACCAAGCCTGATAGATAGGCCAGGGAAAAGGAGTCCTAAATGTATGTTTGGTCTTCACCAGGTGGAATGTTATCGTCTTAACTTAGGAGAAATTCGCCCAAATTACGTATACCAACCAAAACTGATAAGTTGTTTGAGAACTTCTGACTACGGTCATAACTGAAACTGCTACAAATACGCCTTCAAAGGTTGGACCAACTTAAATTGAGTAAAACCACTGAAGTAAACAGTTTGTGTGTTTAATAATTAAATAGCGTTTCTCTGGATTTTATCAGTATGACTAGGCAGACATATCGTCATTAGTATAATATTATATTATTATGATTCATGTGTCGTGATTTACATTAGGTAGTTTAAGGGAGTGTACAAAAATTGTGAAATATGTTTTTAACACGCCATAGTTGTCACGTCATATTTAGGGCTTGGCCCCAGATATTCCCGGTTCCAGAATACCCGGGAAATCCCAGTACTGGCGTAATGCAGTAAGTCTCGGTACCTAATAATTCCCAATACTCCCGGTTATGGTAAGTAACGTCCCTACAGATCTGCAAGTAACACTCTAGGCTACTTTAGTTGGTACTGTTATTTTCCGTCAAAAAGTAAGATTTATAAACAAAGAGTAAGTTGTTTGGGTATCATATTCTGCTATTAAGTCCGAGGTTCAGGTTCAGGTCAAGGATGACACTGCCCTCCCATTAATGGACAAGCAAGCCACGCTTTTCCCAACCAATCAACAGAGAATAACAAAGAATCAACAGAGGTGACCACCAGTAAAGCGGCATGGCAATGAAGCTCGACGAGTCCCTGACGAACGCACGAATGGATCAACTGCCTTAGATCCCGCAACGAAATTGATCAGAAAAGAACAGCGGAAGAGTAAAAAACTCAATTTCGCGCTATCTGTCAATGTCATCATGATGACATGATTCTGGATATGCTTTTTCTTTATAATATCTGTAATGGGAACATTGACAGTACCGCTTTAAATGACGCAGTTGTAAGATTAAGTGCTCCGTCTCGACGGACCAGGCACACGCAGTTTTTCGATGTGCCACACAGTGGTACAAACTACGCTCAAAATTCAGTTATCGGTAGGATACTAAGTAATTTTAACAAAAATTTCTCTCATCTTGATATATTTAACTTCAAAAAAGGCATATTTAAGAACCTATTAATAACGTCTGTTAATGTCAAACTGACTAGTAAATCTAAAGAAAACCAAACAGAATAATTTAACTGCATAGTAGGTATACATGGGTATACACACGATCCTCACACACACCCAAGCATATACGCACACACCCACCTGCAACTCCTCACACACTCATCTACACTGTACACTTAGCAATGCTTAGTTGGCGCTAGCAGTTAAGTAATTTCAGCATTATGTATGTCTGTTTCTGCTGCATGTATTTAATATTTTAATAGCTATTAAATTGTAAATCCGTAATTGGCTGTAAAACCAGTTTATATTTTAAGATGAATTGTCAAAGAGCTGTGGATTTTGTGAATAATAAATAAATAAATAAATAAATAAATCATCTCTCTAGCCTTTTCCAAAATATTGGAGTCGGCTTCCAGTCTAACCAGATGCAGCTGAATAACATGGAGCGACTGCCTATCGGACCTCCACAACCCAGTTACTAGGTAACACGATACCCCTTGGTAAGAATGGTTGTCAGATTTTCTGTCTTCTGCCTACCCATAACCAGTGGCGTGCCTAGGGGTCAAGATTAGGGCAAGCCAGACAGATTTTTTACTATTAAGAAAAAACCAACAAGTCGCTCAGACCCAGATCTAAAAGCTATTAAAAATGTTAGTAAATGTAGCTCTTTAAAATCCAAAGAGCAATAATTCACTAGACTTATATTTACTTTTATTTAATATTTTGTTTTATTGATTAGTTCATGTTATGATCTTATGAGGGCAAGCCAGGCTTTTCGGCTTGTATGAAGATCCCGCCACTGCCCATAACGACTGCCAAATATTTACGAATGACAGACGGGACGTCTTTACGTGCTTTTCGAGGCACGGAAGGAACTCGGTATGAAATGAATGGTCACCCATCCAAAAACGACTGCTGCAAGCGTAGCTTACCCTTGACCGATCGATCTGTACGGCATTTACCAAGCCACGAGGTCCTCCTGTTAATGTCGAATATTCTAAATCAAACAAATACTTGCTGACAATATACGTTCATTTGCGACAAGAATGATACAACTCAAAAACTGAGATTTCTCAAAATCTGGTTTATGTGTTGTGTTTCTAAAAAGGTTTGCTGAGCAAACTTGAATGGTTGCTATTCAAGTTTTCTCTACAAACCTTTTATTAATAGTCAATGATCATAAAAATATTTTTATCATACTTAAAAAATGCTCTCATGTAAAATCTTACATTTTGAGTTATGTCATTATTGTTGCAAACAAGCGTATGTAGGGCAAATATGCGGAAAACATTACTATGTACTATTTGGCAGCCGTTCTGTCAGATAAAGATATTATTAGTATGTTTGACTTTATTCTTTTTCACGTCTTCTTGTCGTTTGGGGTGACTGCTTTGCTAAAATGTAATGTTATGAAATGGAAAGTAATTGATGGGAAAAATGGTCAGACGGCCTATTTAGTTCCAAAAAAGGGTCACCTTTAGCTAAAGACGTTGGTCGATACAGAGAAGGTTAGGTACGTCTATAATGATATATAATATGATCCAGCATCCTTTTATGTACATAGGGTGACTGGTAATTAGTGTACGATACTTAAACACGTGATTGTGTTCATGATAACAAACAACTTTCCCGAAGAAAAAATGTTTTTTGTACTGGTTCACTTTAGGTCACAGGCGTGCGCGCGCGTGAATTTCATACGGCTGTTGTGTTATTGTGATAAAAGTGAACCAGTATATGTATATCTATAACTTTAATCTATACTTATATTATAAAAAGAAAAGATTTTGTGTTTGTTTGTAATGGATATACGCAAAATTACTTTGACCGATTTAAAATTTATATCTGATTGCCATAGCCCATATTTTATTATTAGGGATCAAGTCGCAGCCAAATCGCTATCTATCAATAAAATAATCTGAAAAAAACTTGTTATAATTATTGCTGACCGATGTTTATTTATTCTAATTTCTCAACAATCTAGTTCTCAATCTAGTAGTATAAATATTTTTGAACAATTTAAATAATTTTAGGAATAATCTTATTATCTAGATCGGAATCTAGGACACATTCAACGAGATTTAATACAGGATGCTAGTCAAGTGTACTCTCTACTCAGTACTCTGGCTACGTCTGACCTAATTATTTACAAAACTTAATTCTTGGCACAGAAACAAATCCTATGAATTTACTGCCTTAGAACTTGGTATCTTTGCCAATTTTTGTAGGAAATAGCTTTCTAGTTTCGGCAATTATGAAATAAACTACCAATAAAAATATTAGTAAAGATGTTTTTTAAACATACAATTTGCAATAAGTACTACTATTATTACGAAAATACTCAAATTAGCTAGAGTCCCTTGAAAATTGATTTATGAAGTTTAAATGTTATAACCATACATTTATAGCTCGTGTTAACAAACATAAATTGACATCATTTAGCAGTAAATTAGCACAGGTGTCAAAATGGCTGACCCTAACAATTCTCATAAATAAGACAACAAAGGTTTTACTCAAAAAAAGAAGGAAAAAAAGCAATGCCACACACAAAGAATAATAATCATAAAAAAAAATCATTTTGACAGATCACGTTTGGCGGGATTCTCCAAAGTCCAACTTCTATTTCCTCATTATGTATCTGTGTTACCCTCCAAGCAGGTATTTAACTATTAAGTATTTATATTTTCCTCAATTTAAAAAAGTGAATGGAGAAGGTAAAACTTAGATAAGGAAGGAAAAATGTTGTTATTATTTATGTTAGTAAATATGAATAAGATGTTGAATGACAACATTTTTATAACAATAGTGAAGTACCCTGAAAAACCCTAGTCCATTTTACATTAAAATTTATCTGTCTCATACCATTTTTTGCGGTTTTCTCTACACTATGATGCAGCACCGTGTTTTCCTGTTTCTCGTCTTATAAAAGAAGTTACTGTTCTTCTAATATCCTTATTGGCTGCATATGGTATTATCCCTATATGTTTCACTGCACAATGGCAGGCAAAACTATGTTTTTCCTTTGGCTAAGGTAGGTATAAATTAGCTTCATTCAAGTGTAAATTACGTCACTAGGGAAAGATTCTATTTTAGGCTTACAACGAAGAAAATATTTTTAGGTTATTTAATAACCGTCTGGAGGAGGACATCGCCGTCAAGGTCGACCGAAACGAAGGTGGTGTGACGATCTGACCATATTTGCGAGACAAACGTGGGCAGAGATCGCACAAGATCGGGAAGCTTAGAAGGAGAAAGGGGAGACAAAATCAGGCTTATAAAAAATTTCCGTTAACGAAAAAATAATATCTTCATCTGCCACTATTTCACGCTTTCAAGAGCTGCAGTAGTTTGCGAAAATAGTGTGGCGTCCGAAATCTAAAATTGTAATTTATTCCATCGAACGCTTAAAATAGATTATCCCAAAAGAAACTCTACGTATCTACTTTATAATGCGCCCATTGTGACACAAAAACCACTCTTAAATTCTGCCTATCGACGACAGAACAGATGATGAATATTTCAATTTATGGAAACTACAAACGACCATAGCTATCTGATGTCAATCTTGTTGGTTTTCCGGTGGTTAACCGTTATCGTTTATCAATTCATGTAAAACCGCATAACTTGCTGTGAAAGTTACGGTTCGTCGTGGAAAAGGGGCCAGTGGCCCTTATTATGCAACCTTAGACTGTCAAAAAAAAAAAGGAAGCTTCGGCGAAAAGACGGCTAATCTGATATAATACGCAATCAATTCTCACACTTGAGTGCATATTTTCCATTGCCGTTTTTATGACAATCATGTATTGAAAACAAAAGGCTTGGAGTATAAAAATATTTTGGTTTTTAATACGAAGAAGGAACAAGAAGACAAGAACTTCGTTGAGAAAATTATTGAAATGACGGACTAAATTATTTGAATACATAGGATGCATTCGAAGGTCTTCTGAAAGGTTTAGCAGGTATTTTCACCTCCCTCCAAATGCAGATCAGTCTTCTCAGTCTTCTCAGGGCATACGCAAAGGAACTCTCACTGACTTTCGTGTTAGTCCACAAGTTCGAATTGTTCAGCGGGCAACAGAGCAAGCAATGCTCGGAGTTTCTCTAACGGATACTATTCCCAACAAGGAAATCTGGAGGAGAACTAAAGGCACATTGCTCGCAGAATCAGCAAGCTGAAGTGGCAGAGGGCTGGTCCTGTCAGTCGCAGGACCAACGGCCGATGGAGCAGACTTGTCCTGGAGAGGAGACTGCGAAAGTGGGACGCCCTCCAGCCTGATGACTTAAAGAAGGTAGCCTGTGGTGGCTGGATGCGGAAAGCACAGGAACCGTGGACCTCTAGTGAGTTGAAGTGATGAGTAGGATCGTTATTCCGTACGGGAATCAGACTCTCGTTGCCCAGAAACTAATGGGCTAGCAACTACGACCTGACCAAATTGACGAATGACAGCTTTCGCTTCACACATCAGACGGCGCTCAGACGTTCCTGCGTAGGTTCAAGGATCCTGGCAATGCGCCAAAGTTTCGAGATTCTTATCTCCTATAACATCATTTATCTAAACCAACTCTAATTTGCTACTCATAATTATTAGTACACAGTAGCTGTGAGTCATTTGTACGATATTGTTTTAGGAAAAAGTAGCCGGAATTTTATTGAATGACGTTTTTCTTCAGAAGATCTAGTTGTTGGCAGGACATGGTTTTGGCTGTTTACACAGTATTATGAAACGACGTTCTTAGCCAGTAATTTATTAATAAACCTACTATGGACGTGTTCACAGTGAATAGCTTTATTTTAGTTTCGTGTAAGTAGTCATGCAAGAGACGGGGTAGCGATAGACCACGAAAGAGACGGGCTGACTTGGATGGCTTCCTTTAGTTGACAGAGCGAAAAGTCGAGACCAATGGAAGGAATGTAGGGAGGCATTTGCCCTGCAGTGGGACAGTACGAGCTTCTTTTCGAATAGATGGTTTTCCTTTAAGCTAGATTATTTGGGCCACTGGGCCCATGTAATCTAGCTACCTACTGAGGTAGTCACATTTATCGCAGCATTAGTGGCATTTTTTATGTCCTCTAAGTTGCAGGTGTAGGGGCACTTTGAGCACTGTAGTAAGTGGGTCATTGTCTGGTCAGGATCACCGCACTCGCACTGGGTGTAGGTGGGATCTGTTATCCCCCTATTTTGCTAGATTGTGTTTGCAGCGGCCTACCTGAGTGCGCAGTCTATTGAGTGTAAGTGTCCAGTACGAGCTAAATATAATCATAAAAAATGTAAGACTTAGGTTAACTTTGTTTATTGTTGATCCTACCTAGTATCTAGTATACAATGTTACTGACTGACTAAATAAACAATAATTGTATTTGTTTGTACCACGGTACGTTGATTAGTAAACAAAAAACAATGATAAAATTATTGACATTATTTCATTACTTTCAATTAAAGAAGGTTGCCCTAATGAGTGCAGAAATTAAACAGAGCTCAAATGATAATGATACGGTTCGGCATAAATACAACATTCCCAAAGGGTTGTTTTGGGAATTGTGAACCGTTTGTGCTGACCCTTTTCTGTGTAATCCGACCCTAAGGTTCTAAATACGAGAAATAACGAGAAAAAAACAAATGAATGCGAATCATGAACGGATTATACAGTACGGCCGACGTACCTATCTTGGCGGTCCTGAAGTTAGCCGATTAGCTGCGCAGTAGACAATTTCGTTCCTAAAAGTTCCATTGCGCAGCCAAACAGCTAACTTCAGGGGGCCAATTCTCGATTTTCGCCATTTATCTCGAGTTCGAGATTGTAAGTCTATCTCTATGTCTATCAAAAATATCTCTATCTCTACCAAAAAATGTCGAATTGAGCAGAATTCCGTATTCTCAGTCAAAATAGATATAAATGTCACGAAAATGTCAAGTCGAGTGAAGATAATCTTACCATAATGAAGAATCGCACGTTCCGTTTTAGGTAGCTATGAGTGAATGAATGATTTTGTTTAAAACGCGAACTAAACCTAATTATTTAAGTATAAAACGAAACGTTTAGTGTAAAAATAATCAGTTTGACAGTTCACAGTTGACTGTCTGTCAGTGGCAGATTTTGCGGTTCCTTCAAAACTTTTGTTAAATTTAGTGTTTAGGTTTACATTGTTTAGATTTTATTTTAACATGGAGGGGAAAAAATACCCCAGTTCTGAACAAAAAAGGTTACTAATTCAACTCGTTAAAGCATTCTCCTCCAGTTTTACAAAAAAGGAAGCAGAGAGAAGATGGCAAGCTTTTAGGGTGTGCAATTGGTATTTTTGGTGGGTTAGTTTAGTGAACAGTTACTTATGACTAATAAAATTATGAAGCAGACAATTATTTACCTACCTTCGTTTTCAGGTCTATTTTCGTGGTTTCCTGAATTACAGGTGCCAATAGATCTATTAGAACCCTTATTAAATCTTTATTTAGTCTGAAGTTTTTAATGACTTCTGTTTCGCTCAAGTCGTAAATATCGACGGCGGGATAAGCGCGCTGTTGTCGCCGTGTATTGGCCAGTTGCTCGCCACTTTCCAACAACTCCGAGATAAAAATGCTAATAAACTCGTCCATCTTTCAGTGGTTTCAAATCCAATCGTGGGTACACAAATTACAATGCACAAATCAAAGAGTTCATATCGAATTTCCAGTAGGTATGAGATGCCAAGCCGGATTTTATTTAAAAACTAAAGAAAAGAAAACACAGTGTACAATCCAAAACTCAACGAATTCACTCAGAAATGACGTATCTCTACAATCGACATGACATCTCTACTGCTCAGAAGCACTCGACATGAACTCTAACGTTAGCCTTCGACAAATGTCGAATTCGACATCCCAAGAATAGCAACTTTTAAAATTTGTCGAAAAAATGACGTCATTAGAAACTTTTGTCGAGTTCGACACCATCTCTAAAACCGAGAATTGGCCCCCTGGACCGCCAAGATACGTCGGCCGTACTGTACGCTTGAAAACATATTAGCCAATCAGAGAGGCGATAATGAACCTGGCGGTTCAATTTCAAGTATGCGTACATTGATTTTCACTTGTCCTTGACACAGACTTTTAGCATGGATTCAGAATGTGATTCTAGATTCTAGGCCTCCAGAAAGCGTATATATCAATCATGGCCTGTATGTTCCCACTAAGGGCAAAGGCCTACTCTCTACTCTCCATCCATTTCTCTCTATTCAGGGCTATCTAGCTATAAGGTTGACTTTACCGTACCTTTATTAGGATAAAAAGGTATTACATTACGTTACATAAGAACTTGTTTAAACATTTAAGTTGCATTGCTGCATAAATGAATACTAATGAAATGAATTAGCATGGAAGATTATGCAGCTGGATTCTAGATGTATATATTTATTTAAAATTCATGATTGAATGATGCAGCGTTTTTCTTAGATATATTTAGATAATACTATAAAACTTTTATTACATTTTTGTTAATACTTATTAATTAAAAGTCATCAGAATTTTTAAACTGATATCAAGAAAATAAGGGGCTTTCGATTTCAAGTTCAAATTGTTTAATAATAAAAGTATTTATTTTACAAAAAACATGACATTTTGCACTTTATACATTGTTTGAAAATAATATTTACAATGTGGTGCGATAGGAGACTCTATCTTTTAAACTAGGACGAGCCTGTATCTTAAAAGATTAAAAGAAAAAGGTTTAAAAGATAGGGTTTAATTTTACGATCATAACAGGGTATTAACAATCCAGTACACACAAGTAATCCAGACATATCTAGCAACAGACGTCGTTCTGATCGTATTTGTATTATTGAGCCTCGAACAACTGTTGCAACACGTCGCCACTTTAATTACATAAGCTGTAAAATGTACAACAGAATAAATAAAATCATAAATATATATTCTGATACTAGGCATAAATGTAAGGAAAAGCTCGACACTTGGCTAAGATCACTCACATATGATGCAACTGAAAAACTCGTGGAAGTTTAAATATCTATAAACACTCACATTCACTACACAATTAGGTAAAACTACACTCACACTCCTACTCACACTCGTACACTCACCCGCCTTACTCGCACCTCACTTACTCACCCACACTTAACATTCGAACTCACAGTCATCCCCAACTCCACATTCTACTCACAGCACACAATTTAACTCCTTTTTTACTCTACATTATACTTCTATTTTAGTTTTTTTCTCTTATTTTACCCACTTTTGTTAAAATGTCTTTGTTATGTATTAACCTGGAACAGCTTACCCTCTCACTTGGAGTCGGGCGTTGGTAGCTGCGCCACAGTTTTAACTTCTGCAGCTACCATCGTTTTAAATTTTGTCCACTTACTGTACTTGTTTTTGTTCCAAAAATAAACGATTATTGTTATTGTTACTGTTTTCAGTCCCTCACTCTTCAATAATAAAGGCTAATTAGTCTAAATAAGAAAGGCATAATAATTATTCGTGGAGAAAATAATGAACTTACACTAACGATGTGATGCATTGTTTACAACAATTAAATACTGATTAGTGAAATATTAATTTTGTGAAGATTACTGTAACTATTTTAAAAAATACTTAATTTAATCGGGGTTGATCATTAGCAAATCATTATCATCATCATATCAGCCTATTGCCGTCTTCTGCTGAACGAAGGCCTTTAGCAAATACGCTTGATTAATTAGTTTGTCATTATTATTATTATACTAGCTGACCCGACAGACGTTGTCCTGTCCCAATCTACCTACTTACCTGCCTATTTACCTACACCTACCCTACACCCACCCTACACCTACCCTACACCTACCCTACAACTACCCTACAATTGACTCTTTGACGTTAGGAACATACCTACATTGTTTAAACAACAGTGACTGCTTGTAATTCAATATGAACTTTATACAATAGCAATAAAGCTCGTTTTAGTTAGAAAACGTTTGTATGGGAAAAAGAAAAGGGCTGTTTTTAGGGTTTTTCCGGCATTTATTCGAATTTTTCTCGCCGTAAAAACCATCTTTGAACTTCAACGAACATTAAAAAAAAGAATTGGCCAAATTGGTCCAGGCGTTGTTGAGTTATGCGCTTACCAACACATTTTGCGATTCATTTTTATATTATATAGATAGAAGACTAGCGGGCCTGGCAGACGTTGTCCTGCAAAACGACTATAGTGCCACCTGCCGGGTTCAGTTGTGAATCTAAACCATTATCGAATCCACTGGAACACACACTAACAAATTCATCAGAATCGTTCCAACCGTTTAGGAGGAGTTCACTTTCATACACACGCACAGAAGATTTTTATATATAAGATATAGATTAGCCTTTACTGTCCCACTACTGGGCAGAGGCCCCCTGCGTTTGAAGACACGGTTGGCGCAGAGGAGCACCGACTGACTGCTGCGCAGCGTGTTGCGGGTTCGAATCCCGCCCAGGGTAAACATTTGTGTGATGAACACTTGTTTGGTTGTTGTATATCTTTATACGTATGTATTTGTGTATGTATATCAGCTGTCTGACACCCATAGTACAGGGTCTGCCTAGTTTGGGGTCAGATGGCCTGTGTCCATGGGGACACATGGTCGAGACCGATGGACGGAATAATAATAATATCCACATATTATCTCGGCTCTCGGTCTCGGTCTCGACTTTGCAATACATCTTGCCAATTCTTAAGGAAACCATTCAAGTAGTCCACCGCGCCATTTCCTTATCAGTGGTAACGGTAATCATTTTTTTGTTACAAATATAAAAAAGTTGTAGACTGTCAGAATGTATATTCACGTTAATTTTTTAACCTATCTTTTTCCGAAAGGTCTTTGACTCTGCTTATGTCAGTGACATAACCGGCTTGAAGATATCTATCTTAATTTATTTATGCTACGGTATCACTTACATTTACTCTGTAAATCAAACGGATTAACTGGATGCAAAGGAGTAATATTGTAATATCCAGTTTCACTTGTAGTACAAAGATTTTTCACAAGAAATATTTAAAAAAAAATACCACGTATATTAGATGTAGGTAATTTTATAATGACCTGCTTCTGTACTTTCAGATAAGTTCCGGTTCTTATCTAGTATACATACATACAAATATTTATTTCTTTATTAAAACTGTGCACAAAATACAATAAACGGTTAGGTATAAAGGTTTTTTTTACCGATTACTGTACTCGTCGTAAAGATTATTTTCACACAAACTTTCAAGACCAAAATCTTGAAAATTAATGGACCGGTATTCAAATGCTTGATGTGGTGGCTTGATTGATAAGATACAACTAGACATAAAGAAAAGGGCCCAATATTCTAATGATTTGAATGTGAATAAAGAATCAGTACAAAAAAAAAAATTATAAAGAGTTTTGTAGCCGATAAGTAGGCCTATTACAACTTTTCTATAGATAGGTAGCTGCTGAAAATATGAAGGAAATTAAAATTGCAGGCGACTAGATACAAAATTAAAAAACGACTGTTTTTCATAAAAATCACAACACTGTCAGTCGCGTGTTCAAATAAATTATAAATAAATTGTTTTAATAATATTATGAACGGACATTGAAAAAATGTAAATATTTATTGTTCTGATATACACCTCTATCAATATCGCCTAGAACATAATAAAATGGGCAGGTGTTTTTTTTATTCATTCATATTTCTTACGTAAGTAGAGATAAATACATACATTACAATAGAAATGTTTTCTTGTGTCCTAGAATTTAAGAACGAAAGTATTTTTAACATTATGTAAAATGCTAAATGACCTGTTTGCGCCAGCCAGGATCATTTTTTTAACGAGTTAGTTCCTAAGTTCGAGATAGTTAGGCCCATTAAGTATCTACATTTGTAATTTAAAATTATATTAGCGAATATTAAAACGCGTATTTTCATAAGTAAGTTTTATCTATTTGGACCTACTTTTTTGGTTTCAATGACTTTTGATCAAGGTTAGCAGTCTACTCAAAATTAAGTGAATAAATTATACTAATTATTCAAGTTTTTTAATTGGCTGTAGGTACGCATTTACTCAATTTAAATTAAAACTCTCGCAAGTAATTTTCAGTTCGTATGCCTACAGTGATCGATATTGCACAATGTACTCATAAAAAAAAATACATACCCAGTTAAACTAATCAACACTAAAGTATACACACACAACACTAATTAATTAAAACGATTTAAAAACAAATCTCTATTTAAATATCGCGAATATTCCGTTAGAGCGTTTGGCTCGACGTGCGCACTCGATCGCGGTTAGATGCCGACTGAAAATAATACTGACAACTGACATTGATATTCGATTCTTAATTTGAGTCGTATCGCACACTACAGCGCAAAGCCGGCCGCGGTACAAACACGTGTTTCGCACACTACAGCGCAAAGCCGGCCGCGGTACAAACACGTGTTTCGCACACTTTCATGTTTTATGCGTTGTCAAGTGAGGAAGCACTAATTTCACCAACTTAAACGGATATGTCAAAGTCAAATCATTTATTTCAATTACAACAAGAAAAAGTAATTAAGTGTAGTTGCCCCTTCCAAATAGTAGTTTTGTATGAATATATCATTGGCAATATTATCCTCTTCTACGGCTTTATTAATTAGTTTCGCTTGTCCTAGACCCCTATCATCCCTACTTTAGTCAAATCACAGTAGACGTATAAAATATTTTCCGATTTTGGGGATCAATAAACTGCATAAAAAGGGAGAATATTATTTTTTAGTTTTCGTCCTTAATCTGCCAGACGTTACTACTGTTTACAACTTCAGTTCTGACCCTCTCCGGGTAGCAGAGCATAGACATTTACGTCTATATTTCCGCCACTTTCAACAATCATCGAAATATTTGAGCCAATTAACACAAAACTTTAACAAATTATACATCTAAACCATGAATCACTCTGTCTATTGGTAAAACCGCAAAAAAAAACCGTTCAGAACAGACAGACAGACGCGACGAACTTTGTTTTATAATAATTATGTAGTGATGATATCGTCCAGATACGCACATCCCTTATAAATACGAGTGCAAAAGATGAAAGTGACATCTGATAGAAACCAAAGGCCAAGTCTAATTTGGAACACGTTTTTTGAATTATGTTTTCTTTTTAATCAAGGCAACCTTAAAATTCACGGTTGAGCACCGAACATGAATATATGCGAACACTACAAGTTCTGTCATTTATACACCACGTGTGTTACTGGGGTTACTGGTTTTAGGATTTAATAAGATATTCAGAATGTTATAAGTTCAACGTGTGTAGATGTGTGTCTATTTGTGGGTGGCATCGTAGCTCCCAAACACTTGATTTAGTTTCTTTTACTTTGTAAGGTGACTTGATTTAGTGTGTTCTTAGCTATGATAAGATTATCCGCTCTTTTCTAGTTGATAAATGGATGTGAGCTTGTGAGATTGTGAGCTCTTCCCTAGCTCTGATCGAGATTTGTTCGTGTTGGGTGTTTTTAAAATTGTATTGCTGTCATTCTTATGTCACGCACGTGTATCAGCCTCGTCCCGCCTAGATTCTATAATGTCACGCAAGTGGGCCACACCTGAGTTCGTTAAACGATGATCTTTGAGAACAATAAAATCTTAGACACTCCGTCTTTAATTACAGATTCTTCTTAGCAATTGCTGGTTACATACCATTATCATCTTCCTGCCTTTATCCCATGTTACTTGGGGGTCGGCGCTACACGTTTTTTTTTATCTTCCATCCCATCTTGTCGACCGTCATGATATCACTTATGGTACATACCATGCTATCTAAATTAGTTCTAAATACCACGTGCAGGAAACACGTTGGGAGGCATGTGTCCCTCTAGTACCTACACTTCAATGTAAGTGGCCTGTCGATTGTCTAATTAATAAAGCATTACACCAAGCCATTGTTTATGTACCTACTTAGAAGGCAACATCCGCTTACATACGCTATAATTGGATGTTGTTTACGTCTTAATTTGATAGATTAATGGCTTCGGTTTACAAATTTCGGGTTAGTTATGTGGTAGGTTGATTATTTCCAACGAATTGTGTTCCTGTTTTTAATTAAGTCCCTTTCAAAATGGCAATGCCCGGATACAATAATAATAATAATATGTGGGGACATTTTGACACACGGCCATCTGACCCCAAACTAGGGAGACCCTGTACTATGGGTGTCAGACATCTGATATACATACACAAATACATTTTTTTTTTAAATACATACATATATAGATAAGTAAATATAATTATAATAGATAAATATATAATAGCTAATTATATAATAGATATATAATAAATATATAGATATGTATTTGGGCATTGCGAATAAGTATTTATTTTTGGTTTTTGGTTTCCATTGCATTGAAACTGCCTGGAGCCTGTTCAATAGAAACAATTGAGTTTTCATTTAAAGTCGGGCAATTTTGACAATTACTGGTATTTCTGGGTGTCATAACAATCATTACAGCTTTGTCTTCCAATTGTCCGATTTCTAGAACAATCTCGACCGTTGCATGAAAAGTCTGACAGACAATAATGTGTTATCTTCCATTCAAGACGGCGCAGGAAAACAAGCTTCGTCCCTAGATGATCCATTGTAAAGTGTGAGTGTAAACAAATCCAGTATAATAGATGAGAGGGATATGATATGATTCGCAATCTTATCATCAACATACATAGCCCAAATAAACTTCATGCACAAGGGTACAGCGGACTTAAAGCTTTTGGCATAGAACTTCAACTACTGCTAGATATAGGCCAGTCTTTGATTATGCCAATAATCTTCACACTTCAGTGCCACCCTCAACCTCATCTACCATCTTTAAAACCTAAGAGCTATCAACAACGATACAAAAAGTTAAAAATTCCAACCGATAATTATATAAAATCACTTTCGAATTTAAATTAAGTTTCGAAATTATCTCCTGACCCTACAAACGTTCAAGGTTCCATTACTACGTCTGGTGGAGTAAAGTTCTTAAAGTTTCTCGTTTGAATGAAGATAAACTGACTTGTAACGTTATAACGCAATAACCCGTGGTATATCTGAGGTGAGTTATCTCCATGCCCTTTAGACGAATGCGACGGGTACCGCTGATATATTATAAGAGGCTGGAATGAGACTTATTGGTATTGTGGCAAGGAACGCCGTGGGCTTGGTAAATGTGGCAGTAGGATGAAGTTTGGCAGGGAAGAGTAATATTTCACTGTTATTCGGGGTATTACTCATCGGGACTTATATTAAAAGCATAATATTACCGAGATTACGAATCAAGTGTCCAAGTGGTCCAAGGTTTAGGAAAAAATTACAGTGCCTATCGGGCAGAATTGTGTAGGAAAAATTTAAAGAAAGTTCTAGGCAGTTATAAAATTGTAGATTCTACAAGCGGTTTTTATCACATTCGGTAGGTATTTTGATTTTAGTCAAAGAGGTAATGATGTACTGCTTCCTAATGCTTATAAGCACAACCACACAGGTAAACAAAGCTATTGCGTTTACAAGCGTAAATGAAATGATCTTGTTTATCAACAGTACATATTGGAACATGACTCGATTCCAAGCAACTACTGTTACTACTATAGTTTCATCTGACAGGTTACCATTCGAGCAGGAGTAATTGCTAACGTGTGCACAGTACGAGCGCTAGACGACAACTTAAAATAGACTGTTGTTGTGACGCATGCGCAGTTGGAATTAAACCAACTGCATGGATTGTCATGACTGGGACGAATATTAACTGGTCGATGTTGAGAAGGCGATCTTAAACTCAAATATAAATTATTTCGAATAAACCATTTAGGGCCTAAGCACACCGCGGTTTTTAAACGCGCCGTCGACGCGCGTTTCAGGAATTAGCTTCGTTAATTATTTATAATACTATTATTGTCCCACTGCTGTTAATATTATTATTAAGTAGGTATATCTCTATAATTTTAATAAATTAACGAAGGTTATTCCGAAAACGCGCGTCGACGGCGCGTTTTAGAAACGCGATGTGCTTAGGCCCTTACTTTCAATGAATTGACATGTAGATCTACTTTTTATGAGCTGCCAAAACGCGATTCCCCCATACATTTATAATTTTTGATTAAAAAGAGTATCCGTGGAGTTTCTTGCTCGTTCTTCTCCATAGAGACCTTCCCTACGTTTTGGAACGAGCAATTAGCTTCAACTAACTGACTGACTCTTTGACAATTCAAAAGTGCCTGTAAATGGTTTAATTGAAATAAATGCTTTGACTTTAGATTTTTTCAAAATTGCACGATGTCTATATCGTTAGTGCAAAAATTTGATTAAGTACTTACTTTATAACAAGTAGCTTAATGCTTACAAATCTCAACCTGATGCTAAGACGTACTCGAAAGGAATTCCAGAAATTGTGGTCGGATTTGACGTTCTAAAACGTGAAACGACAAAATCACCAGCACCTGCAACATCGATATCTTCTCAGATACATTTTTCCAGTTTCGCAGAAAACTACAGGCAAGCCACAAATCTTCTCATGAGTAGGTAACTCATTATTTTTCCTTATTCTGTATTTTTGCTCTTTTTCCATTATTTTATATTTTTGGATTGCATTCATCAACAACCCTCATTTATTATTGTTTGTAATTGTATTCTAGATCATTGTATTAATTGTATTTTGTTATGTCACGTGTATATTTAAAGTTAGTACAACGTATTAATATGTAAGTGCTGTGTACTCCTTTAAGTGACCAATCCACCATAATCCTAGCGAATGTTCGCCTCATCATATAATTATGTTATTAGTGGATAAGTCGTTGGAAAATAAATAAATAAAGTGACGAAACGTAGAACGAATTTTGAGCAATGTTTCGTCAGCGAAGATAATCTTTAGATAAACAGCCGGAACCTAATTTTTAACAGATCCACGTGTAAATTGTAAAGTGCCAAAACTGCTTAATCACTGCTGTGTGACGTCACGCACGTCCTCCACCTGTCGTGTGGTGTCAAGACATGTTTGTTCTTGTCTCTACTGTATGTAAGTAGTCTTCATGAAACTTATCATTGATAACACCTCTATGATATAAATGATATAATGTTTTTTTAACTGCCTCGTACAGTTCGATTCAAACTTAATGGCGGCTGTGAACGCCCCTCACCACCGCTGACACGTGAAATTATTACTGCGCAGCCACTCGACTCGTGTTAAGACCCGCCATAAAATTTGAATCGTTCTGTAAGTCCCGTGGTCGTTAGCGCTGACGGTCCAGCCGTCCAAGGTTCAATTTCTAGGTCGAGCAAAGCCCTTTGTCATTAGGCAATTCTCAGTATCAGGCTACTTTGGAAGTGGGTGGTGTAATACCCCCGTGCTTCAAAGCTGTTTGGTTCGGCGTCTGACCTCTCCCGGTCGTGTCGCATTGCCGTCCCATCGGACTGTATATAGTCCTCTTCACCGTATCCGGAGACAGCGACCCTGACTAAATTATTTTACTGTCGCGAGCCCTTAGATGGCTAGAAAATTTAAACTTGGTTTTGAAGACCCGGTGCCACACCGTGCACAGAAGAGCTGATAAACTTCATTAATAAGTGTAAGTGTATGAAGACTTTGGGCCACTTTTACGTAGTTGACGCTTCCTGTCTAGATCTTCGAGACGATTTGCTTCAGCGAAGCTTTTGCGAGTTGCTTTGTGAATTGAGGAGCGCCACCTTTCATGGTTTTGAGCATGGTCCTGCCACCGATCAACGGGTATGCCACAGGTTGTAAGGTGACGTTTTTTTTTGCGCACACACTTGTGCATTTGTCCCGGCTGTCATTTGTAGATCTTTGGCAGTCGTTATGGGTATATATACTCAGAAGCCAGAAAGTCTGACAACAAGTCTTACCAAGGCGTATCGTGTTACCTATATCGGGTTGTGGAGGTCCAATAGGCAGTCGCTCCATGTAAAACACTGGTATTCAGCTGCATCCGGTTAGACTGGAAGTCGACCCCAATATAATAATAATAATAATAATATGTGGGGACATTTTCACACACGGCCATCTGACCCCAAACTAGGGAGACCCTGTACTATGGGTGTCAGACAGCTGATATACATACACAAATACATTTTTTTTTGTAAATACATACATATATAGATAAACAACACCCAGAAACAAGGCAAACACAAGTGCTCATCACACAAATGTTTACCCTGGGCGGGAATCGAACCCGCAACACGCTGCGCAGCAGTCGATCGCTCAGCCACTGCGCCAACCGTGTCGTATACTTGGGAAATGACACTTGTGCATTATAATATCTTCTGCGTCTTTGGCTAGAGTCTTTGGTCTCCATTGAGATTGGCGGTTAGAATTATTACCATAACAAATATGTAGCCACAATTTTTTTATCCAGCCACACAGTGTCTTATCTTATTTACTTATTATTTTTAAAGTTGTCACAACTCAATGGCCAATATTATGGATTACGTTTCTGATAGATGTTTTATCGCTATCAGAATGATAAAGTTGTAGGTGTGCGGAATTTTTTGCTAAAATAGTGTGCGATTTGTTTTGTATTTCCTGCTTTGATCGCCATTTAAGACGTAATTTATAAGCTCTATAATCAATCAAATTGGCGACTGTCAGTGATATGGTGCTGTGAAGTCTGTCATAATCACAAACATGATTAGGCTTCTCCGTATTACAGATACAGACGGCACATTTCTCAAATAACCCTATTTGAGAAATCTGGAATTGGGTACCATCATGGTACCATATTAAGGGATTGGGTAGGTACCTGACAATATTAACAAACAATTCTAATAGAACTTCTCTAAAAAGCACTTTATATTAACCCTGAAAACCCGATTTCCTTTCAATTAAAGGCTCTCTCAGACAGGCGCGTTATTATCGGTCGATAATACCGGATGCGTTTTTGCCAAAATGCGTCCCGATTCGTCCTACCTACTTCTATTGCGTCGTTATTATTATTATTTACTGAAGTAAAACTTGTCTGTGTCTTGTCTTTGTTGTGTCTTTAACACACGCTTGACTTGGGGAGTAAGCTGGTGAATGCGTGACGAGAGCGTTAGGAAAAGTGTGATCGGGCGAGGCAAACGAAAGTTACGGAAGTTGAGAGGGAGATATAAGTTAGTAAAGATAGAAAGAGAGAGAGTTAAGTTTCGCATAATGGGGCAAGAGAGAGGTGCGAGCTTACATTTTCTTTCTCTCTTTCTCTCATAGCCAGTTGCAAACGGATACATACATATAGATATAGATGGAGATAAAGAAGTTTTACTTCAGTCGTGTGGTCTAAAGCGCGCTAGTATTTTTATTTACTTATTTGTTCAAGGTTACATACAACAGCCCCACAAAACCGCATTACCGTTATTAACGCAGCAGTGTGTAACTTCGTAGCCGTTCTAGTACAAAATGTACTGAAAACAAATATCGCAATAACGCAACCGATATTATCGGCCGATAATAACGCACCTGTGGTGGAGAGCATTAACTGAAGTATTCGATTTTTAGAAGCTTTGAAATCAATAAATAGTAAGTCGATTGAAGTGGCAAAAAAGTGACGTCACTGTTTACTATTGCCATATAAAAAAGTGACGTCACATTTTACTATTGCCATATAAAAAAAGTGACGTCACTGTTTACTATTGCCATATAAAAAAAGTGACGTCACATTTTACTATTGCCATATAAAAAAGTGACGTCACATTTTACTATTGCCATATAAAAAAGTGACGTTACATTTTACTATCTTAATCTTAATATATCTAATATTTAAAATTCTCGTGTCACAGTTTTCGTTCCCGTACTCCTCCGAAACGGCTTGACCGATTCTGATGAAATGTGTACATATTGGGTAGGTCTGAGAATCGGCCAACATCTATTTTTCATCCCCCTTTTTCCCCCCCTTTTCATCCCCCATCCAAATGTTCGGTAGATCGGGACAGGACAACGTCTGTCGGGTCAGCTATAATATATATAAATCTGCTGTCACGATGTTTGTCCGCGATGGACTCCTAAACTACTGAAGCGATTTTAATGAAATTTGTATACCGCGTGCAGTTTGATCCAACTTGAAAGATAGGGTAGGTGTAGGGTAGGTATAGGTAAATAGGCAGGTAAGTATGTAGATAAGGACAGGACAACGTCTGTCGGGTCAGCTAGTTGCCATATAAAAACCGATGGGGGAATCGAGTTTTGACAGCTTTTCAAAAGCTTCGGCCAACGACTTCGTTTACTTGGAAGTCAGTTAAATATACAGGTAAAGTAGTAGTAGTAAGTAACAAGTAAATGGAAACAGTTCACATTTTAAGCGTGACCTTCAGTTTCCGTCTGTCAACTGTTTCATGTTTTATTTACTACAAAATAATAATAAACTAGTGAATACAAAGTTGATTTATTGACGTCATTCAAGTTCAGAGTGCAGCCTTTTTACGCAACACACTCAACCATAATGGCTTTCATTTTGACTACAAACAATAGTCATTGAAATTTTGCCCAAAAAATCAACGAACCTCATAGAATTATCAAAATGAACGCACGGTTGGCGCAGTGGCTGAACGATTCACTGTTGCGCTGCGTGTCGCGGGTTCGATTCCCGCACGGAACAAATATTTGTATGGCGTACAGGTTGTTGATCCGGGTCTGGCTGTTTGTATATGTATTGAGTTATATGTTTGTAAACGCATACGATACAAGAGAATATGCAAATTCTTAGTGTGGGAAGAGAGAACTTCGAACTTTTGAAAAAAAGAAAAAATGCGATTGTGTGTTTCTACTTTTTTCTTTCATAAACACTATGCAGTATGAGAGTTGAAAGAAAGAAATAGTTTTAAAGATACAATAAACTTGTACAGAATCCTAATAAACAAAAACGACCAGTAAAGCCGGGTCCAGACGGGTGTAACGTGTAATGTAATCCACCGTGTAATATAACACGAATTCTACGCGTGGACGGCACTACGAGCATTACATGTAACGCTCCACACGTAGAATTCGTGTTACATTACACGGTGGATTACATTACACGTTACACCCGTCTGGATCCAGTTTGGAACAGACAAAAAAAGAAGATACGGAGCTTGCTCTTTTTGATCATCTAATATTACTTCGCCAAACAAAAAGAGAGAGATAAAACCGATCTACCGTGTCCATCATAACATGCCTTGCTGCCGAGGTAATAACATGGTCGCAAAAAGTCTCAAAATAGTCAAAATCTCCGTCTCAAGCTTTAAAAATGTAGGTACATATCTACAAAAAATAATGAATATTAATTTCTGCTTTTTCAATGCCGGAGTCGGACTTGAAAAAGCAGAAATTAAAAGGTTTTCAATGTCATATTGGAAGTGTTTACCTTGGTTTCGAACGAAAAATTGATGTGACAATTTGACAAGCGCGTAAATGTTGATTGGTTGACTGCAATTGTCAACAACCAATTACAGAAGCGTGTAATCGCCGTTATGACACATTGTTTTAAGTATTATATTAACAGTTAACAGTATTTATTTAACAAACCTATTAAATTATAATGCGTTTAAACTATGATATTTATAAAACCATCTACCGGCTGTTATTTGTGTACTTTTGAAAATATTATGACATACACACCTGCGACGGCTGGTTATAATATTTATAATATTACGGATATCAAATTTTCTGATAATAAAATATAGCCAGCACTCAGAGTTAATTTGTATGTAGCTTCCTATTCCGAAAGGCGAATTTTTAGAATTGCACCAACGTTAAAAAAAAAACAATTACACAGACTGATTTAGTTCTCTTTCAGGGTTCCGTAGCCAAATAGCAAAAAAACGGAACCCTTATGGATTCGTCATGTCTGTCTGTCTGTCCGTATATCACAGCTACTTTTTACCGTAACTATAAGAACTATACTGTTGAAACTTGGCAAGTAGATGTATTCTGTGAAACGTATTAAGATTTTCACACAATAAAAATTAAATTAAAAATTTAAAAAAACCCCCAACGCAAAACATAAAAGCGATTATGTAAAAAGTAAAAAATAATACTTTTGTTGAGTCATCAAATGTTTGTTCGTTGAAATGGCGCTATAATGTCGCGGCGGGGTACCGCTTAAGTAAGTCAGTCCCTCAATTTACCAGCATTTCCTACCAATTTGCTTCCTTATTATCAAATTTTTGTTGCTAATCTAGTTGTTAATCTTGTTGCAAATCTAGTTACCATCAGTTCGCTATTTTTTTAGATATTTAGTTATTGCTTTAAACTTAGCGGTACCCCGCCGCGACATTATAGCGCCATTTCAACGAACAAACATTTGATGGCTCAACAAAAGTATGTGTGGTCACCTATAATAATATGTTTGAAAGCAAAGTAAACATCCGGTATGCGTCTAAGATCCCTACCGCAGCAAACAAAAGAGCTGATAACTTTAAAACTGCTGAACCGATTTTGATGAAACATGTCTAAGAACCATCGCTAGAGAATCTACTTTCAAATAAAAAAAACCGCATTCAAATCGGTTCACCCGTTAAAGAGCTACAGTGCCACAGACAGACACACAGACACACAGACACAGAGACCCCTCTTTTTCGTCGGGGGTTAAAAATAGAAAAAAAAAACAATCAATTTTGGGGGCTTCCCATACTTAGAACTGAAACTCAAATTTTTTTTTTCATCAAACCCATACGGTATCTATGGATAGATTTTCAAAAATGATATTGAGATTTCTAATATCCATTTTTTTTTCTAAACTGAATAGTTTGCGCGAGAGACACTTCTAAAGTGGTAAAATGTCCCCCCCCCCCTGTAACTTCTAAAATAAGAGCATGATAAAACTAAAAAAAAATAATATGATGTATATTGCCGTGTAAACTTCCACCGAAAATTGGTTTGAACGAGGTCTAGTAAGTAGTTTTTTTTTAATACGTCATAAATCGTAAACCGCAATTTACCTTCCATTCAATCAACTCAAAAATAAAAAACTTTTATATTATTATGTTACTTGCTGCTACGGAACCCTTCATGGACGAGTCCGACTCGCACTTGGCCGCTTTTTTTATATTTCAGAGTTAGTGCCATAATAAAAGTTTTTCGTATTCATAAGTGCTTTTACCCACTGAAAGACGCGAAAATTCAAATGATTAAAAAACACTCTTGTTAGTAACTTCGTTTCCTAAAACGTGAAATTGCAAAAATAAAATCAAGATGCGGTAAAAATATTACCCAGAGTTGGTACCTATATCGCACCACAGAAAAATTACCATACATATATTTATTCTCCTTTTATTGATCGAAACAGGGAACTGAAATGCCAATCAGTCACCCACCAAACCGCATAGCAACGACATTACGATAAGATAGTTTTAATTTATACTAATACAATACACCCACGAACACACCTCATCAGATAAAAGGTGAACGAACTTGAGCTTTATCTGATAGATGCATAAAGGTTATAATGAGTTAATTAATTTTTATTCCCACGCCGCATTTGATAGCACTTTTTTCTCAAATCGAAAAAGCTTTTCTTCGAGTCGAGTCGTTCGTACTGCGAATTCCGACTCCTTATATTGAGACCAAAGAACACCTGCCACTCAGAAGTCAGAAGACTGCACACCCAGGTAGGCCGCTGCAAACATAACTTACCAAATCGGGGACAATAGATCCCACCGATACCCGGTGTGAGTGCGGTGATCCTGACCAGACAATGGCCCACTTACTACAGTTCCCAAAGTGCCCCTACACCTGCACCTTAGAGGACATTAAAAACGCCACTAATGCTGCGATAAATGTGGCTACCTACTGGACCCAAGTAGTCTAACAAAAAAAAGGAAAACCATCGATTCGAAAAGAAGAATATTAAGAGCGCGGCGAAAGAACTCATGAATGTGATAATTTTATATTATAGGACCAATCCTGAAATACTAAAGAATCAGCTGTTCCCTGCAAGAATGCACTCAAAATAGATAAGTTTTTAACCAGCGATGGCAACTGCCTGCCTGACCTCCACAACCCAGTAACTGGGTAGGACGATACCACTTGGTAAGACTGGGTGTCAGACTATCTAGCATCTTACCACCCATAACGACTGTTAAAGATCGAGGAATGACAGCCGGGACCAACGGCTTTACGTGCTTTCCGAGGCACGGAGGGATCTCGGTATGAAATGGATAGTCACCCATCTACGGAGCGACCGCGGCAAGCGTAGCTTAACCATACCCGATAGATCCGTACGGCTTTTACTTAGCCACGAGCCAAGAGCCCCTTCACACCTCATCCCCTCCCGTTCATTCGTGTCTTTCACAATAAGGACGTAGATATTTAATTTAACGTATCATCAAACTTAATTGTACTCCAATCAGTTATTTATAAACAATTCACTTTCATTGAAGACAAAGGCGGCTCATTAATTATTTATAGGTTTTTCTACAAGTTGATAGGGTTGATATAATAGTGTCGACTGACCCTGAGGGGCCTAAGGTTATCTTACTACGCAGCACCCACACGGACACGGGGTGGTCAGTCTTGTGATAAATTTTACGATTATATCCTACTGGTAGATTTACCCTTATCTAATTAAGAAATAGAATCTAAAGCACGTGTGTATAAAGTCCAGAATTACATAATGTTCCCCTGACTTTCACAAAGAATCATGGCGAGATTCATACATTCATTTGTATGAAAAAAAAAAGTAATTTAGAGGGTTTAAAATATTTTCCAATGTGAAGAACACATTGCCAGGAGCAGATTGATATACTTCGCATATTTTTAAAACCCCGCATAATTAAAATATTACGAAATGAAAATTTTAAATTACACTTTTTTGTTTCATCTCGATGTCCATTTTGTGTTTATAAAAAAAAGAAAATGACAAGTGATGTTATAGGATCTATAAAATTGACAGACAAGTGATGTGACAAGTGTGTGGAAAAATAATGTTTACATTATTGTGATATGTATTATTTCCCATAAAACGATGCAATTTCAATATATGAACTGCGAAACGGTGGCTGTCAATGTCACTGTTACTGTCAGTCACAGTTTCGTTCTGAAATAATGAGCTTTTCGTTAAACTATTCACTTTTTTTCCGGGGTTTTAAAAATATTGTAAATGCCTGAAGATACTCTTTAGGTACCCAAGAATATAAAAATTACAATTTCAACTTCTCTAAACATCTTAATTGTTTTTGTACAAATTCTGCCATGATTCTTTCCGTTACGACAGCCAATTTCAATGGAGACCAGCCAAGTACGCAAAAGATAACATAGTGCACAAGTGTGTGCGCAAACACAGGTGCATTTCGGTGGTGCGTTTGTGGTGCTCATACCAACATGCTACCTGCATCAGGTGATAGAAGAAAGCTTTTGGCCACAGGATGTGGTATTCCATCACTTTCGCAGACAATTGCCACCGGAACGTACAAAGACTAAGTTGCTGCAACTTTTTGACTGACCGACTCCTTGACAAGGAGAAGGAGTGACTTGTCACTCCTTGACAATTCAAAAGTGCCTGTAAATGGTTTATTTGAAATAATTGATTTGAGTTTGAGTTTATTTACATAAACACTATCGTGGTATGTATACTTAGGTAAGTACTTGCGTAAGTATGACCCAAACACAGATGTGCAAAGTAAATAAATATTTTTTTTAAATAAGGGTTATTTTCGGGGGACCAATTAGGAAATTAAAAAAAAAATATTTTGTAAACCTTACTCTGTCATATATCAAATGAAAGGGCTCGTTATGAGGATCTCAAATATATTTATGATATTATTTTAAAATAAATAGTTTTGATTTTATTAATGAAAGAATACGAAAATTGACCATTCCCGCCCCCTGATCTCCGAAACTACCGAGCCTAAAATTTTGAAAAAAATACAAAATATAGTTCATTGCTTGTAGATTACAGGAAAATCTTTAAGAATTCTATCAATAAAAAATAAAGTGGTAAACTCAATATAATCCGTTCAATTACGGAAAATAGTAGTAGATTCAAAATTCACATATAGTAAGAGTACCTATTGTAAAACATACCACAATTGAATAAAAAGATTTGACTTTGGCATTGTACGGAACCCTCTCCACACGAGTTCAACTCGCACTTGGCCGGTTTTTTTAATTATTTCTTCTTCTCTCATAGTCACATTGGATCGGCAATCCCGAATATTTCCGATCGGTAACACCCCGTCGTCAACACTGTTGACGATCGGGAAAAAAAAAGTTTCGATCGTTCACAGTGTGTACGAACGGGATTTTTTTTCGATTATTTAAATTATTCCCGTTCATTAACACCCCGTCAAAATATTATTATTGTAATTACTGTAAAACATATACACAGGTATTTGATTTTTTGTGTTGCAAAATTCCTGGTACGCTGATTTAATAGTAAAAAACAAGTACCTATTTTGTGATTTTGATGTCAACAGTGTTCACGACGGATGTTACTGAACGAGAATAATTGGAATAATCGAAAAAAGGTGCCGTTCGTACACACTGTGAACGATCGAAACTTTTTTCTTCCCGATCGTCAACAGTGTTGACGACGGGGTGTTACTGATCGGGAATATTCAGGCAATCCGACACGATAGGGGAGAGATATCAGCCGGGACCAACGGCTTTACGCACTTTTCCGAGGCACGTGGATGACCTAACACCAAACTTCGGACTGTTACTGGAAATTCCCCTCAATACCAGTTATAATTAGCCTTACCTGACATTTGACATGCCTGATACCCAAATCAGTTATTTATGTCTGCCGATAAGTAAGTTCGCCGATAATAAATAACTGCGCACACGCACCTCTTCAAAAATCACAACTGTGACAGTTTGGTACACATCACATGCGGTCAAATGTGGAGGCTCACATGTTCGGTAATGGAAGCTTATCATTTGGGCTGATAACGATGTAGGTACCTATTCTAATGTTACCTATATATAACATTCAAACAAATGATACCAATACATTGTAACCAATGAAACCATTCGCAGATCTTATCAAATTACTCCAATTAACCTTTTTAGGGTTAATTGCACATTGTCCAGACAAGCCAATTGAACTTTTAACAGAGTATTTAGTCTGGGTAGCAACTGTAAGCCATATGTGCTGTTACATGTGACCAAAAATGTGTTGTGTGCAGCATGAGGCAGTTCGGCTGCATCTGTCTGTGTTTTCGTATATGGATTTAAAACTACTTGATGGATTTTGATGCAATTTTCGTCATTTTTCAGGTAACTTCTTGGTGATCCATCCCTCTCTGGAAGGCGGTTGCTAGTTTTGAATTATGACGTAACTGAAATGTGCCGAGTTTAACATTTTCCTTTGCAGAATCAATACCTATTAGTTAATCTGTGGCAATACCGCTATCTCGGATATCTATAACGCTATCAAAGGTTCCAAAAAAATTAAAAAACTCTGAAATTTTATTTCAATATTGGGTTTAGATCTGCCAAAACGAACCAATCTTCGTCAAAAATGCTCCCATTTTCGTTGTAATAATTTTATATCTACTGATTCTAAGCTTATGTTCTGGATGTATAGGTATATGAATTTGCTATTTTAAAATGGGACAAGCCCGCCACACTGTTCCCTAACCACTTTAACTCCTGTAAGCCAGAATCAACAGTAGCGACCACCAGAAAAGCGCCAGAGCAATGAAGCTCGACGAGTCCCAGAGAAACGATTCAACTGTCTTGGATCCCGCAACGAAATTAATCAGAAAAGAACAGCGGAGGAGTAAGAAAAACATATTTTCCACTTCCCTCCAAATCAAGCAGGAGACAGAACAGAACTAGGCCAATAGGCACAAAGGGACGTTTACAACTGGGAGAAACCCAGTTGCTAAGCACCACGGATTATAATTGACATAATTAATGGGCCCTAAAAAGTGAGCTGTTACATTAAATTTAATTCCAATAATAGGTATGGCAAAATCGCTTGAACTCACGGAAATTCGGAACTCACTATCCAACATAATATTGCGTTCTTTCTGCCAAAGAATACACTCCCATAAGATATGATGTGCAGATTGTTCGTATTCACAGTCAGATGTAGAACATTGACAGAACAGAGTCAGATGTTGATATGAATCTGCTATTGCCGGATATCAAATTAGTTTGTCGTAATTAATTGAATGGGGTCGCAAAGTTCTCGAATGGAGATCACGGACCGCCAAGCACAGCGCGTCCACTAACGAGGTGGACCAACGACCTGGTTGAGACCGCAGGAACACGCTGGATTCAAACCACTTCCAACCCGTCCTTTTAGGACTTAGAGAAGGCCTATGTCCAGCAGTGGACGTCCAACGGCTGATATGATGATGATAATGAATTAATTTAATTAGTGAGAGTTCTCCTTGCGCCGAATTAGCACGCTGAAGTGGAAGTGGGCCAGCCACGTCTGCAGATGGGCAAACAGTAGACGGAACAGAATGGTGACGCGTTCAGGCAAGCGTAGTGTGGGGCGACCTGCGTCACGATAGACCGACGATTTGAAGAAGGTGGCTAGCAGCGGATGGATGCGGGCTGCCCAAGACCAGGTTGGTTGGCCATCTCAGGTCTACGTTCAGCAGAGGACGATATATTAGAACATATATTGACTATTGTAACATAACCATAAAAAGAAAGCTTATCACACACTCACACTACACATACACACACCACTACACACACTACACTCATATATTCATTCCTAGTTACACAATCACAATCATTTGCTGTATTAACAACTACTAGAAATGTCACGGTTGTATTATATTTAAATAGAAGTCGCAAAATCTCTAACTCCTAAAATACAGGTCTGCGTACCTAGTTTAGGAGCCCGGAGAGCTGACATTAGTTTTAGACTTGGTTACACAACCCTGATTTTATAAACTACTAGCTGACCCGACAGACGTTGTCCTGTCCCGATCTACCTACTTATCTGCCTATTTACCTACACCTACACTTTTTTTTTTTTTTTTTTTAACCTGGGGAAATCCTCATGGACTGTCCCCCGTCTGGGGAAGACGGGAGGGTGTGCCGGACTCCTACCGGCTAAAACCACCACGGTGTTCCTCGACTGACCCATGGGTGGGGGTACGGGATTCGCTCGCGCATGCACCGCGCCTCCGCCAGGCTATGATCCGCTTACCTTAACCTTAACCTAACCTAACCCTTAACATTTGGATGGGGGATGAAAAGGGGGGGAAAAAGGGGGATGAAAAATAGATGTTGTCCGATTCTCAGACCTACCCAATATGCACACAAAATTTCATCAGAATCGGTCAAGCCGTTTCGGAGGAGTACGGGAACGAAAACTGTGACACGACAATTTTATATATTAGAATGTACTGTGTTGTTGTTTATTTTTTGTGTACAAATAAACTATTATTATTATTATATGATGATGATGACGTATGTAGCTCATTTTACCAAAACTAAAACCACTTCTCACGAATCACCAAAAAAAAAACTCTGCCTCATTCGCGCGACCACAAGATGACAAAGCACAGACATCTTGAACTCATAAATCATTCTTACAACGATCAATAATTCCAAAGCACAAGTTTTTTATCAGTCAGTTAAGTTTTTATTTATACTCTGTAACCATGGCGAGCGGTGACTACGCGGAAATCCAAGGTCGAAGCAATGACTTCACTTAATAAGTACAATTACTATGCCAGTCATTACAATGTTAAAAAAGTTTACTGCGACGTAGTTAAGTAGATGGTTAGGTTAATACATTATGTAACATCTAAGTATATTTTTACATAACACTAGCGGCCATGGCAGACATTGTCCTGCCCATAAAATAAAAATGTCTTACAACTCGACTGCAGCGCCACCTACCTGGTCCAATTGTGAATCTAAACCATTCTCGAATCCATTGGGACACACACAAACAAATTCAGCAAAATCGGTCCAGCCGTTTAGAAGGAGTTCACTTTCAGACACATGCATAGAAGATCTTTATATATAAGATAATAAATAATAATAATACTTTTTTTAATTCAGATCATTGATCCATATAGTGTCAGTCACATCTTAACCTAATGTTAGTAAATAATAATTTAACAGCACAACTAAACTTAAATTAATTGGGGACATGTACCATCGCGGACTTTCCCGCCAGCTCAATTAAAAAAAAATCCCTTGGCGCCTGCGAAGTCAACGGGGCGGGGTAGAGAGCGCTTCCATCTTTTGAGTGCAAGCAAAAATGAACTTAGTGGTGGTCAGGCGAGTGTGACCACGATAGTACATCTGTGCGCTCATGTCTGGGCCCAGTGCTTTATAAATGGCCCTTGGTCTTATGGTGCTTTATAAGAATAAAACATAGTCGCTTCCCGCCCTCTGTTCCTCAACCAATGGTTCCTAACATTTTCGACCTTGTCATCCCTATGACTCACTTAGCTAAGGAAACTGATTTACTTCCCCCCCCCCCCCCCCTCTCATGTTACCAATGAATATAGTACCTACATATAAAGATAAACAGTTAATGATATATAGGGTGACTGGTAATTAGTGTACGATACTTAAACACGTGATTGTGTTCATGACAACAAATAACTTTCCCAAAGAAAACATGTTTTTATACTGGTTCTCTATTATCATATTAACACAACAGCAGTGCTATTCTGTTACAATCTCGCCCGGTGAGCACCTAGGTGAAGTGAGCTGTCATCCGTCCCGATGCTAGGGATTGACAAAGCAGACAGACGGATGACAGCTCACTTCACCTGGGTGTTCACCGAGGGAGATTGTAACAGAATAGACATACTGCCGTATGAAATACACGCGCGCGCACAATTTGTGACCTAAAGTGAACCAGTACAAAAAATCATTTTTTCTTCGGGAAAGTTGTTTGTTATCATGAACACAGTATCGTACACCAATTACCAGTCACCCTATATACAGCTAGGGCATGAAATGCACTGGCGAGCTAGATTGGGTGTTATTGGTCTAATCTTTGTCATATTATGCGATGTGGAGGAATTTTTTGATGTCTTATTTTATTAGTTTTTTTTTTTGTTTAATAGTTATAGGTTTTTCTTTTTTATTTTACGAGAAAATATTTTTAATAAAAACAAAAGTTTAAAAATAAACTATTACCAGCTAATTACCCCCACAGAATACCAGTTTTACCCACGCAGGGGTAATTACCCCCAAGTTAGGAACCGTGGCTCTATACGCTTAGATCTTTTAAACTACGCATTGCGGTTTTTATCGATCGATAGAGTGATTCAAGAGGAAGGTTCATACGTATAGTTTGATCTACATTGTACCCGTGCGAAGCCGGGGCGGGTCGCTAGTTCATATTAAAAAGCTTTTATCTGTTTTGTTTGAAAGCGCCAATCTCCGAAACTACTGGTGCGATGTCCTTGAGTGCTATAGGCTTTATGATGTTATTAAATTCAACAGGGACATTCAATCAATAGGGATTCGTAATAAAATTTACTTATTTCAAGAACTAGCTGACCCGACAGACGTTGTCCTGTCCCTATCTACATACTTACCTGCCTATTGACCAACCCTACACCTACACCTACCTACCCTACACCTACCGTACACCTACTCTCTACTCTACTCTTTTTTTTTCTCCAAAATAACCATGCTCGTATTTCAAGGAATATTATAAAAAAGAATTATCGAAATTAGTACAGCCGTTCACGCGTGATGCCGTGTCCAAGGAAAATAGGGATTCATTTTTATAAACGAGTATATAGATTTTACATTAGTAAGCTAGTACATTATGTAAATGTATCCACACGAAGACACAATGTACTAATACTAATCCACTACGCAGGTAATTCTAATTCTTTAATCGTTATTATGAACTCACTTTTTCCCGCGACTTCGTCCGCGACAAAGTTGATATATTATCTCGCGGGAACACAAAAACGGGATAAAAATTATCCTACAATCAATCAATTATTATTATTTATTTATTTATTATAAACAAAATTTACAAAGATCTTAACTTAAACGTATGTCCACAAAACCCCATTATGGTATTTGTTTGTGTGCTGTGGTATGTGTTTCAAATACCACCTAATTTCGTTCAGCCGTATCCACACAAACTTTCGAAGGCTTACTGACTATAAACCTCCCCGGTGTTCCATCTCACACCTACGCCGGGGGACGCCGGAAGGCTCTTTAGTCAACTGATCCCGTAGGTTCAGTTGACCTAATGCATATTTTGAATTGGTCGAGTGGACCCGTTCGTTTCGCAGAAGGATACCTGCGTCTTAGGACTCTTCGCTCCCGACCATCGACTCGACCACGGTCGGCAGGGAGAGGTCACTGCCTACTTCTGAGACGAGGGCTAGGCGCGGCTTCACGCAAGCGGCACTCACTTTTTTATGTTCCGGGGTGGAAAATCCTTATAGATATCCGCCCTGGGGCGGGTGAACGGGTCTGTCAGACTCTTACTGACTAAAAACCACCCAGATGTTCCATATCTCACACTCTCTCTGATCGGGTCTCCTTAGGTCAGGGGGGGGAGAGAGATGGGGTATTAGACTCCCCCCGGACGTCTAAGAGCGGGGCCCGTGGGGCACTACTCGCCGCCACGTCGAGTCCTGACGGGTGCGGGGCGACAGACGTCCCCGAGTCCGTCATCACTGGACTCATTTAAGAGGAAATACCACAGGCTAGAGAATTGAAAATTAGGTATTTGTAAAATCTATTGCTGTCGCGCGATGCCCGAACACGAACCGCAGAGCGCGATAGAGACAACTGCAGCTTTGACCGAAAATACCTATTAAAAGTACACGAAATCAATGATTCGTAGTCCCCTGATTTCTTCTCCAAAACTTAACCCATTTAACTGCTTTTTTCATTAAAAAATAAAGAAAGGCTTTTGCCGTGTTCCTGTTTTCTATTTTTTATATAATCAAGTCAAATTTGTTTTCTGAATGTTTGAACACAGCGGAAAATCATGCCAATTTTTTAGGTTTTTGAATATTCATATCTCTATTGATAATAAATTTATGAGAAAAAGAAAAACATAGGGACATGCCAATAGTAGCCATGGATATTTAAAAAAAAAAAATTGATCTACTGGCATTATCCAGGGAGGAAACAGGGGACTAAGTTTGTATGGAAAAACGGCCCTTGTGTTTCCTCTTAAGGCGACGATATACGACTTTTACAGATTTTAAACTGACAATCACGTCAAAATGTGCAGTGTAAATGATTTGAAAAAAATATATGTTAAACTAGAACATTCTCTTAATCATATAGAAAGTGAATATTTTTGATGAAGTTCATATTAAATAGTTTAATTAACTCGTGAAGTTGTGTCTGACGCGGACAAAACATTGACAATCACACAAAATCTACCAGGTATAATTATCCGAAACTTACACTATCTTACAGACAATTTTATTATCTATCTTTTAGTATACGCCTATTTTTTTAATTTTGAAAGAATACTACTTTTATTTAATTTTTTCGACTAAATTTTGAAAGTTTTGGACGCAGATTGCGTCCGTTCTGCATCAGTTTTGCGTCCAAAACTCTCAAAGTTTAGTCGAAAAAATTAAATAAAAGTAGTATTCTTTCAAAATTAAAAAAAAGGCGTATACTAAAAGATAGATAGTAAAATTGTCTGTAAGATGGTGTAAGTTTCGTTTAATTATACCTGGTAGATTTTGTGTGATTGTCAATGTTTTGTCCGCGTCAGACACAACTTCACGTATTAATTAAACTATATAATATGAATATAATTAAAAATATTCACTTACTAAGTGATTAAGAGAATGTTCTAGTTTAACATAATATTTTTTTCAAATTATTTACACTGCACATTTTGACGTGATTGTCAGTTTAAAATCTGTAAAAGTCGGTTAATAGCCCCTTAAGGAGCTGGAAGAGGGCGTTATCCGCCCTCCGCCGACGCCCGGTGCAAAAATGCGAATCGGCACATTCTAACCTAACCTATAACGGCTTTAACTCTTCTGTAACAAGTATAGGTAATGATAACAAGTACGTTCTTGCTAATATTACTCACACCGAGATATTGCAATCTTATCTGCTGGATAATCCTAGATTACTGTATCTATTACATACGCAATAAGTTATGAAATTCTTATTTTTGTTCCTCTTATCTCAATATACACATAACTGTGTAGTTAAGTACATATAGGAAAATTGAAAGTTTTTATGGGTGGTCCACGTGTAGCAATTTACGTGTATATAAATATTTTAAAGCAGAAGTGTTGGTTTGTATTTTTGTTTGAACGTGCTAATCTGCAGAACTACTGACCCGATTTTGAGCTTTCTTTCGCTAGTAGGAAGCTTTGTTATCCCTGAGTGCTATGAGCAATTTTTTTTTTATATGTTTCCTGTCTATTCCATTCGTAAGATAGGTACCTACTAGCTGGTGCGTCACACGTCACACCGCACTAAAAATAATACCACACTAAATACTTAATATAATATTGAATGAAACGCGTACAATGTTCTATTATTTTACCATTATTATGATGTTTACCCAGTGGAGGTCATGGGTAGTGAAAACAGGCAGGTGGGTTGTCATGGAACATCGCAACACAACGTGGAAAAATACTCCAATAATAACGCTGTGTGATAGATAAGAATAATGGATATATTAGGTACTTTTGTGAAGTTTCATCCGGTGTTATTTAATTTAAACCACGCTTGTGTTAGTGTGGTGACAGCCCAGTGTTTAAGCTGCCCGCTTCTCATGCACGAGGTTGTGGTTTCGCATCCGGGCTCGAGCAATACCAAAAAGCCAGGATTATATTTTTTCATTTCCAAATTCTGTAGATGCCGTATCTACAGAATTTGCAAATGAAAAAAAAAAGCTTTTTACAAAAAAGACAACCGCCTTCAAAAACTAAAAAGTGAAAAATAACTTTAGCACAGAACACACATTGACTTTAGTTTCGAAATTCAGTGGCTTTGTTCTGTTTGTTGTTTTGTATTGCCACCGACTTCCGAAACTAAAGTCAATGTGTGTTCTGTGCTAAAGTTATTTTTCACTTTTTAGTTTTTGAAGGCGGTTGTCTTTTTTGTAAAAAGCTTTTTATTTTCCGCTTTTTAGTACCTCCTCATCCAAATCTATTAAGAAGAGTATGAAAGTTAACTACCTACTACAAAGATTGATGAAGCTAAAACGTCAACTATGTAAATTGTGTGATTTTTCAAAAAGTGCTGAATCAATTTCGATAAAATTTATATGGGACCACCCCTGAAGCATACCCTATCCGTAAAAAGAAGAATTTTCAAAATCGGTTTACGTTTGCCGGAGTAATCGCGTAACAAATCGCGCACATACTTAATGTAAATTTAAGACTTATATGGTTTTCTCATGGATGCCATTGTCAGAACCGGACCAAATTAAAATGGGACCACACGGGATGCACTAGCTTTCAAACAAAAAAAGAATCATCAAAATCGGTTCACCCAGTCCAAAGAAATAAAGGTAACAAACATAAAAAAAAAAAAAAAAATATTCCAGACGAATTGATAACCTCCTCCTTTTTTGAAGTCGGTTGAAAATATAACACTGTCTTTGCTGCGTAGGTATTAAGTCAAGCCGCCTTTATACCTTATTGTGGAAAAAATTAAACATCACATGGACGATTAATCAAAGATATAGTAAAAATATTGAGGATAAAATGGACTGCTCACCGCACAGACGTTTCCATTTTGAAAGAGCTTAGCATCAAACTAAGACTTTCCTCAATTAAGCAACTGCGAATTCTGAAGATGTTTGGATATGTCATAAAGACGAAAGCACTTTAAAGCGATTCGAAGCGAAAGAAGACAGTAGAAGACCAACATTCACGTGGCCGATCACATAAAAGATGGGCAGTCTTCTTTATACTGACTAACCAAGTCCTCTGCCCAACTGATTGTACAGTTGCCGGCACGTAAGTTGGCCACAGATTTTGTAGTGGGGGAAGTTCGCGCATGTAAAAATGTATGAAATTGTGCGTGCGCGAACTTCCCCCACTACAAAATCTCTGGCCAAGTTACGTGCCGGCAACTGTACAAATGTACACACAGTGCCGTGAACAGAGAGGGATGGAGAAGTCTCGCAAAAGCTGCAACCATAATGCCAGCACTTCACATGGCGTATTTGTACAAATATTCGCCTTACTTGGATAATACAAAGTGTACCGTATTCTTATAGAAATAAAGTCTATTTTTTATTATCCAAGTAAGGCGAATATTTGCACAAATACGCCACGTGAAGTGGTAGCATAACAGACAATCCATGACCACAACCACTCCGCCAAGAGTGTACGACTGAGAAAAAGAAACAAACACACATTTTCTCGAACTCCACATACAATAGTGACATAATATCTCGTTATTCTCAGAAACCTGCAGGGTTACGACACTGCAGCGGCTGTCGGCCAATGCCCGATAAAACACATTTCCTCATTTAAAAATAAAAAAGAACCGCAAGTCAGAGTCTGCCTTACACATAAAGGGTTCAGTCTTCCGTACCATCATATTCCTGTCTTTGTGTCATGTCACTTGGGGTTAGGGTTGCCAATTCTTTGTTGGTCAATTAAAGTAGTTCTAAAATTTTTACCCATAAAAATATAGTAGATAAATGAAAAGGTGAAAAAAATTGTAGGTTCCAAAAATTAGGTAGGTAGGTATTTTATTTTTTTGAAGAATTTTATGTGAATTATTAAACGCATAGCTGTCAACTTGACATTCCAGAATAGTTAAAAATAGGTATTGACGTTTTGTTTTACGCTTACACATTTTGTAACGAATATTATTGCTAAGAGTTTGATGCCTTTAAAATATAGTAGTTTCGCCTACTATATCTTTTTCTCAAAAATATAGTAGTCGAGCCTCTAATATAGTAGGATACTATATTATATAGCAGGGTTGGTAACCCTACTTGGGGTCCGCGCAACCTGTTTTCTTCTTCCATCTCGTCCTGTCATGCTGACACTGTCAAGACACGGTTGGCGCAGTGGCTGAGCTATCGACTGCTGCGCAGCGTGTTGCGGGTTCGATTCCCGCCCAGGGTAAATATTTGTGTGATGAGCACTTGGGGGTCAGATGGCCTTATGTGAAAATGTCCCCACATATTATTATTATTACTGACTCCCTTTTCTTTCATATTCATCTATACCAACCACTTTACGAGAAAAACGATACAACTTTCTTCCCCTCTGGATCCTGGAGCTTTTTTACTAAAAAGACAACCGCCTTCAAAAACCAAAAGGTGAAAAATAACTTTAAAACAGAACACACATGACTTTAGGTTCGGAAGTCGGTGGCTTGGCTGTTCTATTTATTGTTTTGTATTGCCACCGACTTCCGAAACTAAAGACATGTGTGTTCTGTTTTGAAGTTATTTTTCACTTTTTGGTTTATGAAGGCGGTTGTCTTTTCTGTAAAAAAGCTTTTTTATTTTTCGCGTCTTAGTACTTCCTTATCATCCAAATCCATTAAGAAATGGCAACACAGTCAAAACAGAGATCGAAAGTACAAGGTGAGAACATTACAACATCAATCCATATATTTTTTTTTGCTTTCTGTCGATTTTTCCATAAAGTGCTAAATCAATTTCGATAAAATTTATATGGGACCACCCTTGAGGCATACCCTATCCATCAAAAAAGAAGAATTTTCAAAATCGCTTTACATTTGCCGGAGAAATCGCGTAACAAATATACAATAAAAAAAAATACAGACGAATTGAGAACCGCCTTCTTTTTGAAGTCGGTTGAAAAGAACAGTGGAGAAGTAAGAAATACACATTCTCCATTTCCCTCCATATCAAGCGGAGATCGAACAGAACTAGTCCAATTTTGCACAAAAGGATGTTTCTTGTATGGGGAAATCCTTTAATTTTATTTTTATTACGGGTATAGTAAGACACACTGTGTCAGTCACTGTGTCAAGTGTCTAGTCTACCTATTACGGTCAAAAGATACAACCTGTGACAGACAAGCGGACGAACGGATAACTAAGAGCAATAATAGGGCTCCAGTTAGACTCTTTCTATACGGATCTCTAAAAATACTTGAAGAATAAACAAACATCCACACTTATTGATTATACACATAAATAACACTTCTGATAAGTGCTACGTATATTTATGTACATAACATTATGTTTGCACGTGCGTCACTCGCACCACACCTCCTGAACGGTAGCGTGTATGTGTGGGTGTGGGGTGTTTGTGTGAGTACAGTGTGTTCGTATTTGTAGCACTTGTATATTCTGCTGTGTCATTGTTTTAGGTAATAAGTATTGATTAGTGTTCGGTAATATTTTATATTATTCTTATTATTTATTTTAGCCTGTATCACACTGAACGGCCAAGGTCTCCCTTTCTCCTTTCCTATCATCTCTGTCCTGGGCCAATTCCTCATGTAAGCGTCAAGTTCATCCCGCTATCTTCGCCTAGGTCTAACACGGTGTCACTGAACATTTTCCGACCCACAATGTGGGTCGCCGTATTGACATACGGCAGACATGGTCGGCCCGAGGAGGCACGGCTCCCTGTCGTTTCGGGTGACGCAGGTGCTCTCGGGGCATGGTTGCTTCGGAAAGTACCTGTTTTGCATAAACAGGGAGCCGGACGCCCGGTGTCACCAATGCGTCGACTGCCGGGAGGACACGGCGCGGCATACGCTGGCAGAGTGTGCCGCTTGGGAGGAGCCGCGCCGTGCCTGAGTCTCAGAAGTAGGCAGTGACCTCGCTGACGGCTGTGGTCGAGTCGATGGTCGACAGCGCAGAGTCCTGGGACGCGGTGGTTTCCTTCTGCGAAAGTGTCATGTCGCAGAAGGAGGCTGCGGAAAGGGAGAGGGAGATCTCAACTTCCCACCCTGCCCGCAGCAGGCGCACCGGGCGTCGGCGGAGGGCGGATAACGCCCTCTTCCGGCCCCCCTAAATGGGTCCACGGGCGGCAGACTCGGGGACGTCTGTCGCCCCCCACATACACCAGGACCCGAGGTGGCGGCGCGTAGTGTTCCACGCGCGCCCCTCTAAGATGTCCGGGGGGGAGTCTAACACCTCACTCCCCCCTCTGACCCGAGAAGTGGCCCGCTGCAGCGGGCCGGCACCAGCCGGGGGTTGCGGAAGTATCTCCAGTTCCCGCGACCCCCGACGTAGGTGTGAGATGGCACACCGGGGTGGTTTTTAGTCAGTAAGAGTCCGACAGACCCCTCCGCCCGCTCCAGGGCGGAGGACATCCATGAGGATTTTCCACCCCGTACCAAAAAAAAAAAAGACATGGTCGGCCCAGTCCCACTTATGCTTGGCTGCTTGTTTAATGATTTGTGTCCTGGGCAGCACCGTGCTCCTAACTGGTAGAATTTTGTTAAAGCTATTTTTTTATATTAAATAAATGCAACAGGACTCAAAAAGATTTTTTTTTTTTTTTACCAATGATAGGCGTACGTTTCACCTCTATCTCACCTGATGCGAAGCGATGATGCGGTCTAAGATGGAGCACGCTTGCCTAGAAGTAACTTATTCACTCTTGACTTAAAGACTCCCGGGTTATAGCCATCAGGAAATACAGACTCGGGCAGGGAATTCCACTCCTTAGCAGTACGCACAATGATTGTGTTCCCAAAACGTTTTGTGCGTAGATATCATACAAAAACTACAATATTAAGAAAAAAAAAACCGGACAAGTGCGAGTCGGACTCGCCCACCGAGGGTTCCCTACATATTTGTAGGTACATATCTATACTTCTAATACTAATCCATACTTTAGTCTACCTAATATTATAAATGCGTTTTTTGCGACATAAATGGTCGTATCTTTTTTTCACGTTAACATAGAGGGTTGATTTTTTTACAGCACCAAGGGACCGTAGATTTAAGTATACGGTTTATAAGGTAGTCTATAAGGGTTCCGTTTTTTCCTTATGAGGTACGGAACCCTAAAAACAGACCAACGCTTAACGAGTAACAATATGCCTACTACAGCATTGCCGGATGTACGGGCAATCCAGTCAGTTCGCGATCATCGCCAGGACAACGTAGGCAGGCACTGCCCCGCACTCTGCGCACCAGGGACGGGATATTGGTTGGGTGGTTTTAACCAGCATGTCATTTGAAATAAATGGTAACTTCTGCCCGTAATTTCGTCTGCGTAGCCGAATTAAGACAAAGTTCTACACAATTTCACAGGAACACAAACAAGATAAAAAAAATTGTATTGTACGGGCCATAAATACCCGTATGTCTGCTAGATGCCGGTTAAGAGGAAATACCACGGGCTAGAGAATTGAAAATTAGGTATTTGTAAAATCTATTGCTGTCGCGCGATGCACGAACACGAACCGCAGAGCGCGATAGAGACAACTGCAGCTTTGACCGAAAATACCTATTAAAAGTACACAAAATCAATGATTCGTAGTCCCCTGATTACTTCTCCAAAACTTAACCGATTTATCTGCTTTTTTTCATAAAAAAATAAAGAAAGGCTTTTGCCGTGTTCCTATGTTTTGTATTTTTATATAATCAAGTTAAATTTGTTTTCTGAATGTTTGAACACAGCGGAAAATCATGCCAATTTTTTAGGTTTTTGAATATCATATCTCTTTTAATAATAAATTTATGAGAAAAAGGAAAACATAGGGACATGCCAATAGTAGCCATGGATATTTAAAAAAAAAAAATAATCTACTGGCATTATCCAGGGAGGAAACAGGGGACTAAGTTTGTATGGAAAAACGGCCCTTGTGTTTCCTCTTAAGATGTGGGCCCGTATATCGCAAGACAGGTGTCCTGACATAGTCAGGCGGGGTCGCCGTAGACCGAGGAGAAGATGGCGGGATGCTTTAGATGGTTTCCTCACGAATTGGCGAGATGAGGCACACCATCGGGAGAAAGCTAGATTAATATCTATATGCTGGTAAAATTTCAGCAAATTTCGTTCAGCCGTTTAAGCATGAAAGAGTAACAAAAATCCATTCGTCCATCGCTATATGCTAACAATCTTTTAGTAAGATTTTTTTCTTCTGAAAGGTAATTTTAAGAGGTAAGGTAACTCACCATGCTTTTGTATCGCGAAATTAAAAAAGTATCAGTGGTGCGCAGTAGGTCAGTTAGTTAGTTAGGTGCTTCCATGGAAATGAAAAAAAAAATGAAATGTATGGCCAAATAACCTTGGCCATACATTTCCTGTTTGCCGCAGAATCGAATTTCGCACAAGTTTTGATTGTTTTTTTGTTATAAAAAAAAAGAGAAACGATCTTTTGAAATAAAATAAAACGTGAATTATAAAGATTTTTAAGTTACCTGTCTATTAGTGTAATCCTCAAATTAATAGCACGTCAACTTTATCAAAAGATACATGTTTTCAATTATTTTAGTCATTTTTTACAGGGAGATTTACGTGTATAAAAAAAATAAGAACGTGGAATGTGATGATAGGATATTGAACATTAATAATATGCTTTTAGATGTAGTTTGTTTCTCTTAATTAATGAGTTAATAGCCCCTGAATAACGAAGAAAAACGCACTTTTGGTCGAGGTAGCGCCTTAACGTTAACTCATTTATTAGGAAATCGTGTGGTAAACTCTACATTTGTCGGCCAAGTCACGACCTCGAAATATGGTTCGTTTTCTTTTCCTAAAATTTTCTTAGACAGGGGTCCGTGAAATTGTTTAAATTGTGAATGTAGTCCGCAAAACCCTTACTTAAGGTATTCTTTACCAGTCAACCAAGGTGAAGAGATAACATGGCAGGTGCTAATTATGTCATAAAAGTATAAATTATGTATCCTATACATGTTCATACTCGTCACTGTAGTACATTGCTTATCGGAAGCAGCTGTGTCGTTTCAGGCCCATCCTTTGAAACCAACTGTAGCAACAGAGAGCACTGTTCTGACTTAAAGGTCACGAGCGAGGCCCCATAATGTGCGTGAAGTTAATACGTGCCAATAAACGCTATGAAACACTCCTTGGTTGGTTTAGAAAATGTTTACAGAAGAATAATAATTCCAGCATATTGTCCCACTACAGGGCAAAGGCCTCTTCTCATACAGAGAAGGCATTGATCACCACGTGCGCTCAAGGCGGATTGGCGATAACAGATTTTAATTTATTATAAGTAAGTTCAGGTTTCCTCACGATATTCTACAGAAAAGCTTGAGAAACTAGATAATTAAAAAGCTTGTCATTATTGACTGTCAAGGCTCTTTTAAGAGGACGTGGTCAGCTAAGCAGGCCAGTCAAATATAACAGACTGGGTCTTTTATCCAGCACCAATGATAAACACATTCATTTTGCCAGTACAACTAAATCCTTGGATTCTCATCGCGAGTGAGATACACAATAAGAGGGCCGAGTGTAACTCACACTAGGGCACTAGGCCCTAAGAATGCAAAAGTGCAGACCTCTTCCCGAAATATCGTGAGGAATCCCGCAGTTCATTGATCAAGATCAATGCAAGCCGCATTGGCATAGTGTTACATCATAACAATATTATTGAACTAGTGCCAAGTTCAACGAGCAGTGTTGTATTACGTATGAACGAGTTTTTGTATGCATGGGATTTTGACACTTGACACGAAGCTAAACAGGTGGTAATAGCTTGTATCGTTTTAAGTAAACTTGCACCACATGTTTCTTCACGATTGAGTGATTTGCATCCTTGTTGTTCATTTTAGGAATGAATATAGCTTGTGCGTTTATTTTTCGTTTGTTACCGCTTGGATGTCATAATGCCAACATGGTTCGGATCTTGTCTCAGTTCATCATCTGCCAAGCCTTTTCCCAAATATGTTGGGGTCGGCTTATAGTCCAACTGCAGCTGAATGCCAGTGTTTGACATGGGGCGACTGTTGTCTGACCGGTTACTGGGTAACACGATACCCCTTGGTAAGACTGGTTGTCAGACTCTCAGGCTTATGATTCATAACGATCGCGAAAGATCTACAAATGACAGCTGGGACCAACGGCTTTACCTGCTAGACAGCAGTCTTTTAATAGGGTACCTATTAGTTCCGTTACGATTCTTCTTTATTTTTGTACCACTTGCATCTTCTATAGCAAAATCAGCCACAATCACATCATCATAGTTCTTGGTCTTGCCGTCTGTCATTTATTTATATCTACGAACGTGCGGCATTTTGCTATTCATCATGCATTGTATTTTACAAGGAAAGTCCGTCACTAAACGCTTACTAAGCAGATCGCAAGACGTTGCAAAATGTTATGCAATAATTCACCTAGAAGGGAGGTATAAAGATAAATATTTATTTTAGTATGTACTGCATTCTTTACTTTTTTAAACTGTTGTTTATATATTTTGTGCTGGGAGGCAGAAACCGAAAGTCATGATGATAAGTGTGCTAGAAGTGTTTAATTTTAACTTATTTGAATAAGTCTTGATAGATTGACAGGTTTCAGGCTGCTGGATCGATCTGATTGAGATGAAAGATTTATTGCAGTAGAGATCTTGGACGGAGCTGGTCCAGGGTAGTGTATGTACACTACCTGGCTATGTACCTACTGGACCAGCTCCGTCCAAGAACTCTGGTACTGGTATATTTCTGTCGCATCTGCGAGACCTCTGGTAATGTGGTGTCTCTAGGCAGCGGTTACCACTGGGGAAGAAGCTTTTCGAGTGGCAGCCAGATGGAACGAGGACATCGTCAACGTCGCGCGTAACCGATGGATGCAAGCGGCAGGTGGCCTCTCGTTGTGGTATTCTATGAGGGAGGCCTTTGTTAAACAGTGGACGTCTCCTGGCTGAAGATGATGAGGTGTACCTCCTCAAGATGAAGTCATCCGATTTCACAAATTGGGGGGGGGGACCTGGTAAGTAACACCGAGGATGTTGACAAAAATTACATGGCAATTAATAGCCGGTTGGAATTTCAAAAAGGGGCAATGGTTTTCAAAACTGTGGTGTAATAATGACCAAGTATGTATTTAGCACAGTCCGCGACTTCGTTCGCGATTTTTCTTAAGGATCCCTATTTAAAAAAAAAGCTTATAAGTAGGTATCTGGAATAACGTAGCTTCCTATTAAAAAAAGAATTATCAGTATCGGCCCAGTAGTTCCGGAGAATAGCGGGTTCAAACAAACAAACTATCCAGCTTTATAATATTAGTATGGATTCATAGTATTGTTGTATGTCCTGTGGTTTTATCAGTAAGCTACATCGTGTGCTGGTGACAATATGCTTTCCTCTTTATTTTTTTCTTTAATTCTCGGAACAGTCTTTAATGGGCACTTGTTTTTTTTCTAAATAACTACTCGCTCATTACAGACGCACTTTCAAGCCTTTAGTACTTATCTTTATTTTATTTTTATTATTTGTTATTATAGCGGCCATGGTAATACACCCTGTGTGAAATTGCCAAGTGTCTAAATATTACGGCTCAAAAGATACAGCCCTGTAATGTGTCAGACGGACAGACAGACAGCGGAGTCATAGTAACAGGATCCAGTTTGGCACCGTTTAAGTATGGACCCTAAAAAGAAAAAATCAAACAAATTTTTGTTGCTTTCTCCTTGCGCTGTGATTCGTGGGCCAAAGCACACACCCTACTTTTAGCATCGGCGATCTGATTTTGCGACTGCTGCGTCGCGTTTTGGCGACTCTCTGCACTCCATCGCAGTATTGATATCGCGCGTTTTAGTGACTGCTCCAATGCTGGATCGTGTTGGCTGTAGTGTTACCGATCGATAATCGACTATCAATAAAGCAAGCAGCAATGACCCAAAATAAATAAAGAGAAAAAGCAGCAATGCAGCTTCATTACAATCAGGGTGTAGCTTCGTCAAAATCTAGTGCAACACTAAGTAAGAGCCTAACTTCGAATCTTCTTCCGCAAATGAAAAATTGATGCAACCGGCATCTGGATGTGTGCGGAGCGTTCAGCCGCTGTCTCGAGCTTCCGAAAAGTGACTTAATCGCCGCGTTTGGCGTTTTTAAGTGTGCCGCGTGCAATTCTTGGTCGCTGCATTTAGCTTAAAACTGCTAAATCGCCGATCGACCATGCTAAAAGTAGCTAGTCTGCTGAGGCCCTAACTCCGCAGTTATCATCCGGAAGTCCAGTGGCCTTGCAAAGGTCTGACAGGTCTGTTTAGTATCTAAATGTGTACGTCATCACTCGAACTGACACGACATGTTGAAACACATGGTAAACGGTTAAATGTTGACGAAATCTAGTACAAACGGTCTGAATTCGTAAATATTGACTATTGTACACAGCGTTCTTACTCCTTCGTTCATTGATGAACTGGTATTTGTAATTCTAATACGGTCGTTAAGCACGGCACGCATTGTGAGGTTTCTCATTCTGGATTCCTAATCACCGTGAGCTTGGGTCTCATCACCTCGCTACGGGCGAAGAGGGCATACAGGTAGTCGTTCCATGTAAAACACTGGTATCCAGCTGCATCCCATTGGATTGGAAGTCGACCCCAATGTTGGGGAAAGGCTAAAGGCTAAGGCTTTAGAGAGAAGAGGAGGAAGACGAGAGGGTCTCGCGAGGAATTAAAACCCATACGGACCGATCGGCCATGGTTAAGCTACGGTTACTGCGGTCGGTCCATGGATGGACCAACCATTTAAAGGCAGAGTCACATTATGATCATTTGCCCGGTCAGATCGCTGTATTCGTATCACCGTATCGTTCGTCGTATACAGTGTCAAGCTCCGTATCTAGTTATGGACGTCTTTATTTCACTCCGTATCGTACCTGTCGTAACCTCAAGAAAAAGTATCGGAAAACCGTGCCGTATCTTCTTTGATGATTGGACAAAAACCGACACGAAATGGAAAAGGCCATATCGCCCTGTGTATCAAGACTGCGTATCATGGTCGCGTATCATCACCCGTCCAGATAGCCGATCATGCTAAGCGTCGGCGATACGGTGATCTGGGCCTGTAGACAAAATCCCCGTTTAGGCGCAAAACGTCCAATTCTCAAAATGTCCAGCGGTCGTAGAATCGAAGTGGACATTTCGCGAATTGGACATTGTGCGAAATAGACGTTTTGCGAACTGGCCATTTTGCGAATTGGACATTCTGCGAACTGGACATTTTGCGACCGCTGGACATTTTGAGAATTGGACGTTTTGCGCCTAAACGAAAATCCCTTTTCTGTTAGCCTTAACGCCAACGGAAAATGAAATTGTATGGAGTTGACGTTTGCTTACGCGATGTCACGTGATGCCACTACATACAATTTGATTTTTCCTTTGGCGTTAACGCTAACAGAAAAGGGATTATGTCTACAGGCTCAGATCGGGCAAATGATCATGTGTGGATCCGCCTTTAGACCGAGAGACCTCCGTGCCTCAAAAAATACGTAATTTCGTTGCTCCCGGCAGTCATTCGTACGTCTTTGACAGTCGTTATGGGTAATCAGAAGTCAGAAAGTCTGACAACCAGTCCTAGGAGGACGTATCGGGTTAATCAGTGACAGGGTTGTGAAGGTCAGACCGGCAGTCGCTCCATTTAGACAGTGATGTTCAGCTGCATTCAGTTAGACTGGAAGACGACCCCAACATACTTGGGAAAAGGCGACGCAGTTGATGACTTTAGTGTTGAGTAGGACATACAAGAGGCGGTACATTTGTCCCGTACATGACGTCAAAATGTAAGAGCGGTACAACATTTAAAAATGTACTACTTCATATTTTATGTCGTGGTAGTCGCTGTACTCGTTACTCTAGGTACGAAAACTATAGCGTAAGAGGGAGAGGGAGCGAGACATATGCTACAAGAGCACGTCAGTCTAAAATGAATGATTGGATGTAACGTAACCGCGACTCGAGACATTTTTCCTCATTATTTGGTTAATGCAAAATGACCTTTAACACAGTAAACAATAAAGTTTATTTTCTATTACCAAAGATAACAACATGACTATTTTGACAAAAACACCAAGTGTAGTACAAAAGTCACTTGCACATCAAATCACGTCAAATGTCATATTTGTACCGAGGACTTCAAACTAAAGACTCTATGCTTCAAACCTTCAAATGTATCACTAAGCCTCAGTACGCCTCGCCTCATTTGAAGTAGGACATTGTACCGGCTCAGAGCAAAAAGAGGCTACTCTTACAAAACTCTTTTTTATGTCGTGTCCTACCCAACACTAGATGACTTGTTTAGAGAAAGGTTTTATTGCGTAATTATGATTACTGCGTATTAATTTTATTTTATTTTAGTTTAATTCGCCTTAGGCAATGTTCGTTCTTATAAAGCAGAATGAATCGATTTGATATATTATTTTACCGATTAAACCTATAATTATACATGGTATTAAATTCTGCAACGTTAATTTAGGAGCAACGGTGAAACGTCTGTAACGTTAAAAATATTAATTATTGCTTTATTATCATGATGGCCCAGGCTTATGCCCAGTTTCTGAGGTTAACATTTAACTGGATTATTTATCTATTCGATAGTGCTATTGGTTCGATATTGCGTTTCCGAGCACTCAGTTATGGAAGAAAATCACTCAATAGATAACTTTGTCGAATTAATAGCTATCGAAAGACCTCAGAAACCTGGCATTTAGTGGTACGCCATTGGGCACGAGGAAGTACCAATGTGACTTTTTAAATTTCATTACGTACTTACAAAGTTTATCTTGGAAACAAATCAGTGAAGGAAAACATCGTGAGGATGTGAGAAGACTATCCAACACAAAAATAATTTTTCAATTCGAACCAGTAGATCCTGAGATTAGAGCGTTCAACCAAACAAACAAACAAACTCTTCAGCTTTATAATATTAGTATAGATAATATCTGGGCGATCGAACTTTGCTCGGGAATTTTTTTTGTGTTTTTTTTAAATGAAACCTTGCTAAATCGATTTAGCGGCCCCGAAACCCCCTGCATACTAAATTGCATGAAAATCGTTGAAGCCGTTTTCGAGATTTAGATTATATTGTTTTTGGCTCTGTTATTTAGTTGAGGTCAAAGTCGTAGAACATATGTTATTCAGGGTACGATACGAAGTCCAAATTAAGAGGTTTTGGTGTATTTTTTCAATTTCCCTGTATGTACAAGAATTGCTCGTTTAAAGGTATTAGATGTCTGAAATCGCCAATCCACCTTGAGCGCACGTGGTGATCATTGCTCGTGCCTTCTCTGTATGAGAAGAGGTCTTTGCCCTGCAGTGGGACAGTTATAGGCTGGGATTTTTTTTTTATTATAGAGAAAACAGTCCTTGTTTTAATAAATTAGTATCTTATGTACTAGCTTTCGCCCGCGACTTCGTCCGCGTGAATGCCTTCCTCAGGTTTCAAGCTGTGTTCATACCAAAATAAATGACAATGCCAGATCCTGCCCCACCCATGTACAGAAAAGTAAATTAATGAAAATAATTGTAATGAATATAGAACCTTTCTATACTAAATTGTTTTTCCTTAGAACTTGCGGATTACGAAATACCTACCCACAAAATACAACCTCATTTTGCCTAAAATACAATTTATCCTATAATCAATGTAATTATTGTTTTTAGATTTAAACGGAAACCGCAAGTTCTACAGTCACTAAGACTAATGTGTAGTTATCAGCAATAAATAAACAGTAAGATGCAACATATTGCACATGACTTTTATTGAGTGGGGCAAAGTTCTATAGAGTTTCTGGCATTGTCCTTTCATCAAAATCGGTTCAGCTGTTTCATCTTGAAAACGTAACAGACAGAGTTACTTTCCCATTTATAATATTAGTATGGATGGTTAGTATGGATTGCAGAATATAGGATGGAAGGAACCATGGATTTAGTAAGTACCATGGTTTTTAACTCTCCAGCGCTGAAAAATTTCGTCGCTTAGTAACAAAAAACAAATAAATTAAATAAATAAATAAAAAACAAGTTAGTTGTTTCATACCTTTTCACTTTCTAGTTATTGTTCTTTTGTAAGGAACAGAGGATTTGTCTTTTAAGCGATGATAAACTTCAACCACATTACACAAAATGCTTGCTGTACGAATTTTGAAATCTAACAAGCATAGAACTCTTAGCATTGTCAAGATTAAAGGGAATGTCATTATGAGTGTGTTACGCAATTAGGGCGCGATGACGAATGCTGTTAGGTAGGTACTCTTGCGCAGCGTCTGGAACTGTCTCGACTTCTCGAGTCGGAGTGACCGTGCGACAACGAGGCCGACCTAACGACGGCAATGATAGCGATGCCATGGAAAAGTTTACATTCAAAATAGACACGAACGTAATCGTAAGAAAAAGTTTTTAGTTGATGATAATAACAACTTTATATTAATTAAAAAAAAAAGTGAAAAGAAATTAGTAGTGGCCTTCGTGGTAGCAGGGTCTCCAGATTGGGGGGTTTTTCCCCATTTTGGGGAAAAATTAAAATTTTGGGAAACGTTTGGGGAAACGAAATCTGTGGGGAAAATGCTGGGGAACACATTATTTCTTGGCGTAAGTTTAGGGAAAAGCTGAAACAGACTTCTAATTCAGATGTTCCATAGATTAAAAATATAATATAAATATAAGTTCGTAACCAGCATTTTGTTACCGTTTCTAATGCGAGTGTTGAGAGAGCTTTCTCACTTTCTCAGTAATTAATTTAGTTAAAAATAAACTCCGAAATAAAATGTTAACTACAACAGCTGATCACATTATTCGAATCCGGCTGAAAATCGAGTAAAAATGGAACGGATTTTGGTTCTTGAGGAGAAATCGTTAAGCAAATGTGGAGCATAATTATATTGAACACTAGCTGACCCGACAGACGTTGTCCTGTCAATTGGTTTTTCAATTTTCTCACCGTATAAACCTTCCCTGGACTTCCACAAATATTTCAAGACCAAAATTAGCCAAATCGGTCCAGCCGTTCTCGAGTTTTAGCGAGACTAACGAACAACAATTCATTTTTATTAAACAGATAACTTTTTAAATTAATTTATAAACCACGACCAAAAGGTGGTGGTTCTTCATCTTTTAATGTTGAGGGACCATTTTACATTTGATCCATCTGTTTGGCAGTAAAATGTATTATTCGTAAGGTTGTTCTATTAAATAAAACACGCATAAAAATATTCGAAACCAAGAGTATATACCACGTCTGGAGTTTAGCAGATGGTTGTTGGAGAACTGGCAACGAAACATCATCTGGACTGCCAGCTAGCCAGCTGGGTATCTGGTAGATACACGAGTGTGCGGTGCGCTATTAACGAGTGTGTGTAGAGATCGAGTAGTGTGTTCAAACGTTTGACGTTTAGTCAGGATAACTATTTTAAAAATAATATTTATGTGTGGTTTAACTAAATTAAATTACAGATGTTATTTTAGTCTTAAAAATTAATATAGATACTAATGGGGGTGTGTCAGGTCTTGCGTTAATTGCGTTACTCCTTGTATATATATTAATTATAAAAACGCGTATTACCCCAAAACGACGCGTTACTTAGTAATTATACGATGAATACTGTGATCGCCAACATGCATCGGCCAAGCATGGCGATTATAGCTACCCCCCCCCCCCCGTTGGGGGAGACCCATGCTTATCAGTGGCATATCAGTGGGAGTCTAAGGGTTGACATGATGATGATGATAATGACGTTGTGGAGCACTTGATGTTTCCAGGGTGGTAGATGTCAATGGTATACTCAGTCAGTAGCCATTGGTTACTTATTTGGCTACGGTAAACAGCAACATCGCCATGGCGTCCCAGTGCGTTAGAGCCCTTAATCTTAATTTATCATTATTAATTGTAGTTCTTTAGAACAAAGGAAAGTCAGTCTCATACTTTTGTTACATTATAGTAGTCAAACTTTATTTACAGGGAGGATCTTCCTTCTGGTCAAATCAATTGGACAAAATAGTTTGACTATGGAGAAGGGCCGGTTAATTGGGTATTTTACTCTATACGAGAAAAAATCTATAAATATGTTATTGAGACAGTTTAGGTATAAAGAAGTCAGAAAATGTAAGTTTTAGTTCATAAAATAACAAAACAAATTTTTAAATTCAATTTAAAGTTTTCAGTATTTTTAATCTGTTTTAAAACACCGTGAAATAGTAGCGGCCATATTATTACGCCATACGGCTGTGTAAACAAAAAATTGACAACTGTCAGTCAACCGATTGGCGTAATATAGGCTTTGTACTTTTATTATTTTCGTAACCAACGTAATTTTTTCATTATTACACCTATTACAAAATATGCTTTTAATTATTTTTAAATGATATACAATTATCATATTTAATATGAGCTCATTTGATACAAAATGAACTAACGTCATTTATGCTGAGCAATATGGCGTCCAGTAAGAGGCGTTTTCGTCAAACTACGCGCGAAATTTGAAAATTTAAAATTTAAATGCATTTTTATGACACTTATCGATTGAATAAAAATTTTGTGTTTTTTTTTTGGTGGCATATTAGCACTACAGAATTTCATGGAGACACTTTTCAAAAATGGGTGTAATACCCTATTACTGTCAATAGGCAAGAAAAGTTCTCACATTAAGTAGGTCTATGAAGCATTGCCATACATTGTATACCAAGCAATTGTTATAATAGCTACTACTAACAATTAAGACATAGATCATCTATTCATCATGTTTTGACAACATACTAGAGCAACATCATTGTTCAAGTTTACAATGTGCTCATGAACCTACATTGTAAATAGCAATATGTTTACATTCCATTTCAATGGATTGATTTTGTAAATAAAACTGACTGGCAGGAAAGTGTTTTATATTTTTTTATGTACAAAGATGGCAACGCTAGATTGTCTATTCCTTTTTCAAATGAAGGTGGAAATGGAATGTTAAGGCTGCCCGCCCACGTCAGACTTGTTGTAGGACCGATTATCGGATTGGTCGATTATTTCATAGTTTCGTGAGACCGACTTTTTGTGGGACATCTGCGTTGGTATATTGGAGTTCATATGTTCCATTTCTCTCCGACAAAACATCGGTCACCGATTGTCTGACGTGGGCGAAGACCCTTAGTGACAGTCTCGTCTACATTGCCATATGCCTACTCAAGATCTCTCAATCCATATACTAAAATATTACAAATGCAAAAGTAACTCTGTCAGTCTGTCTGTTAAGTTTTCACGTTGAAACAACTGAATCGATTTTGATGTAATTTGGTATGAACGTAGCTTGGACCCTGAGGAAGGACATAGGCTATTTTTTTTATCTGCAACTTCGTGTGCATCCGCTATAACCGACATTCACACGGACGAAGTTTCGGGCGAATGCTAGTAATTTAATAAATGAAATTTAACTATTTTAATATACCAAATACAAGGTACATTACTATAAAACAAAAAAAAACAGGTAAGTAATCATATACAAAACTTGCTTAGAGTAAATTTAAAATGAATCAGATTAGAGACTGTCTAAAATGTCATAAAAAAAGAGAGCCAAAATGTTAATATAATGACCTAAATGTGAACTAAAGTCTCATCCAAGACTTCGAATGATAATGAATGAATGAGTCATGAGTTGCATAACTATCTGCATATGGTAGAATAAATCAATGAAAGAACTGGTCACTATATAGTGACCTAGATCTTTAGGTCTAGCAGCTAGGACCTTTAATAAATCAGCTGAGTTAGTGTTAACTACTAAATAAAGTCATATTTAAAATATTTATTTCAAATATACCATTAAAAGGCACTTTTGAACACCTTTTGCAAGAAAAAAGAAATGGTTCTAGTTGCCCCTTCCAAAAGGTATGGAGAAGAATGGGCAAGAATGTCCATACCTAGTTTACCTACTTACTCAATTAAAATATTTCACTGTGTACCTACTACTATTAGATCATTGGTAGTTATAATAAAAATAAAAATAATCTAATCTAATTTAACACAATTGTCTAAATAAATATCGAAGATATTAATTTTGCCTAAAAATAAGTCATATTAATTTTGTTGCAGAGAGAAGAGATGCCCATTATACAAAAAAAAAATCTATTAAGAATCTAATTAAAATCTAGGTAGGTAGCTTAGCATTGGATGCCATAATCAACCACTTATCATTTAGGTACTTATCTTTGGTCAATAGCTACTAAAACTTATGTTTTATTAACAAAATTCTTTATTGCCTCTAATTCTCTATTCAAATCCTGAAGAATTTTCTAGATAAGTATATTGGTATTTGCATAGACATGGTATTTGACACTCAGATATTCCTGACAGGCTTTTAAACCAGTCTGTAAGAAGTCATACTAAGGTTTTAATAGTTTAATTATTAATGAAGAAAAGAGGTTGATTCACGTGAATTAGGTTGTATACTATAAATACTGGCCAGTAACACTTATTGCGTGCAGTAAAGGCACGACGTGTTCAGAGAAATGGGAATGCTTACCGGCTGTTCTACCGCAGACTAATCATAACAATACCGACGATAATTGTTTTCCGCGAGGCTAACATCCTATCGTATTACATAAAACACCTTCGTTCTACACTTTGACACTCAAATAAAAAACAAAATTGCACTTGCAAAATCGATAAAACACCACACCACAAACGTAAATAAATCCATACGGACCACACTTGTTCGTATTGATTGGACCAGCATGTAAGCATAAATTAATCGATTTACACCATTTAAGTTCAAGTTTAATCTGCGACTAACTATCCTTTTTAATAATCAATACAAAAAGTAATGCTAACGATACAGAAATAATGAATTACTTACCAATAAATGGAGCGGAGCTTCAATGGTTTCTATGCACTGAATTATTTATTTTGCACTCTACGACTTACGTAATGATAAACTAATGCAGGTTGATAATTTTACGAATAAGAGGTCAATGGGCTTAATATCTGAACAGTTTTAAGTGTGGAAACTGCAAGAAAAATTATTAAAACGTGTAATAACCTTCCGCAAAGTGTTTCAGTTCCGCGACGATTTTTCTACGAAAACGGTTCGATATTCTGATGCCAGAGGGCGCAGTGGGCGGGCGCACAGTAGCATGTAGCATGTCCATTTGACATTTCAGTAATGGCTGCGTTCTGGTAACGTGCTATTTTTTTTAATAACATTTTCTATTAGTTATTTAGTAAAGTTATTAGTTATCAGTAAATCTATATTTTGACCTAACTAACCCAGGTATCAAAATGTGTTACGTTTTTGTAATAGAACTTGAGGAAAGTAAATAAGTTATGTAATAATCAATTATCTAGTTGCATTTACGTTTTCCGAACGCACCAAGAATTGATTTTCCAGTGTTCCCATTTAGGAGCATGGTATAAGGTTCAGGGAAAAGTTGAAATTGTATTTCGCATGGTGTTTATGTTACAGACATCAAGCCACACCAAACTATCAAATTTTCCCAGTTGAATGTGAACCTTATTATTTGAAATAAAGTTGAAAATCTATCAAATTGACAGATTGTTGTAGCTTGATGTATCTCTGTGCGTATTTTAGGAACGTATTAAATCAACCTACTTATTGATCAGGCTTAAATAGGATTGGGTGGGTCACATCAGCCGCATGCACATTGATCGCTGGGTAAGACTCTCCACGCAATGGGTGCCTGATAATGAATAATGCGAGGATTTGGACGCGTACCTACAGAATTGGTTCTAGGTGGCTCAGGAAAAAAAGGCTTGGAGGAACAATGTGCAGGAAGCCTTTGCCAAGCAGTGGAACATCCTTACGCTATTAAAAAAAAAACAACAAAAGATACCTTCAAGCCTGAGGACATTATTAAGATAAAGCAAAACTTTTGATTTTGAATCTCTTACAATGGGTGCTTTTTAACACTGTGGTGAGATGTTGGTTATAATGATTATTCGTGTTTTATGGTACGACTTTCCATTGACGTCCGTCGAATTAAGGGTGGGGAGGGGGTTGGGGGGAGGGGTGGGGTGGGTACTACCCCCCCTTAAAGGGAAAAGTTGCGGAGCCCCCCCCTTTTCGAGTTTTCTTAATTTTTAAGTCTGAGGAAATTTTTCCCATTTTATGAATTAAAATTAATAGTAAGTGTAAAAAACCATGGAGGACCCCTTAGGGGGGAAGGGGGTTCTCCCCCTACAGAAGGGGGAATCCCCCGTCATGTAAAAAATGGCACTGATTTAAAGAGGCAGTTGTAAATAGCGGTTTTAGTAAGTTAAAAATTATAAATGGCACGTTTCATAACTACCTACCAGCCAAGCCAAACCCTAAAATATTTTATGAATGGTCGAGGGTGGGCTTGGTAGACGGAGCCCCGCGAAGCGGGGCTCCTACTTCTGGGTGGTTTATAAAAAAATAACCACGAAGGGGATGGCGGGGTCTATTCGCTCGCTTCGCTCGCTCACACGACCCCGCCATCCCCTTCTAACCTAACCTATCCGAGTCGGGGTGCCCTAAAGTCCAGATTGCAATCAGTTTCTTACAAAATATTATTATTTACGTTTTATATAAAATAAAATGTTACCAAACGTAAGACAACTTAACCGTTGGTGAAACGAAACGTTCAATAGCGAGAATTCTATATAATCTGTGGTAGGAATTGATATAAATACTGCAAAAATATTTATTTTCAACATTTTTTTTCTCAAAAAGTACGCGTCTCCGCATGTTGAGACTTTACGTGTTCTTATAATAATTTATCCTTTCTGTGAAAAAAATATCAACCCCCAACTCGACGGCCTGCAATGGAAAGCTTAGCCTGTTTTATTTTTAGTACCTACTTACTTATGAGAAAGAAATTATTATCAGATTTAGGGGATTCTCAGAAGGAACGAGGGGAAATGGAAATTAGAGGATGACTACACTGAACACACTTTTTTAGCTGTGTCACTGTCAAATAACTGTCACCAGTCACTGCCAGTTAGAGTCAAAAGTCAAAACATCAATCGTCGTTAAAAATCGCGGTCTTGTTGTTGTTTTACAAAATTGCTAGAAAACGTAAATTTTACACAATAAATTATGATACCCAGTGCTAGAACAGCCCGTATAGCCAGAGAAGTGAAAAACTTTCAAACAAAACCTCCTTGGGGCATAGTTTGCCATCCAAGAGAAGAAGACATTTACGACGTGTTGAACTTCACTTTGCAGGGTCCCAAAGGATCTCCATACGAGAACGGATCGTTTAAACTGACCGTTACTATACCACAGAAGTATCCTTTCGAGCCCCCACTTCTTAAGTTCTCTACGCCTGTTTACCACCCCAACATTGACAAAGGTAAGTTACCATGTACTATGTAGCGGCCTCATTTCCAAGTAGTTATAAATGTTTGCATTGGTATTCTTGCCGCTGTTTTGTGTGCTCTACTTGAGGAGCATTGTAACTATTACCTGTGCCCAAGTTCTATTAACCGTAGAAAGGTAAAATTATCAATCAACAAAGAATGTTATCTGTAATAATTTTATTGATTGCACTTTTTTCATAATTTTGATGAATTTAATTTGTATTTAGTTATTATTTAAATATGCCGTTTTAAGAACTACTTAATTTTTTTATTTATAGGTGGCCGAATATGTATGGACATGTTAAAAATGCCTCCCAAAGGTGCATGGCTACCCACTATTACTCTGGAAACCCTACTAGTGTCCCTTCAGACTCTGTTGGCCAATCCCAATCCTGACGACCCCCTAATGATGGATGTAGCTAATGAATATAAGTACAATATAGCTAAATATTTGGAGAATGCTAAAAAACATACAGAGAAATATGGTAAAGGATAAATATTATGTAAAACTAGCCTGTTCCTGTGACTTTGTCTGTGAGAGTACCACTTATTGTAGATGTAAAGTTGCATATTAAAAAGTATAACTTCCATGGGGTTCCTGCTTACTCCATATCAAGTTTGGTCAAAATCGGTTCAGTGTTTTAGCTTTGAAAGCATAAAAACAACTTACTTTCACATTTAGAATATTATTATGGATGGAATGAGTGATAGAAAGAAAAATACATATTAGTTGGAATGTTTGTAAATTGTCCCGATACATTTTACCTTGCGGCATGCAAAATATTAGTTTTGAATTTAATAATATAATTACAATTACAACCATTACAATTATTTTTACTAGTTCTACTCAGTCATATTAGGTTTTATCTGTCTGAAAATATTAATTATTAAAATGTAAGTTTCAATATAGCAATGTAAAAATTATTGATGTCAAAATACTCAATAGTCCATACTCTAACAACAACCACACAAAATGTATAATATAGATAATGTCAATATGTATAATGTCAGTTTAAGTAAAGTCAATATAATTCTAATACAAAAATAATCAATAAACATTCACTAACATATGATTAGACCATTCAATCAATCAATAATTTATTTTGTTAAACATAGGTATAGTTACAGATAATACATGTTATGATGTCAGTATAACATTGATATACTTTAGAATAAAACTATAAAATTATTTTATTTTATTTTACAAACATCAACATGTTCCTATAAAGTTTTATCATTTAGTGTAATAACATTTCTCTAGCAATAGTTTAGTTATTGGTTTTTAAACAATTTTATTTTATTTATTATTCACAAAATCCACAGCTCTTTGACAATTCATCTTAAAATATAAACCGGATTTACAGCCAATTACGGATTTACAATTTAATAGCTATTAAATACATGCAGCAGAAACAGACATACATCATGCAGAAATTACTTAACTGCTAGCGCCAACTAAGCATTGCTAAGTGTACAGTGTAGATGAGTGTGTGAGGAGTTGCAGGTGGGTGTGTGCGTATATGCTTGGGTGTGTGTGAGGATCGTGTGTAAACCCATGGGTAATTCTTTAAAATGTTTAGGTAGTTTGTTATAAATAAGTGGTCCCATAGATAGAATATTATTTTTTAATAGGGCTGTTTTATGCCCGCCTGTGTATAATTGATTTTTATACTGGCTTCTTATTGGTCCTGTGCGTTGTCTTATCTGTCTGTCTAACCATTGAGGAAAATGAGTGTTTGTTTAAAGTGACGATTAGGGCAACTTCTAGTATATACAAGCAAGGTAATGTAATAATTTTTAGTAATTTAAATACTGGTTGACAACTGTCAGTGGATTTAAGACCTGTCATTGATTTGAGACAACGTTTTTGGGCCCTAAATATTCTATCTTTCTCACTGCAGTTACCCCAGAATATGACGCCATATCTTAAAACTGAAGCAACTAATCCATGATAGGCAATCACTAAGGTTTCTATGTTTACTTTTTTGGAAAGGTTATGAAGCACATAGGCAGATTTACTTAGTTTTTGGCACACGTTTTCAGCATGAGGTTTCCATGACAATTTGTCATCAATATGCACTCCTAAAAATTTAGTCACTGAGGTTGTGTCTACGTTTTGGTCATTATATTGAGTACCTAATTACCTTTTTTGGCTGTAACCTCTGATGAAAATGCATGACTTGAAAATTATTTAAGTTAATGACTAGATTATTTTTATTAAGTCAATTAATTATTGTGCTGTTTATTTCATCTTCGTAGTCCGTTTCATCTACACATTCAACTATAGCTGTGCTATCGTCAGCAAATAATGTCATTGGTTGACGAATTTGACGGGGAAAGTCATTAATGTTAGGCACAAATAGTAACGGTCCAAGTACACTGCCCTGTGGGACTCCGAATTCAGTTATTCTGCAACTGGAAAGATATTTTAGTTCACGTTTCGTTTTAGTACTGATTCTCGTTATTTCCGTGCATTGTTTTCGATCCGTGAGATAAGACTTAATCAGGCTTAGTACATTGCCTCTTATGCCATAATCGTTAAGTTTATTTAAGAGAATGTCATGTTTTACATAGTCAAATGCCTTTGTCATGTCTGTGAAAATTGCACATATAGGGTTTTTTTTATCCATATTATTCATGATAACTTTCAGGAGATTGAATATTGCCATGTTGATATTTTTATTCTTCCGAAAGCCCTTTTGTTCTTCACATAAAATGTCATTTTTAGTTATAAAGGTGTAAATGGATTCATAAATATTTTTTTCGAAAATCTTCGAGAATACTGAGATTAAAGGTACCTACTGGTCTGTAGTTAGACATATCTTCTTTGTCTTTCTTTTTATGTAATGGTTTTATGATTACAGTCTTTAGTGTATCAGGGAATATGCCTGAACATACAGACACATTTATTATATGGCTAAATGGTTTTGCGATAATATCAGAGACAAATTTTACCGCAACGGTTGAAACCCCGTCGTCTCCGAAGCTTTTTTTATTTTTTAACTTTTCTATTACACGTATAATATCTTGAGGGATAACCGGCTGCATAAATAAAGAATTTCGGGTTTTTGTAATGGCAACTGTATTTCCCGTACAACTACTGGATACATTATGTATTTGATCCACAAAAAAGTCATAAAATGATTCAGCAATCTGCCTAGGATCTTTAATTAATTTGTTACCTTGTGATCTTTAATTAATGATAATTATTACGTAACTTTATTAGAGGCAAAGCAATATATTCGACATGACATCAGTCAAAAACGAAACAATAACCTGTAAATTTTTACCCGACTGCGCCAGAAGGAGGGTTATGTTTATCTTTAATTAATTTGTTACCTTGTGATCTTTAATTAATGATAATTATTACGTAACTTTATTAGAGGCAAAGCAATATATTCGACATGACATCAGTCAAAAACGAAACAATAACCTGTAAATTTTTACCCGACTGCGCCAGAAGGAGGGTTATGTTTTTCGGGTGTATGTATGTATGTATGTATGTGAATTTCTTTGGCACGCTCTGTAGCTCAAACGGCTTAATGGATTTTGACTTGAGAGGTGTCGTTTCATTCGTCATAATTGTGTGAGTGACACTGGGTACATCAAAATTAGAAAAAATACACTGGCCGATTTCTAGCGACATATTAGTGTTTAAAATAAAAATATTTTTCCTCAAAACCTATCGAGTGGGGTATCAAAATAAAGGGTTTTATAAATAGCTTACAAATATATAAATAACTTATATGTTTAAATGTAATTTGGAATGAGAAATGCTAAAAATCAACAAATAAATTAAGGTTCGTTTCCTTTAAGTTGAGTTCCTTTACGTTGAGTCTGAGAGTTTTTAGCTTGAAAGGTGTCGTTTCAATCGTCTTAATTGTGTGAGTGACACTGGGTACATCAAAATTATTAAAATTAAACTGGTCGACTTTTGGCGACATATTAGTGTTTCCAAAAAAAAAAATCTTTAAACCTATCGAGTAGGGTAGGTTTTATAAATACCTTACTAATATAAATACAACTACTTATTTGTTTAAATGTAATTTGGAATCAGAAATGCTAAAAAACAACAAATAATTAAGGTTGATTCCCTTTAAGTTGAGTTCCTTTACGTCGAGTCTGAGAGTCTATTGCTCTTGCAAAATATTGCTATTTTACGCTATCTAATTCCGTTACGTCGAGTTTATATAATAAGTACAGTCAGGATATAAATTAAAAACCAGTATCATTAAAATATTGTTTTATTATTTGTTTTTTAACGTTTCTCTACACTATAATTTACTTACTATGATCATATCAGTAGGAGAAAAAGAAGAAAGGTTTTCGAGAATATGGCAGTTTAGCGATTTCTTTCAGCTTTGAAGAGGTTCCGAGAGGTTCAGAAGTATTATCTTCACTAGAAGGAAGAGGTTGGTTTTTCATATTCTTTGATATCATGATATTATCTTTGGATGATATTATCCATATCAAAGGTGTTAAAACCCTACTTGGTGTTGTCTATTAATGTCCGCCCGCCATTGACTACTTTCGCAACTTTAAGAATCAGTAGGGTCAGTGTATGCACATTGCGTCTTCATGGGCGATTTCAACACAGACCTTGGGCAGCCAACCTGTCGTTCCCGAGAACTCTTACATATCATCGAGTCTGTTAGTCTCTTATGTTCTTCCTCTGCAACCTACTCGTTTTAATATCTTAGGGTATGACACGTGGCTCGACTTAATCCTAACGACCTGTCCCTCTCTTGTGTTGGAAATAGGTACCTACTCAGGGGAGGCACCGTAAAGTGAAGAAGAAGAGGCAATGTTTTTTAAAGGAAAATCTAATAATTAAATAGCAACACAACCTCCTTCTTTCCAATTCTATCGCGACGGATAAAAACGAAACCGGGAAGTGGGGTAGATGGTAGAAAGAAGATTGAGGTTTATACCAACTCTTACAAATCAGAACGGGCGTGAACGTTGGGTTGGCATTAGAAAAGGTGTCTTACATTGTTATGGCAGACATTAAACAAATGGTATTTCTATTGACTGAAGCACCGACGCACAAAGTCACCAAGGATGTCGGTTATTGAACTAAAACTTGCATCAGCGGAAGAATTAAAGGAAGCATTGGAAGCAAAAATGCGACTAATGTATAATTAAACCTTTTGGTGCTACACCAATATCTGTGCACCACCCACCAACAACACTAGTAGGACAATACATAACAACATGGAGGAGAAAAAATATAAATAAATAATAAAAAGTTCAGTCGGTTTAAGGTTTAGGTTAGTTCAAGGTTTGGGGCCGAGGGGCCCGCTAAGCTTGGGGACCTGGTGCACTGCACCGCCTAGCCCTCCGATAGCTAGTGCACGGAAAAGCGGGTACAGAAACTCGACGTTAAGGGAGTAAAAACGGGACAGAAGTTGTAGACTCGACGTAGGGATAATAGAAGCGAGGCAAGCTTCTCGGCTCAACGTAAAGAGACTCGACGTAAAGTTTTCTAAATTCTAAATTGAATCACTGCGAAAACTAAATATATTAAAATAAAAAAATTATTTAAAAAAACAAAAAACCCGACTGCGTGAAAAATTGTTAAACTCAAAGATAGAAATAAGTGAAAACTTAAATATTTTTTTGGTTTTGAATCATCGTGGTTGACAGTGTTCACAAAGGCAGTCGGAGGCATCAAAAATGTACAATATGTTTCAAACCGTTGAAAGTGTCTAAACTTTAACTTGATGCCTCCGACTGCCTTTGTGAACACTGTCAACCACGATGATTCAAAACCAAAAAAATATTTAAGTTTTCACTTATTTCTATCTTTTGAGTTTAACAATTTTTCACGCAGTCGGGTTTTTTGTTTTTTTAAATATTTTTTTTATTTGTCATTTTAAATGCAAGTATGAAAATCATTACAAATAGATGTGACTAGCTTTTGCCCGCGGTTTTTCTTACGAATCCGTGATTTTCTTGATACTGAACTGTAGCCTTAGCACTCGGGGATAACATGCTTCCTATTAGTGAAAGAATTTTTGAAATTGATTGAGTAGTTCTGAGATTAGCTGAACCAACACAAACTCAATTCAAATTATATTAAAATATAAATGTTGTTCTTGCTTGTAAGCTGTACCTACACTCAACCCCTCAGATTATGAAACAAAAGGAAACCACCAAAGCAAATAAAAATTCAAAAGCGAATACCTGCAATTCGCTCCGCGCTGTACTGACAAGAGTCAGCACGAAGCGAAGCATCGTTAAAAAAAAACAAATACAAATTCAAAAGCGAATGCAATCACGACATTCGCTTTTGAGTTTGTATTTGCTTTGATGGCTTCACTCTAAGTGTTCCGCGCGGTCTATCTGCCTTTTGTTTCATAATCTGAGGTCAACTCTATGTCAATAAAAATAACTTGATCATTGTAAATCATTGTTATTGCTATTATGTAAATGCACTGTATATGTCAAATTTGTTGTCACAACATTGTACATGTAAATAAGAGACTGGTTAATACTATTTTTAATAAACGTTTCTTTATTAATTATTGTTTTATTTATATGATTACAAACCGTTTGCTGATTATTCTATTATTTTAATTTATAATGGGTAATGGCTACATTAGAGGCGTATTTATGAATTTCATATAACTTTAAAATATCTTGATGGAAGACTTTAATTTGTAGATATAATATAAATGGTGGAAGGGACATTATGCATGGCTCAAAAACATCTGCTATTGATACAAATAAGCAACAGCTACGAAGTCAAAATATAGCAGCAAAAAATAAGCTGTTCCTTTTTTAATAACCATAAAAAATTCCTACTCTTAGGTTGCAGTAATAAAACTGAATTCATCGTAAAAGTTTTGCAGCACAATGTCCATTCCATTGTGTATACTTATTAACTGGAGTATTTATTCCAGATTTATAAATGAGAGGCCTCTAGACATATGGGATAGTTTATCTATACCTTAAGTTTAATAAGGTAAAAGTGTTACATGCAAGGTTGCTAGTTAGAGTAACAGACCTAGCAAAGCGTATAATATAGTCAAAAGATATACACCCCTCATACATACACCCCCCATTTATATCTACACATGAAAAGACAATAATTATTTCATGAAATAATAACATGTGAAATTCAACATTCAACCAACATGGGCATAATATAACAAATAATTACATTGAATCTAAACATAGTATTCATAATTTATTATTATTTACATAATATTTAACTTAAAAATAAAATTATTACTATGTGAGAAATTGAGATAATTAACACATATAGCAAATTCTAAAATATAGATTTTGGAATTATGCAATTAGCAAAACTTAGTGAATATTTACTAGCAAAAGATTTTTTAGAATAAGACCAGCAGTTATGCATATTTAAAGAAAAAGAATCTCTTCATCTTTGTAATATTAGTATAGATCTGCAAGATTGGAATAAATTTTAATATGAATTGGCTTCTCAAGCATTCATACAAAACTTAGGGAGTGGTGTGGCTCTAACAACCAACCTACAGTACTTTCTAGCTAATTCACTAATTGGTTGTTCTTCCATAGGTTGTTTACCCGACACTAAATGGTTGAGCTTTCCATGGGTAGTTTTTCCCAATGCACGCGTGAGGAAAACTACATACTGAAGGGCAACCAATTAGCTACAGCTAATATTGCTTACACTTACATCTTCAAAAGGCTTAAATTCAGTAGAATGCTATTAAAAGCATGATGAACACCATGCCAAGTCCCAAAAGAAGAACATAGATTTAAAACTAAGGTAAGCTTTAAATCTTGCTTCCAATTTAAAAGCAGAGTAGAGCAGTGTACAGTGTTATTTAGTTGAAAAAGATACATAGCTAATATTCAGCCTGTATCTGTGCTACTATCGTCACCAGAACTCGCACTCTCCGTTTCAGAAGAACTACTATTCCGTTTAACTTTCCTACCAACATTTTTGAAATTTTCCGCATTGGCAACACTGGGCTCCTTATTATTATTACTCTCATCACTGGTCAGATCTTTTTTCTTCGATTTCTTGCTAGTTTCACTGGTGGTTGGTTTCAAAGTTTCTGTAGACACTGTGGCCACCATTTTAGATTCTGGTCTAGTGTCAGAAGATTTAAAATCTTCATCATCATCTTCTTCTGCTGGTCTTCTGTTTGCTATTGATGCTGCTACTGCAGTTTTGTATGCTTCTGGGTACTGTGTGCTGAAATGAACAAAGAGTATATTAGGTTTTCAATTTACAGAGTATCTTGAAGCTTAGTAGACAATTTACACTAATATTATGAAGAGGTGTAGAAGCAACTCCACATGAAATGTATTGTTTTAGTTTTTACCTTAAATAGCATTTACTTATTCGCCAATTACCTTTACATTTGCTGGATATAGGCTACTTCGCCCAACACAAGTAACCAACTTTGTGTATAATTATTTTCATGGTTCTAATAAATTGGTCAATCAAAAATAAACACATAATAGTGATTTAATATCCCGTAACCATCCTGTATGGTTCGTACCCGCTGATGGGTACAATCCATAATAAGTGTAGACTGTTGAGTCTACATACAATACGGTCAACGTAACTTGGCGCGTCTGAAGTTAGCTGTTTGGCTGCGCAATGGGACTTTTAGAACCGAAATTGTCTACTGCGCAGCTAATCGGCTAACTTCAGACGCGCCAAGTTACGTTGACCGTACTGTACTACATCTCAGAGTAATGCTTAATTGCCTGGATAAGAGGTTACATTTCTTTATTTCATTTTTGATTTAGGTTTTATTTAGAAATGCTGTATGGATCTCTGTAGTCATGTTTTTTAAATTTATAAATATCTGTTTAGTTACCTTAGTTTGGTTTTGATGGCCCTAATTTTCTTGAATATAAACTCCAAATCCTTTCTCATTTCAAGCAGCAGTTGTGTGTGCTTCTTGAACTCGGTGGAGGCAGCACGGAGACGGCTGGCCGACAGCTGGTTGCAGTTTGTGAGCATCTCGGTTGTTTTCTCGAAACGCTGTAACCTAGAGAGTATTGTGATTTAAAGGTGAAAATTTTACTATTTTCTTTTTAATATATTCTATTTATATAAAACAGCTTTATATGTTAAAACATAATACAATAATGAAATAATAAATGAGATATGATAAACAAACACACCATTGCCCACAAATTATTAAATAAGTTTTAATGCGGCAAAACAAAGCAGACATGTTATACATATCAATGAGTGGTTGCTGAGTTTGCACGGTAACAATAGTGCAGTCAAACATTATTATATAGGTTTCAATAAACAATACTACAAAACAAAAAAAAAAAATTTTTTTTACTTGAAACCGGTACCTAATAAATAAGTAATAATCTGTGGTGACTTTAATTATTTTTTATGAATTTAAGTAGCAGTCAGTACATTGATAAGTCTCTTTAAATCCCTCATTTTCTCAAATGGATTTAGAACCAACCCGAAAAACATTGACTATCCTATTGCTACATTGTATTGATGTTTTTGTTGCTGAGACCATTTAATTAAAGGCATAGTAAATGAGCTCAGGGCCAGTTATTGGCCGTGTCAATATAAATGGTGCCGTAGAATCCTAAAGATGATAAAGTATAGTTCTAAACTCACATATTTTTCTGTGCCCGTATAACAGTTTCCACATCGTTTTGATTTACCATTCCCGCCAAACCCTGGACGAACACCTCCGGGGCAGAATAGTTTTGGAAGCATTCTATGGAAAAGTCACTCTCAGGTGTATCGTTTGCCATTTTATCACGTTTTTAAAATGTAATGCCTATTTATTTTTAAATGGCGAAAAACTAATCAATAATCGTCGATGACTTTACATTGACAGTTGACTGGAGAATGGGGGGAGGCCGGAGGGAGGGGTTAACGTCAAAACTCAAACGTCAAGATAGGAAACACTGTTGCCAGTATCTGATTTAATATATCCCATAGCTTCCTGCTAAATATCACACAAATGAAGGTTAATTTATAATTTTAAATACAACACTTAATATGTCTCTGATAAATAAGATAAAAGCTTTGGAATAAATGGTTTTAATCAGCAAAATATTATGTGTAATTTAATAAGATGCTACTAGACCGGTGAGGCGGTGGCTTTTTAGATGTGTGATTTTGTGTGAAACTTCAGAGTTTCCAGTAATACGACAATCTCCAAAAAAGGCTTCAAAACCATTCATCGTTAAAGATTTTGTATTTAGGGCTTTTCTCAAAAAATCTGATATTCTCACAATACAAGTAAACAACATGACTGTGATGATGTTATTTCAAAGTTTCCCTGAATACTTTGTACCTATAGTTTTATACATTACAATCCTCTTAAGATTACAATAACACCTAAGTTTAGGGGACAATACCCTACGGTGGGAACACTACTAACTAAAGTCATTAACGTCAGTTTTTGAAATTGACACTGACACTATTTGATAGGTGAGTGCGTTCAAAAAGTATCTTCATAAAATATTTCCAGCACGTTTTGTATTTGTACCTACGCCTTTGTTCAATGATGGACGTCTTTCGACTGATGATGATAATGTATGTAAACACCTTGGAACATACAATAAAAATATATATAAGAATGAGTATTAAGGGGCTATTAAACGACTTTTACAGATTTTAAACTGACAATCACGTCAAAATGTGCAGTGTAAATGATTTGAAAAAAATATATGTTAAACTAGAACATTATCTTAATCATATAGTATGTGAATATTCTTGATTAAGTTCATATTAAATAGTTTAATTAACTCGTGAAGTTGTGTCTGACGCGGACAAAACATTGACAATCACACAATATCTACCAGGTATAATTAAACGAAACTTACACCATCTTACAGACAATTTTATTATCTATCTTTTAGTATATGCCTTTTTTTAATTTTGAAAGAATACTACCTTTATTTAATTTTTTCGACTAAATTTTGAGAGTTTTGGACGCAGACTGCGTCCGTTCTGCATCAGTTCTGCGTCCAGAACTCTCAAAGTTTAGTCGAAAAAAGTAAATAAAAGTAGTATTCTTTCAAAATAAGAAATAAGATGGTGTAAGTTTCGTTTAATTATACCTGGTAGATTTTGTGTGATTGTCAATGTTTTGTCCGCGTCAGACACAACTTCACGTGTTAATTAAACTATTTAATATGAACTTAATCAAGAATATTCACATACTATATGATTAAGATAATGTTCTAGTTTAACATATATTTTTTTCAAATCATTTACACTGCACATTTTGACGTGATTGTCAGTTTAAAATCTGTAAAAGTCGTTAAATAGCCCCTTAAGTAGTGTGTGATGTGGGTAGTATATAGGTACCTTAGTTACATATCTACTGACGCCAACTGGACAACGGAAATGGTAATGGTCCTGCGCCTAATTTCTCCTCGGTCGTGTCGGATTGCTGGCGCATCAGACTATGAGAGTGAGCACACACTTGTGTACTATAATTTCTCCTGCGTACTTGGTAAACAGTGACACAGTACAGTTGATAAGCGACTCTACAAATGGGCCTTCCGGTTACAGCACGTAGATAGCTGTCGGTGCTGCCACAGAGTTTCTTTAGCGTTGAAGCCGCTTTCTTTCTCCGTACAGCGTTGAAAATGTCGGTACGTATCTCAGCGAACATTATCGCCAAACCAGCGAACCGAGTCATTGTTTCACTGGATCCGCAGAGTATTGTAGGCCTTTTAGGTGTATCTGAACCACTGGCTCCCTGAATAGGTGTAATATGCTTGTAACAGCATCCCTTTGACTGCTGCTGTTTGCCTAAAAATCAACAATACTCTGCGTTCTCTCTTCATATCTGCATAGTCTTGCATTTCATCCATCACCAATTTACCCAAGTATTTAAATGAGTACCTACACTTTGAGTAACTCTACGTCGTCGTTCAGATGGATAGAAGAGACGGTACCGGGACACTTGGTACCGGTTTTGAAGACCATGTATTTTGGTTTGCCTCTGTTGTAGATACGTTCATGTGAGGCATCATACAACTCGCATATTTCGAGAAACTTATGGAGCTCACTAGTACAATGTTAAATGCCAGTAGGTACATTCTACATATTATTACTACTACTTCACTGTTGGCAACGTGAAACGTTATAGAATTTTCTTCCTAATATTTGTCAGTTACTTGAAGGTATAGCATAATATAACACGTCATCATTATCATCTGCTCAACCTTTACACAACAGAATTATCTTTGAGTTAGCTTCCAGTCTAACCGGAGGCAGTTATTTAACTACTGTAGGTATTTACCTACCAGTATTTTACATAAAGAGACTGTCTATCTATCTGACATCCACAACCCAGTGGTAAGATTAGTGGTCAGTATCAGATCATAATAACAATAACGAAACTGCTTAAATAATGTTACGGGTAAAAAAATATAGCCCAGTGACAGACAGGCAGAGGGTGGCATAGATTTTTCGTTGGCTTGGATACCTTAGAGTATGGAACCCTTACGATCGAAACTCTGAACGTATTAAACAAATAAAACAAGTATTATTATCATCGTAATAAATTGTACGTCAATATTTTTAAATATCATGGATTAACTTGACCTAATCCTTGAACTTCCAGGTGGAATGGAACGCCTACATCATCTATCATGCTACGGCGAAATAATCGATGGTTATTTTGTTTTTTATTTGCATTTCTGTTAGCCATTCTTTCCCTCTGCTGCCTTGTTAAAGGAAACAAAGATTTCGAGTGTATTAACTGCTCTCTAACGGGTTGTTTCTTTAATTTAGATCTGGTTACCACCTCATCAAGCAACCATTGCGGAAGGAACAGAGTTTCACTGTTGTCTCCTTGCCTAGTTTTTTTTGAAGTTACTGACTCTGAATCTGCTAGTTTTCCCAGATCATATATTCCTTGTTTTATGTTATCCGCTACTACGTTTCCATAATCTTCGTACTCGTCATAGGACCCCTCATTGTTTCGTGTGAGCAACCGTTTGATTTGTCTTGCTACATCATCACCATTTTCTATTTGCGTTAAATCAAAAACTATGGCTTCTACATTGGATTTTTTATCAATGCTGTTTTTGCTGTTAAGAAGATCTTCTAAATCTACATTTTCGATTAAATTATCACTTGTTAGTTCATTTGTGCGTTGCGGTTTTGTATCCAATTTTGTCAGCAATCGCTCCACATCCGTCATCCCAAGGATAACAGCATCTAATTCATCGTTAACTTTGATTTTCTTTGTTCTTAGCTTTGAGTCGTATGTTAAATCACCGTCTTCGTCAATATATTTAGCACAACTCCTGCCCCTGCAGCGCAAACGATTATTATTTCCATTGTTGACAGCGCCGTTAATTCTTGCACAACTCTTACCATTACAACGTAGATCATATCTGTCATCGTTGGCCGTACGTAGTTTAAATCCAACAATATTTTGAATTAATTGCATGACTCCCTGTTTTGCCTGAGCCAGCAATGATCGAACTCGATTCATAAGATTTTGTTTTTGTTTTTCTCCAAAAAGCCTGCCCCTTGAAGGATTAACAAATTCCGATATGGATGTTGGTAGTTCAATATTAGATTTATCATAAACGTCGTTTCTATTGTGTTTCTCTTTGCGGTTCATCACAGTTGCGTAGTTTCCGTTGTTAGCAACGTTTGTCTGTAAATTTTCGAGAAAAGATACAATGTCGTCGACGTTATTGGTTTTATCGCTTGCTTTTAATACTCTAAATTTATTACGGTCCGCTGATAATAAATCTTCAACTAAACTTGTTTCCGGTTTATCATCGTTCCTATCCAACAATTGATTGATTATCTTCAAGCTGTTTATGCTTGACTGATCTTCATCTGCATTATCGCGTGATCCGTAAAATTGAAGAGATTCACCTTTGTCATTACGGTCATATATTTGACGTGTTTTCCCATCGTCACGTGATGATCCAGCTCTGCTACGATGGTTGCTGAGCCCGTCTTCACGGTAATTGATTGCTACTTCGGATTTACCTTGATTGGTCAGTAATTGAAATAACTTCTGAAGATCATTTTCATTTTTCACGTAATGAGAATCTCCTCGGTTATCCCTTGCGGGTTTTCCTGTGGTAACAGATAAGATTCCAAATAAAATAAAATATGAGATCTGCCCCATCATTTTTCAATAGTTGTTTCGTGGCATGCTAGGTTCCTGACTGAAATTAATAATTAAAAAACTTTATTATAGGTTTGGTTAATACAGTTGATTGAGAAAGAAAATAGTTATAAGGTAACGGTATCGGTGTGTAATCGAGCGTGTGATTGAAAACTGTGATTAGTTACGTCACCGTCGTGTGTAGAATGAGTTGCAAGCAATTAATTACATGAGAGCATTTTACACAGGACAGCACGAAATGCCCATAACCCATGCCAATACTGTATGAGCCACGGATGACTGAACAACGATGCCTGTATTATGTTTGAAGACTCTACTCACCTCTCTATTATCATCATCTTCCTACCCATACTCCGCCATATTATTGACTTGTTAGGGTTCCGTACCCAAAGGATAAAAACGTAACCCTATTTAACACTCCACTGTCCGTCTTGCTGTCTGTCACCAGGCTGTTTCTCATGTACCGTGATAGCTAGACGGTTGAAATTTTCACAGATGATGTATTTCTGTTGCTCCCATAGAACAAACTAAATGTTTTAATATAGTGTCTAATGTTGTATATAATGGTACGAAACCCTTCGTGCGCGAGTCCGACTCGCACTTGGCCAATATTTTCTCTACTCACCTCTCTTCACAATTAAATGACTATCATTCTCATATTTTACAGTAAAGTAGGTTTTTCACAAAAGGTAGTTTAGGTATGAACTGCAACATGACTGATGATGTAAATCTACATTATCTTTGCAGTGTATAAACTGAATCTATTAGATATAGTATTATAAAATTTTGCATAACACATATATCTGAACATTATGTTAGTCATCATATATATGAGGTACGTCTTTCTTTGACTTGAATATATAGCGGTTGGGAGTAGGTAGTACGTCATGCTCAATTGAACATCTCGCTGATGTTGGCACAATGATTGTGTTGAATCATTTGGTTTCCTTCAAAATGGTTAAGCTAAATGGTGCCGAACCGTACGTCATTCACGTGAACGGGCCGTAAGTTGGGACCGTTCACATTGCATCTTAGATTGTCTCTGGACCTCTTTTAACGTGCATTACTTGCGACATTTTCTCATATTGGTGTCTCGTAGATTCAACATGAATAATCATGACCCTTATAACCTTAAAAAAAATATAAAAGTGTGTTCATGGAGCTTCTTGCTCGTTCTGTTAAATATAATCCTACTGTTAGGAACATCGAACATCGGGTTATATGGTCGATGGTTACGAACGAGTAAACTTTCTGACTTACTGACTGCTTGACAATGCAAATGGTTTATTTAAAATAAATGGATGATTTCCTAATGATGATTTGTTTCAGTATTGTCGAAGATAAACAGACTTAGAAAGTATAAATGTATGAATAGGGTACATTACGCTAAACTCGCCGCAGAGGGCGCCACTAGCACATTCAGTAAACCATGACCTCGTATTCTTGTTATAATAAGTTATTAATTGTAATAACTAGGCATTTTGTAAAAATATATCAAAGTTTTAATTAATATTACTTACCTAACAGTACCTTAACTATATTATGGCATCCTACGGCCATTTGAAAGTGGATTCTAGTTATGCTCAGAATAAAATTATATTAGGTTGTCTTACATGATAAAAGTGAACGTTATTCTGTAAATGCGACTATCTCACTTGGGCCTGTAGATAAAATTCCTTTTCTGGTAGCGTTAACGCCAACGGAAAAATCAAATTGTATGCACTTGACATATTTGCATCACGTGACATCGCGTAAGCAAACGTCAACTCCATACAATTTCATTTTCCGTTGGCGTTAACGCTAACAGAAAAGGGATTTTGTCTACAGGCATTTGAATACTTAACCTGAACATATTTTAGAGTGATTTTTAGCTGCTTCCCAAAGTATTCGAACATTTTCTTCTTTTGGAAATGAATAATTCCCTTCATTTCTACATCGAAATACACAGCACTGATGCATTATTGTATAATATAATACACTTCCCAATTTTGAACTCAATTAAAGGCAGAATTTCACGCCTTGAACGACTCGTCGAAAAACTGTTTACTGTTTATGCTAGTGCTGCACTCTGGTGCCAGAACCTTGCAGTAATATCCCCTATTGTAAAAGTTATATTGGCAGGTACTTAGGCATAGAACACGCAACCTTATGCATGAGAGGTAAGTGCCATAACCAATGAGCTATCACGATAATTAAGTACCTACCTACACAGTTAATAAAGTAATTACATGTTATACGTGATATGCGTAATGTTTTCGTAATTACTAATTTAAATAAAGTACCTACACTATTTACACTTCTTGCGAATTTGTAATCCTTGTAATATTATAAATCGTGGTAATGGTGTTTAAGGTACTTGCTTCTTATACCTTAGGTGCGGGTTCGATACCGGGTAAGTAAAAAAGTGACTTTTTTAATTCAGGAACGGTACTTTCTACGTTTATCTAGGACATCACTGATATCGTTGAAGGAATACACGGGAAAACCTAAGACCAGACTTCCTACAAAGTGATAAATTCGAAGTATCGGCCGAATGTTAGGACGCTTCCTACTACGAACTTCATTACTTACTATAAATTCCTTTGGTCTCGGCGTCGCTATCTTTTTACAGTCACTCTACTACGTGTCTTGCATTGAAAGACAATTGTTGCTATCACTCTATTTAATCAATTTCAAACTTAAATTACACTTATACGATCTAATTCCATTCTAATCACACGTCTGCCCTTTCGATCACCGAATAGTTGACGCCCGCAGATCTCAATTCACCGGGATTTGTTTACATTAAACATAGCTTATGATCGGACCGAACTTCATTTTGGCGTTGGCGGTTAGTTGTATCGTAGAACCTGCTTTGGAAATTTTAAATGGAAAAAAGCTTTTTACAAAAAAGACAACCGCCTTCAAAAACTAAAAAGTGAAAAATAACTTTAGCACAGAACACACATTGACTTTAGTTTCGAAATTCAGTGGCTTTGTTTTTAGTTTTTGAAGGCGGCTGTCTTTTTTGGAAAAAGCTTTTTATTTTCCGCTTTTTAGTACCTTCTCATCCAAATCTATTAAGAAGAGATTGAAAGTTAACTACTACAAAGATTGATGAAACTAAAACGTCGTCTATGTAACATTTTTGGGTATTTGTTGTTTTTCTGAAGCATACCCTATCCATAAAAAAAAAAAATTCAAAATAGGTTTACGTTTGCCGGAAAAATCGCGTAACAAATCGCGCACATACTTAATGCAAATTTAAGACTTATACGGTATTCTCATGGATGCCATTGTCAGAACCACCAAATTAACTCTCTATATAATAAAAATGAATCGTTGTTCGTTAGTCTCGCTAAAACTAGAGAACGGCTGGACCGATTTGGATAATTTTGGTCTATTTTGGAAATATTTGTGGAAGTCCAGGGAAGGGTTATACTGTGAGAAAAATGAAAAATCGAATCACAGGACAACGTCTGTCAGCTAGTGTTTAATAAATTTAATAGCACTTTAATTAGTAAGTTAAACGTTAAGGATCTATGAATAATGATAATATTTTGGTTGTATTATTGTTTTTGGTCCTGCAAACATAGTTCAGTTATCATTATATGAAAAAATGTTGTGCATAAGTTTTTATTTATTGACTGGGCAACTAAAGGTAAGTACAGTAAAAGGAGGGAAAGACTTTTTAAGCTGCCTTATATTAACACTGAAGCTTTTAATAAATATATTGTCAATGAAAGTTAAAGAATATAGACCGGTAGCGGTATTGTCAACAATGGCTAAGTTATTAGAATCTGCAATCCAAAAGAAAGTATTTCAGCAAGTTAGCTCGCAACTCACAGACCAGAAATACTACGAGAAATTTACTGAGGTACATGGCGGAAGTGGTGTCGATAGTAGGAAGGGCAAGTCGATGCTGCATACTTCGACTTTAGAAAAGCGTTTGATTTAGTCGGAAACGACGTGTTACTGAAAACATTGCCAGGGGTCGGTTTCACACCGCGTTTACTTAAGTTTTGCAAGCTACCTGAGTAACAGGCAACAGTATGTTGATTATGCAGGATATCAAGCGAAGGCATACTATACCAGATCTGATGTAAGTCAGGGAAGTATTCTAGGGCTCGTAGGTTTTTTGTTAGTGGTAAATGACCTACCAAGTGTTGTACAACATGCTAAGTGCTTACTCTTTGCTGACGACCTCAAACTTTCTCTTCCCATAAAAATAAGGAACTTCGTTCCAAAAACATCGATGACTGTGAGAGACTGCAGAGAGACATAGACAGAGTGGTAACTTGGAGCAAGAATAATCTCCTGCAATTTAACACGTCTAAGTGTGTGACTATAAGTTTCTCGCGCGCACACGCACCCATCGGACACGATTATACGGTGGACGGGGTACCGATGGATAGGGTCAATGAAGTGAGAGACTTGGGAGTCCGTTTCACATATGAGCTAACGTTTCGTGATCACATAATTAAGGTATGCAAAAAAGCATATGGAAACCTAGGATTTGTCCTTAGAATGGTTAAAGGTTTATAGTATATACTATACTTACTACGAGACTTGGGCTGTACTGCAGTCTCTCCAACGGTGCCAAATCGACTACCGGTATATCGAGGTGTTGAAGCGTTTATACAAAAACGCCACCATGTCAGTCCGGCTTCAGGACCAGACCTCGGGACCTATCCTTCTGCATCGAGGTGTGAGACAGGGAGACGTCACATCTCCGAAACGGTTCACCGCTGCATTGGAGGATATGTCTTCAAGTTTCTGGACTGGAGCGGGCTAAGTATCAACGTCAATGGCGAGTACATCTCTCACCTTCGGTTTGCCGACAATATAATGGTCATGGTTGAGACCATGGAGGACCTCAGTACAATGCTCGATGACCTCAGTAGAACTTCCGAAAGAGTGGGTCTTAAAATGAACATGAACATAACCAAGGTCATGTTGAATGCCCATGTAACACCCACTCCTATCAAGATCGGAGACTCTACACTCGAAGTTGAGGACGATTATGTCTACCTGGGACAAACGGTCCAGTTAGGTAGCTCTAACTTCGAGAAAGAGGTCAATCGTCGAATCCGACTCGGCTGGGCAGCGTTCGGGAAGTTGCGAGGTATCTTCTCGTCCAACTTAAAAAGGGGATACAAATGCTCAGTTATATTTTCAAAGTTCATATTTTCAAATTTATCTCGAAATTGTTGTAAAAATATATTGTGATAGATATTAAAGAAAATCAGAAACAGAATGTTTCTTTGTAAGGATCTTCAACTGCTTTAGCTGCTATGTGGGTAATGTTTCAAGTTATTTAGCTCAAAGATCACGTAAAACAGAATCTGCTATTTCATATTGTGGTTCTGCAATGTCGTTCTGTTAAACTCTTTCGATGAATTTAAATCAGGTGAGTTATGGTGTCGATACCTAATATTGTTGTATATAGTTATATTGGGTTGGGTAGACTTTCTGTGCAGTCTTTATTTTATCAAGGTTAGCTGCCTTTACAACAACGACCTTGTCTACGTTCTGACTGTAACCATCGTATCTACTAATGTTGCATATATCACTATTACAGATTAGGCACTGTATTCCTTCCTCTGTGTTCTGTCTATGTTCTTCGTAACGGCGCCTAGTTCTTTTGTCTCCATTCTTGTTATCCACACAGCTCAAGAAAACTTTGTATTTACCATGCCCTGGCAACATTCTATTGAGACCGTTTACAAGTTTAACCATTTCACCAATGTATTCATTTTTGTCAATGTCGCCGTTGTTTTTGGTATTATCATATTTATCTTTATAAATATACTCTTGGGGGTGTGGTCTCATTCTGAGGTTGTTATTGCCTGTATCATCTATAATGTCACCACTGTATTTGCCGTGAGTTCGTTGTAATTTTATTTTGTGTAACTCCACCAAAAGGTTAAACTGATCTTTTAAATTTATGTTGCTTCTATTTCTATGACGATCGTGCTTCTTTGGATTCTCTTCCAAGTAACGGCTCCCAGGATGCGTTGCTTTGAACTGGTCCAACTTGCTCTTTACACCACCAATATGATCAAAGTTTAGACGATACTTTGATTTTAAATTAGATAGTGTATTTATTAAGTTATCAGATTGTTCCTTTGGCTGTCCATTTATGAGTATTACTACTCCAAACAGAAGGAAGTACGAAAGCGTAGAAACCATAGTTCTATACTTGCCTTGTAGATTCGCTTGTTTAATTTGTCTTGGATGTTACTTTATTAATGAGAAATATAATTAATTGTGCACATAGAATAGTGATTTCGTCTAATTGATTGCGAAATTGGAAAACTGAACAAGCTGAATTTGCAATGGTAAGTGTGTAAGAAGAATCTAAGCGATTTTTCATTGGTCGTCACGGCAATAATTGAAGTACATAAGTGTCTGAATCGGGTCGTCGCCGTCACTGTCGCCAGTCACTGAAATACGTTAACTTAAATTACTGTATCATTGCCATGCCGTTGGAGTTCCGGCACCGAACCGGACCGACCTATAGGAAAAATGCCTATTTAATACCTTTGTGTGAAAAAAATGCGACACGCACTTGGCTGATTTTTTGTTATTTTGTATCTGTTATTAGAATCAATTCGATTGGCCGTTGATAAGTTGGTTAATGACATTATAAGGCTTTCTGCTTGCCATCTATCATCTTAATTTCGACACTTAACACAAACAATAAAACATATGGGAATTTTGAAAAGAAGAAACACTACTTTATTTGTCCTACTTAATGTCTTTTCCTCCAGTCAACCAAAGGTGGTGAAGAGACACATGGCAGGTGAAAATGATTGAACAACGATAATTAAAATGGCGATAAATCAAAATTTTATTTATAACAATTTCAGCCATAGTACTTATGTTCATTATTTGAAATACCTTTGGTGATTCTGTAATGTAGGTACTTATAGAACATTCTAGAATGGGTAGTCTAGGCATAGACCCAACATATCAATTTTTTTTTAATTTGTTTTTTGAGCCCAGTTCCAACCCAACAACCACATGAACTACTTCCCTTTATTTAAGTAATCTAAAATATAATTTTGTTAAGGATTTAAATAAACATTGACTTTGAGAATTCCTTTAATCTGCAATTTACATTAATATGAACAAAAAAAAACCTTTTTAGCTTCCTTTAGTTATAGCGAAAATAAACGAAGGGAAGAACAAACTTTTGAATATAATAGACAAGCTTAATTAAAAATATATTTTTTCCTTAAAATATCACCGAGAGCATTTTGATGGCCTTTTACAGCATTCATCTTCCACTTGATATTTGTGGTTGTACACGCTGTAGATAAATTATAGGCTGATCTTTAATTATTATGTCTACCGCATCTGCCCCTACTGCATCGCAAATTTAACCTGTCATCGTTTTGGTTATCTCTGTCATCGTTTCGGTTCTCCCTGTCATTGTTTCTGTCATCCCTGTCGTAATCTCTTTGGATGTTGTGAGGATGTCTGTTGTCTCGGTCATCTCTGTCATTATCTGTGTCTCTACTGCATCTGTCTCCTATGCAGCGCTCAGTGATGCCATTTACTACATCAATGTTATTTCTACTGCAGCTGTCACCAATACAAAGTAAAGTACTTGCATCGTCATCATCTCTGATTCTTTCGCATCTGTCTCCAACACAACGAACTACATTTAATGTTTCTCGGTTATCACCATTTTTATCGTTTTGCATGATAACAATTTCAGCATCTCTGGCGTTGTTATCTCGGTCGTTGTTATCTCTGTCGTTATCATCTTTGTCGTTGTCATCTCTGTCACGTCCGCTTCTGCACCCCTTACTATTACAGCGTAGATTCAGAGCTCTGTTTCCGTTGTACTGGTCTCCTTGGTTAATGTTCCGATTATCAAAGTTATTGTCTCCATTTAATGTTAAACTTTTGAAAATATTATTAAGAGATTCCGAAACTCTGACGTCTTCTACAGAATTTTCAGGTTGATTTTTATGCAATAAATTCAAATTGTGTAAGTTTTTTCCATGTAGACCTTGGTACGACTCTTCATTATGGTGATTATCATTATTGTAGCGAGAATTTTCTTTTCTACCTTTATAAGTTAGTTGAATGGTATCCTCATGATGTGTTCCAGGGTGATCTTCGTGGTGGTTTAACATGATATTATTTTCATTACCTTGTTTTAAAAGCTCCATCAATTTGTTGAGGTCATGTTGAGATTCACTTTCGTAAGAATCTTGTCTATAAGGCTTTGCATTTGCAAAGCATATTATTCCAAAAATAATAAAGTATGAGACTTCAGATGCCATTGCTATACTGTTATCTAGTCAAAATTATAATGACAGTAGCTTTATACTGAATCCTTTGGTTATAGGGCAAAATAATTGATTAGGAAATTAATTAAAAATTATGCGTGAGATTGGAAATTACTAACAAATCAAGTGCGTATCATCGGTTAATTATCTGAAAGCAACATCACTTTCGGATGTCCAACAAGGTTACGATAACTTGATTTAAATGAGTTTTAAAATGATTTTGTATATCATTGTGTTCTTCTCAATGATGCTAAAAGAGACAATTAAATAAAACTGTTACAGAATTTACAATTGTATTTAAAGGACTTTTTATGAAATCAAAGTTATTTACACCTTGTTTTAAAATAAATGAAATTGTTGCAACAATCGAAATTTCTTTTAAGTTTCAATTTAACTGTAGCGGGGTCTTCTTATATTACAACGAGAACAACGTTTTGATAGATTTAATTTTCATCATCTTCGACAAACAGTTTCCTTCTGCTAGGTTTAGGGAGATCCATGAATTGTTTCAAATTGTCCTCAAACTCTAAGTCCAACATATCAGAGGTTCCAGCCCGACCGATTCCTCGAAACTCATCACGGTTATACTCAATTTCACCGTCAGCTCTTCGTGTCAGGAAATAAATAGCAAGAGGTTTCTTTTTGAGCTTTTCTGGATATTCAGGTGTTAATAAATCATCATCTCGGAGCTGTCGCCTGTAGTTTTCATCTGACACTGCTACGCTGTCCTCTACTGCAAGTGTTTTGCGGGATAACTGGTTGGCTGCCTTCAACATGTCTGACAAGTCGAATCTGTCGTTGTCGCTCGTATAACTGACTCTATCTGGCTGGACAGATCCTACATTTTGTACTAATGCGACGGGAACAAGTACAAAGATGCTGAGAATTGGATGGATCTGGAAAAAATCAAACAGTGTATTATTTTAAACTACTGAGCACTATGTTGGCGAGAACACGCGATATTGCTCGCGGTTTCTCGAATTTTCAATTTGACAGATCGCCATTTTGGAGATTTTTTGAACACCGCGTCTATTGCAAATATGCGTATGCATCCTTCAAGGAGGTGATTCTACTCGCCATTTTAAACAACTTTCCCTTTGAAACCCTATGTATTTGACAGCTATACTCCATTCGTTATATAATTTAAAGAAATGGAATAAAGAATAATTGAAAACAGAATAATAGAATAGATGAATACTTGGGTAATTAAAGTCAGATACAATTTATTGTTAATGAATAAATGACTTGACTTATTAGTAAAATGTCGTTATAACACTATACTTATTTCACGATAAATACTTGTTCTGTGCGTGAATCGAACCCGCGACACACAGCGCAGCTCGTAATCGCTCAGCTACTGTGGCAGCTGTGCCGTTAACTGGGTTGTCAGATATGGTCAGATAGGCAGTCGCTCCATGTAAAACACTGGTATTCAGCTGTATTCGATTAGGCTCGCAGCCGTGGGAAAAGTTCACGTAAATGATAATGACGGGTGGAATAACCCCCTTGAAGGGTGCAGTGCAGGTCACTTAGGGTTTACGCCATGTCTACGTAGACCGGCCGACAGAGCATAATACACCTTAAACTCATAGCATTATAGTAGAAATTTCAATTGTAGTCGTTGTATGCAAAATTCAATGATAGGCGATGTCGTGTCGTGTGTTTGAGATTTGAAAAACTTGATTTAAAAGAGTGTCCGTGGAGTTTCTTGCTCGTTCTTCTCCATAGAGACCTACCTACGTTTAATTGAAATAAATGCTTTGACTTTGACTTTGATTTCAACAAAAATAATGTCATGATGTTCAGGTATATTATGTTTCGTCACATCAATAATATTCCTTGCCGTGCCGTGCCGGCAGTCTGGCCTTAAATCTTGTATAATATCTAAATTACAAAGAGGAAAAATTTGTTCGTTTGTTACGATTTAAGTCAAAAACTACTGCAGTGCAATTCTGTAACAATTCACTCGCAAATTCGAATCCTGTCTCATTTCCGATTTCACTTACTAGAAGTGAAAAGTATTTGGTATTCGCTTAAATAGTAACGAAATAATAGTTCGTTTCACCTATGCCAGCACTTAGTAGCGCTAGCATAGTTTTAATCGAGTTAAGGACTACCTAAAACAGTTTTCACCGCGGAATCAGAAGTGAGTACTGGAGTGAGTTCTTACAGAATAACATAGAAGGTCCGATTTCAAGAATTCTTTCACCAATCGAAAGTTACGTTATCCCTAAGTAATATAGGCTATATCTATTGCATTATTAAAAAAATAGGGGTGAAATACTCACCATTTTTTTACCTCAAATCCAAATCTCATTTATCAAAGGACCTGATTTTGTTTACGTATTATGCACATACTTTTTACTTCTAGATAATTATTTTATTCCTTTAGAGGTTAAAGGAGCTTTCTATAATGCAATCGTTCTAATTAAAACACCCAAAGCTAGCAAAGCGGCCGATAGCAATAGAAATGCAATTAAACAAACAAAATCTTTACATCTGCTAGCTATTATTGATGTAGAAAAAGACCAAGTATATACAAAAACAAAATAATCCACAAGTTCTATTGCACTTTAAAAATCTCAGAATTAATTGAAATCAAAACCATAAAATTGATGTTTACCTGGGTATATATCTTTGAGTTAAAACATCGAGAAGGAAATTGTATGTACAAAATGTAATTTGTAATTGAACCTACTTAGGTAGGTAAACAGAATGGTAAGATTTTATTGTTATTTATTTATTATTTTTTAGGTACCGGGTAAATAATAATCCTCCATACTAATACGAATACTTACCAATACTAATATTATAAATGCGAAACTAACTCTATCTGTTAGGTTTTCACGACATAACGGTTAAGCCGATTTAGGTACTTACCTATGAAAATAGCTTGAACCCTGGGGGCTACGTTTTATTTCGCGACTTTGTCTGCATCCGCGATAACCGTCATAGACATTCGCAAGTAGATAATAAAAGGGTTTATTTCTCACCACATGCCAGAAATCATCATCATCATCATAATACCTATTGCCGTCCACTGTTGAACGTAGGCCTCCCCTAAAGATCGCCAACCAACCCGGTCTTGGGCAGCCCGCATCCATCCGCTGCCAGCCATCTTCTTCAAATCGTTAATCCGTCGTGCCGCAGGGCGTCCCACACGACGCTTGCTCAAACGCGGTCTTCACTCTAAAGCAGGGTTTCTTAAAGTGGGGCCCACGAACCCCTTAGGGGCCCGTTGTATATCAGGGGTCCGCAGTAGGTCAGTTAACTCGGTCAAGACACGAACTAGAAAAAGGGCTTGTCTTATTTTTTTTAAATATTCTTTAACAGGGGTCCTGGAATTTATTAAATTGTGAAACGGGATTAAGAAACACTGCTCTAAAGCGTGTCTGCTTCATCTACCGTCTGTCTGTCTGCAGACGTGGAGGGCCCACTTCCACTTCAGCGTGCTGATTCGATGCGCAAAGTCGGTGACTTTACTTCTCTGGCGAATACAAATACATAATATTTTACAAAGCTAACAATTTCTGGTTGTAGATTTCTGACCCCAATGGTAGGTAATAAAACTTGTAACACAGGTCACCACATAAGCTCTGTATGGGAAACTTTAGCTGAAAACGTAAAAATGTTTGATAAGAATTTTCTGCCTCTTGAAAGACAGTAAACGTTCTTTGTCGTGTCGGTTCATTTTCTGGGTCCCGTAGGTACATAGGCCAGCACATCAAATGTATCAAATTTCTTTGAGAGTTTTCAACTTTACTACAAAAGAATAAGGTTCTTGTTCAATTGGGTAAAGACAGTCTGGGATACCTCGATGTGCTGACGTGTACATTTTTCTAAACACCTATTGTTTTTCTTACAGATCCACAAAATTCTTGGCATCGTGTTACTTACTCCCGCCGCACTAGTGCAAAGTATAGGCTCTGTTCGGTCAGATATCAGTTTTACAGGAGAAAATGATAGGTTCGACTTGTCGTCAATTATGCAGCCACAAGGCAGGGGTTTAAGAGAAAAAGCTGCAGATAATAGCGAAGACAGCGACGTGTCTTCGGATGACGACGACTATCGGCGACAACTCAGGACTGGGGGTACAGAGGTACTTGAATTGTCAGATGTGCCCAAGAAGGAACCTCCTCCTAATGCTCAGACACAGAAACCTGACGATAATGTCATAGAAGGTAAATTCGCCGAAGACGATACAATGAACAGTTTTGACGGTGGAACCGTGTCGGATTTTGAGGAAAGTATAAAAGATTTTAAATTAAAGTATATAAAACCTCCAAGCAGAAGGGCCCTCAATGATGTTGTGCCACACTCTGATCATGAAATCTTTATGAAAAACGCTTTCCCTATAGTCATGAAGGTTGATGGCTATTTGAAGGCCCCGTTGAAGTAATAAAAGACATTTTGGTTTCAAAATGTGGATTAAATTCAGAGTTCTTAATAGTTTTATTTACAAATCAAGCATTTTCCCCACAACTTCCATTTCTTTATCATCATCATCATTATATCAACCTATTGCCACACCCTCCTGACACTCCATATAAAAAACCGATATAATTGCCTACACTACTACAAAAATAACAGACTGTACAAATACGTGCGCCGTTCGAACTAAAAGCACGTTCCACGCAAGAAGAGGTGAGGAACAGTGTTTCGGAGGGGGGTGGAGAGTGTCGCTACTGTACGGTAGTACTAATACTTATACTGTGCTATTGCCCACAGCTGAACGTAGATTTCCCCAGGATTTCGTCAACCAACCCAGTCTTGGGCAGCTTACATCTATCTTACGATCTTACTTCGTTTCTTACGAATCCCTCCCTAATTTTTTTGATAATATTTAGCACTCAGTTATATCGTAGCTTTCAATTGACGTAAAAATTTTCAGAATAGAACCAGTAGTTCCGAAGATTAGCACGTTCAAACAAACAAACACACTCTTCAGCTTTATTATAATATTAGTAGCTATAGATTATGACGACTTTAACAAACTGTAAAAGTTTATTAAAGTCGTCATGAAATAATGTAGAATATTTCCGTCATCTAATAGCATAGCAGAATATCTAATTATTATTTTATTTTCCAATTGATAACAACATAACAAAGAATTTAATCCCTAAATCGTAATGATAAATATTACACTTGTGTTTGAATAATAAATAAAATTCGTATACAACAAACGTATACAATGTTTAACACTAACGCACCCCGCAAACGCGCGGTTAGCGGGAAAAAAAAATGCAAATGGCCGCGCTTCGTGACGTCACGTACGTAGGTGCCGGGTGGTGAGCGCGTGTGCCCGCTTGATGGCGTTTTAATTACACGACATTGGTGTTTTATTGGCGAGCTGTGCTGATTTTCATGCTGAACACAAAGAGAAAAATGAAATCGAGTGAAATGCTTTGAAGACGCGTTCAAATTAGACTCATAACCTATTCTGCCTCGGTGGGGAAAATATCAAGAGTATCTTTGTTTCAAAGCTAACGAAATCCTAATTTTCTATCAATATCTGCCTAATCTTTACCCAACTATGTTGTTGACTTCAAGTCTAACCGAAAGCAGCTGAATATATGAGTTTTACATGAAGCTACTGCCTATCAGACCTCCACAAGACCACAACCCAGTTACTCGGTCGGTAACTGCACGATAAGACTGGTTGTCCAACTGTCAGGCTTCTAACTACCCGCATCGACTGTCAAAGATCTACGAATGACAGCCGGGACAAACGGTTTTACGTGCTTTCCGAGGCACAGAGGGGTCTCGGTATGAAATTAATGGTCACCCATCCAAGAAACGACAGCAGTAAACGTAGCTTAACCTTGGCCGATCGATCCGTATATCTACTACTTACAAACACCAGCAAGCCAGCTTACTTTGTTTGCTTTTGAGAAATAGTTAACGGATTTGATTGAATTCGGTGGAAAAGAACTGACTACGGTGTTAGAAAGTATTTGTTGCGATAGCGTTGTAATAGCTAGCTATAATAAAAAAAAATAGAAATGCTATTTCTTAGGCGTGTGCCTGATGAGGGTGGAGATCTTATCAACATCACCATCATCATACGATTATGATGATGGTGATGTTGATAAGATCTCCACTAGGGTCCTCCAATAGGGTGATCCCTATTGCCGTACATTAGGTACTGAACGTAGCATGCCTCCCCAAGATAGCACCAACCAAACTGGTACAATCCTATGCCTTGGAAAAAAAACTCAGCTGTTCCACTGGAGGGCAGGATTCTTCTCGAAGGTACGACCATTAATACGCTTGCCGCTCGCTTGCTCGATGCCTTGGAATAACGCAAAATATTTATTTTATTTTATTTGGAAAACTGACAGAGAATAGATGGTACTTGCAACAAAAAATGCTAATTACAAGTTTTCACTTAAATAGTATTTAGTGTACAATATTGAATTATTGATGACGTAAAAAGGGCTCTACGTAACTCTTTCCTCCCCCTCACCTCCCCACCCTGCCACATTTCTTCAACTGGCACTGTACCTATACAGATGAAAAAAAAAAATACGACTACACAATAAGAAAGTTACCACGAAGACCCTTATTAATTTACGGATCCTGGTGTTGAAAAGATCGATGTCAACTTCCTGACCGTTCTCATTATGCCTGCTACTTTAGATCTGCAAAACGGGAGCCAGACAGACACACAGGTTAGCAGAAACTGTAAATGGTTAACTGGTAGAGAATGCCTAAGGTATTAAGTCCGCCTTTATGCCTTTGTGCATGAAGTGTAAATAAATAAATAAATAAATGGTTCTTAAATATGATCCATCGTCATCTGCCTAGCCTTTTCCCAACTATTTGAGTCAGCTTCCAGTCTAATGCAGCTGAATACCAGTGTTTCATATGGAGCGACTGCCTATCGGACCTCCACAACCCAGTTGCGGGGTAAAACCCCTTGGTACGATGGCTTCTTAAAAATGATTAATGATGTTATTTGTTGTATTCAGTTTCCCTCAACTTTAAACCTGGTCATTGGTCCATCTAATTGGAGGTCAAACCAGGCTGTCCAAAGCTTTCGTCCCCATCGGCGTTGTTCAGGCGATGTGCCACACCTGCAATCACATAAGTTTGGCAATTCTTCGGGCTATACCTATGTGTGTTCGGCTGTTCTGGTTTTCTTAGAGATGTTTCTGATACGATCACGCAAGGAATCTCCAAACATAGTACTTTTCTTTTCCCCTTCGGGAAACTCATTATGCTTAGTAGGTACCTTTTTAAATAGATCTTTTTATTTCTTTTAAGTCTTCGGAATATCTAGCCATAAATCACGATTTTTCGCTATTAGTTCCAGAAAAACATCTTATTTAACTTACCTTGTTTTAACGACTCCAACGAGCTCCGTAAATTATAAATCAATGGAAATTACAGACCACTTTTCGACACAAAAAACTTCAATAAATATTTGATGGCGACATAAGAAAGGTGGGAACCATAGACAATGGTAAACATTGCTTATAGAGTTAATAGTTTATGAGCAACGATGAGTGATTTCTATCAGCCGGGGACACACCCCTTCCAGGTTTTGTAGTCATAGTAAAGTTAATACGTTTAAAATGACTTTGACATAAGTAGACCACGAATTTATTATTGAAATAAAATTGTGGCCACATGTATCATTCATCTATTACGGATACTAAATGCAGTACTACTTTTAGCCGGCTAGAAATGGGTGAAGCCGACTAGAACTGGGTACAGCCGGCCACATGCGGTTATACTAAGATGTATCCTACTTATCTTCGGTTAGAACTAGGGTTAGCCTTTATCATAGCGGCTAGAACTAGGTGTAGCAGCACACCGATGTCAGGGGCACCCCGAGGTTAGGTTTGGTTAGGTTCCTTTAAGGCTTGTATACATGCCAATAACCTTGAGCATTTGGCCCGTACTGAATTTGTGGACGAGTGCGGGAGTGATGTAGACGCAGTCTTTAATCGAACTCATTTTTTATTTATTGTAATAAAAATAATACATATTTGTAAAAAGTAACAAAACCAAATCATTTTCCTTTGTATTGCAAAGCAGTAGATATTTTTTTTATACTCTTATGATAAAAAATTAAGAAGTAAAATGGTTTCATCTCAATGATTTGGAGGTGATTTGACATTTTTTTTTCTTATTATGTGATACCGATAGAAAAAATGTGGTTAAACCAAATTATGTATCATATCATGTAGATTAGGTACTCACTATTTTTTTCAGATGTAATTTCACTGCAAATGTCGACAAAAAAGTTGCTTCATCTGCATGCTTCTTTCAAGCTTTTTTCGAGAGAGCAGCCTTAAACCCAGCAGACAGAAATAGGAGCCCCGCCCAGAGGGGCTTCGTCGACCTGACGTCGACCGTCTTCTTCTGCTCAATGGTTTGGTGTCCCAAGCTCGCTAGCTACACATAAGTTTACAAATGCTACCGCCTACACCTAGTTCGAGCCGGTTAAAACTAGATGTAGCCACGCTTTGAGTTTTAGCCGTAACATGTCCACAAATTGTCCACTTGCAAAATAATTTGCATCGGTTAATAGACCAAAGAAATTAAAAAAAAATACAAATAGTTATTATCAACCTTTCCGTTTGCCGGAAGCGAAAAGATTCAAGATGCACGTATCCTAATCTTCTTTTGGTTTCAAAGGCAGCAAACAAGCTACAATATCCTGAAAATCAAAAGACACAAGTATAGATCACAGCTGTTAAAATGGTATACATCATTTTTGAAGAATTTTAGCTTAGGTTTTGTCGTCTCAATTTCTCCTACCTGTGTGACAATCTACTTCTAAAACTTATCAGAATACTTTCAGCGCCATCTTAACTTATAATTATTTGCAATAAAAAAATACTCAGTCTATGTTGTCTTGAATAACAGCAACAAAACATAACTTGTAACAATGACATTTAGAGTGTATTTTATTACCAGACAAGGTAAACGGAAATTCAATAACAGATCCTTAAATGAGTATGTATATTATCACATAATATCTTGCTGCCAACTGTGAAAACAGCGGAGTACAGTGTTGGCACTTGGCACGTGCGTTCAGGTCCATGGTCGGCGCGCAACTGATCAAACATATTTTGAAATAACGTTCGATTTGCAACGGAACAGGTGGATAGTTACTAAGCGTGTGTCTGTGGTTTGTGTGTAAGGTAATGTTGATAAGGTAAAAACGTATTTTGCGGTTCTAGTGAAAGAAAAAAAGGTGAGTGAATATTCAAAGTTGGAGCACCTAGTAACATATCAATTTAAGCCTCAATTTGTCAAAGTTGCTACTAATTTACCTATATTTCTGACATTGATTTTCGCTACGACGAAATTGTGACTAGATTTTATAAAAGACATGTCTGTGGGTCTAATATTGACCCACTATAAGGTAAACACCTCTTCTCGTATAGATCAGGCACGAGAATAGGGACCTTCACCAATTTCAGTGACATCCAAAACGAATCTATAAACTACATTTATTTATTGAAAAACTCACATGTACAGTAAGTACTTGTTAGGTTAGGTTGTATAGAATTCGTAATCTCATATAATGTGAGATGATCGCCTTCAAATCTGTCTTACGTAACTTTACAATTATCGGAAGACGCAGCGTTGGTAGGCCTCCCACCAGATGGACCGACGCCATCGTTAAGGTCGCGGGTAACACGACGCAAGCGGCAGGTTCTTGCGAGTTGTGGCGTTCTATGGGGGAGGCCATTGTTCAACAGTGGACGTTTTCCAGCTGAGGATGATGAACCCCTGCAAAACCCACTAAAGACAACGCTGGAATGACGTGCATATTAATAACAGTGGGAGATACACCTAAGAGTTTCTACCGCTCTTCTAACTCTATTTCACTGCTCTCATGAAAATTTTTTAGAGAAATAAACAATATCGTATTTTTTAATGGTATTTAATGTCTAACGCTGACGGCCAGATGGTGATGATGATGATGGCCTATAGACATAGTCTGCAATATCAGAGACCTTAGAAAAGTTGTCATTCTAGAAGCAAAGTTGAAATATCTCAAGTGCCTGGAATTATACCAGTAGTACCAGTACCCATACTCTTTAAAGCAGAACAAAGCATAGCTGCTTTGTGGCAGAAATACCTATGTGGAAAAAAACTGGCGGTTTATCCTAGGCAAGCGTGCTTTAGCTTCAGCCATCATCACTTAAGATCAGGTGAGTTGCGGCCAAACGCAAGCCTATAAAACTATAAAAAAAAAATTAATATAAAAACCCAATAACATTTGGCCCTACCTGGGCCTCGAACCGAGGACCCCACGCTAAGCAGTCCCGCTTAATACCACGAGACTTACGATACGGTGAGTAAATATCAAAAACTTAAAGTTATTTCAACACAGCTTATGGGACAGACTCATAAAATGCAACGATCGAACTTAAAGCATCATAAACTTAGGCTTTGGGCTGATCGCTGCGGGAAGCTGTTCAATGCTATTTGCGAGCTATTCGACACCTGCTCCAAAACGATATAACACTCCTAAAAATTACTATTAGTCCAAGATCCTGGGGTGCCCAGACCTACATCATTATACAGAAAAAAATACCAAATAGTTTGTGTAAAATTATGCGTGGAATAATGGATGCTCCCTAACGGAACCACCGTAATAATAATAATAATAGGATTATCCACCAGCAACTTGCTCTAAAATACAGGCTTGTGGAATCGGAAGTACCGTACTACAGGTATGTGCCCGACCCAGTTCTCGAAAATGGCAACATCACATTGTATTGGGATCGATCTATCATCACTGACAGGACTATTGTTGCCAATAAGCCTGACATAGTGGTGATAGATCGATTAGAGCGTCGCGCAATGATTGTTGATATAGCGGTTCCGCATGACGAGAACCTCGTGAAAACCGAGAAAGATAAACAAATTAAGTATCTTGACTTGGCTCGCGAGGTTGTCGACATGTGGGATGTGAATACAGCAGTCATTGTGCCGATAGTCGTTACGGCCAATGGACTCATTTCCAAGAGCCTCGACCAACACCTAAGGAGGCTCTCGTTGGGCAGCTGGATCAAGGGCTTGATACAGAAAGCGGTACTCCTGGACACGGCGCGTATTGTTAGGAGATTCCTCTCTCAGGAGCCCTGACCACCGGTAGCTTGGACCCTATTCCCGATACCGGTGGGCTACTATTTTATATATTTTTAAATGTTTTTATGTTTTTTTTTTACTAATATTTAAAAATATAATACAATATGTAAATAAAATAAATAAATGAGAATAATAATAGTAAAATCATTTATTTCGGGTAACAAAAGACCCATAATATATACCTTACAGACATATTTATAAAAACTACAAAAATATTACTAAACTATTGCACACGAAGAGACGGTGGCATCGTGTTGCTCACCGCGAAATCGCCGATACATGACACCAAAACTATTCCTTGAGAAAGGTCTCAATATAATGCATCGGGACTCGCACCACAAATGACTTGAAATTCGTATTGTAGCGCGACTCCAACTTCTCGACCCTTAAGGTCCAGCTGGTCTTGGCTCGAACATACTCCACGATCTCCTCAACCTTCGTGGTGTGATGTAGCCGGGACACATAGAGCTGCGTCGTAGGTGTTGGCGGACGCAGCAGATTGGGTCCTGCCAGTGCGGTTCAGCACTGGGGGCACTAGGAAGCTTCTTCTGCTCCACCTTCACGAAGCCATCCTTGACACGGGCCCGTAATAGGAGGCCTACATTGTTTGTCGTCCCTGTTAAGTGCACAATCGCCCATCCCCCATCCCCATTCTGTCTTTCGCTTAATGCTCTCTTGAACGCCAAGCCTGACTGTGATGTGTTCGCAGACGAATTATTATATTGTGAGATGAGCGGGTGAAAGTAGTTAAGTACGTCTTAAACAATGTTATTGGCCAGTGGCCGTTTTATGTTAAAGTAAAAAAAAATAACATGGCAAATTTTTTTCACTAATATTATGGACCTGTTGTGACGTCCGTGTGGTGTCGGACGTAAAGAATAGCACCATCCTATATCTTCCCGTGGGTGTCGTAAGAGGCGACTAAGAGACTCACCAGAGAATGGGCAGCAGCCAAGCGTGGCGATTATGGCAACCCCCCCCCCCCCCTTTGGGGAGGCCTATGCCCAGCAGTGGACGTCTTTGGGTGTTTATGATGATGATGATAATGGACCTGCGTGTGACTCAGGGGATTGTTGAGGCTACCATGCCGTTGCAGCCCGTCAGGGATGTTTGCTGAGGTGCAGGTTGATGACTTTGCGGCTATCGTTAGAAAAAGATGCTCTTCCCTACTCACTCGCGTTCGTGGTAGTACCATCGGTAACCCAGGTAACCTTCAGGAGATTACCAGTAGCTTCAAGGTGCTGCTAGCCTTTCTTGAAGAGCTGGGGTGGATCGAATGATTTTCTTCCCACCCGTACGGAAAATATGCGTTGAGACGTGGAGTTCCAGACACCAGGCCGTTATACTTACTATACTTAACGATATTAAGAGGTAATCTCTAGAGAAAAGGATCCTGGACCTTCACTAGCAGGTAGCTGATGTTATAAGGAGTAACGTTAGTTACTTTCTGACTACTCAGTCAAAGAATTAAGCTTCCGCGCAATAAAAAAACGGAAACCACGAAAATAACCGATGATCAGCTCTTAAGGAATGTGGATATGTCGTATCCGGTCAATAGTATGAACGTGAAACGAATCGCTAGCCCGCCATTATCGAGAACACGTGATCAACATTTTGGCGCGCTTCTACAGAGTCGTGATGTTTTCAGCCGACAGCGAGGAAGACATTCAGAATCCAGTGTCTGATCGCATCGGAGCTAATACGTCCCGAAACTGTACTTTCGATTCGTTGTGTTAAAGTGTTACTATGTCTATTTTAATTTGAGTCTGAGTTTATTTTAAATTGAGTTTGTGCTAAATTGTGGTTTTAATAAACGCCGTATATTGTACCCTATACCCAGAATGTTTGCATTGCACGAAACCCATATTCTGCCCACATGATGACTGAATCTAACGGACTAAATCCTGACGATCCGACAAATAGAATAGTTAAGAGTGAAACTATTTTCAAAATTCTTAGGTTGTCTAACAACTCTAGTATCTTAGTCCACATAGCTTACTGTATATAGCTTAGACCATAAGTCATTCCTAGCTAGTTTAATTTCGGGTGGCAGAAGGGGAGGCAAGACAGTATTCTAGGTCATGTCAACAGTAAATGGAAGCAAACGTAGTTAGTGTAGGTTTCCATTATTATTTGTCTATCTAGTGAATACCTAATGTCTTACAAACACGCGATAGAAAAAACCCAGCTATAACTACTACCTTTTTTTTCCAGCCTATTTTTTCCCACTGCAGGCCAAAGGGCTCTCTACCACTCCTTCCACTTCTCCCAATCAAGGGCTGTTTGGGACCTGTCTTTGTCGAAGGAATCTAGCTCATCCAGGGGTGTGATTCTGTAAGACCTCATTCTAAACTTCGAATCTGAATCCGCTATGAGTTTCTTGATTGGCATTCTAAAAACTCGGTTGATAACTTGAATTTACACTAGCGCCACCCTTACTAGCGTGTCAGCGAGTTGAACTAAATTGACAGGGAGATTTTGACAGATAAAGTATGAGATGACGTAAGAAGTAGCATTCTGTGAGGTAATTTCCCCGTCACTTCGACGCTCACTTCGCACTCGAAAGTGTCAAATATATCAAGGTCATTTTGAACCTTATGCGAAGTGAGAGTGAATAGCGATGTAAGATGCGAGTTGTTGTTTGAATTTTACAGAATCGACCTACTGTCATCTCCGCCTGGGCCTGCCGCGATGTCACTTGCCATAGAGAGACCCATTGGGTCATGCGTTTGGTCTAATGATCATCAGACATGCGGCAGATGTGTCCAGTTCAATTCTGCTTTAGCGTGACAGCTCTCCGAGTAACGTTTCCGACTGTGGTTTTTATACCTGCTACTACTTTTGTTAAACCATTTCTACCCGTGGGTGCCGTAGAAGGCGACAGAGGGATATTGACCAGAGGATGGGCAGCAGCGTCCTTCTGAGAATAACAACAGCCACTGTGATCCCCAACATGTATCGGTCATGGCGATTACCGCTGAAACCTTCCCTCTGGGGTGACCTATGTCCAGCAGTCGGCGTCTAAAGTTTGGCAATGTTGACATCATGATGATAATTACTTTCTTTAAACCTTGCCTTGGGACACTAAAAATTTTTAGGCGGTGGGCGCAAAGAAGCTCGTGGCTAAGTGGCTCGTGGCTTACAGATCAATCAGTCAAGGTTAAGCTACGTCATGTGTAAGTCTTCGGATGGGTGACCATCCATTTCATACCGAGAATCCTCCGGGCCTCGAAGAACAAGTAAAGCTGTTGGTCCCGGCTGTCAATTCGTGGATCTTTGACAGTCGTTATGGGTCAGAACTTAGAAGCCTGAAAGTTCGATCACCAGTCTACCGAGGGGTATCGTGTTACGCAAAAACTGGCTTGTGGAGGCGTAATAGGCAGTCGCTCTATGTAAAATAGTGATATTCAGCTGCATCCGGTTAGACTGGAAGTCGACCATGTGAGCACTATATTAAAGCTACCATTTCCGAGGTATGTCTTTCATTAACTTGAATATGCCCTGGCGGTTGGGAGTATGTCATGCTTACTTTAATGTCTTGCTGTTGGTGGCGCATGTGTCGGATCATTCGGTTCCCTTCAAAATGGTTGAGCTAAGTGGTGCCAATCCATACGTCGTATTCGTGAACGGGCGCCGTCAGTTGGGACTGGTCATCTCGTAGCTGCCTCGGTTATTTTAAATTAATTTGGAATTGTTTATGATTGTCTCTAGACCTCTTTTAACGTGCACAACTTGTTACATTTTTCTCACATTTGTGTTCCGTAAATTCAACATGAGTGATGTAACCTAAAATTGATTTTAAAAGAGTTTCATGGAGTTTCTTGCTCGTTCTTCCCCATAGAAACCTACTGTTTGGAACGAGCAACTAGCCTCAACTTTCTGACAATTCAAAAGTGCCTGTAAATGGTTTATTTTAAATAAATGATTTGAGTTTGAGTTTTTTTTTTTTTTCTTTTTATATTGTTATAGGCTTGCGTTTGACCGCAACTCACCTGATCTTAAGTGATGATGCGGCCTAAGGTGGAGCACGCTTGCCTAGAATAAACCGGTTCACTCGTGCCTTGAAGATACCCAGATTTTATGTATCGGGGAATAGACAGACGGGCAGTGAATTCTACAGTCTGGCAGTTCGCACAATAAATGTGGAAGTAAAGCGCTTGGTTCGAGACCGTGGAACTTCAACCGTATAGCGGTGACGCTTCGCCGTATCCTTGCTCGTCCGGTGATGGAATGGGGATGGGGGAATTAAGTTGTGCAATTCCAAAGCACACTCTCCGAAATGTACCCGATAAAAGACCGATAGGCTGGCAACGGCGCGGCGGTGTTCAAGGCTTTGACCTCAGCATACCATACATATGTAGTTGGTAAAAGATAGGCAGATATTTAGAGTAAATTAGGATTTCGTTAACTTAAGAAATAAACTCTTGATATTTTATCAACAAGATATCACAATGTATTTAATAATATTATTTGTTGTTCTTTTCGGTTCTCCGAGACTCGTCGAGCTTCATTACTTCGGCACTTTTCTGGTGGTTGCCACTTTTAATTTTGGCTTTCAGAAGCTGCAGTGGTTTCTGCATAGTGTAGAGGGTTTGTCCTAAGTATTTATTACTAGCTTTTGCCCGCGATTTCGTCCGCGTCAATGTCGGTTATCGCGGATGCAGACGAAGTCGCGAACTAAAAAGTAGCCTAAGTCATTCCCCAGGGTTCAAGTTATATTCATACTAAATTTCATGAAAATCGGTTCAGCCGTTTCACCGTGAAAGCGTGACAGACAGAGTTACTTTCACATTTATAATATTAGTATGGAAGTATGGATTACTGGTAAATTGTTGATAGAGAATCCTTCTCAATAATGTATTATTATTCATCATCATCATCATCATTTCAGCTGAAAGACTCCTGGACATAGGCCTCCCCTAAAAGGGGGTTTTTGCCATAATCGCCACGCTTGGCAGGCGGGTTGGCGGTCGCAGCAAGGTTGTTACAAAGGCACAGAGAACGCTGCTGCCCATTCTCTGGTTAGTCCCTTAGTCGCCTCTTACGACACCCAGGATGATATGGGATGGATGATTATTATTCAAATCAATTAAATTATGTTAATTATTGTCAGTTGACATTGCCAGTTCATCATTGAACACCATGAAAATCCTAGATTTTAATTAAATGGTAGTTAAAACGGTCTGAATAGGCATTATGACATTGCCAGTGGGTTACCAATGCTGGATCTGCACTAAAGTTTAATTTAATTTTGTTTTTTGTTCAGAGACGCGTTTGACGAAATTAATCCTTAGTGTCGCCCATGCATTAGATTTATTCAATTGAATACCCTATTCACAGAATTTCCGGACTAATGGTTAGTGTTTCCCTGAAAAGGTGACCGATTGTTATTGGAAATATGTAAGTATTATTGTCGTTTTAATGTTTCAATAAAGGTATTTGGAAAAACGGATAATATATATATTTTTTTTATTTTTATTTTTATATGACTTTTTTATGCTAGCTCTAAAATAATGCTTATACAAGGGTTTTGTATGATATGCCTAACTAACCATGACAGGCAAAGCACCTGGAAAGCGAGGTGTCGGCCGTAGGAGGAAGCCCTAACTAAGGAACCTACGAGAGTGGACTGGTATCTCGAACGCCGCGGAACTATACCACCTGGCGAAAGAAAAGGAAAAGTATGCAGTGTTTTTAATTTAGGCACATTTGGTTACAATTAAACTTGTTCAAATAATAAAAAGCTTTATAGCGTTATTAAGCTACCATACCTATGTTATGTCAGCGTAAAATGTGTTAGTTCATCGAAGCTGTGTTAGCATTTATCAAATAAATATCTCAAAAGTTCCAAATAAATAATCCTCCTTGCATTTAAACTAACGGAAAAAACATTAGCAAAGATGCATTATATTCAAACTGAAGCAGCAAAAACTGCAATAAAAAATATCCACTTTTCCATATCACCAATCGCCTAGAGAATTAGCAATTTCCACTTTGAATGTGAAAAACAGACGCAGGATGTTTGGTACCCAACAGCTGAACAGTTTTCGTGAAAAAAAAACAATTTTCGAATGGCGCTTGGACGCAGGCGTTCCCGCCCTCAGTGCTTATTCGGCCGCGGAGAGAACCGCACGCAACATCTTCGCGCGCTTAACAAGCTTACAGATCGCGGCGGAAAATAAAAATAAAAATCATCCTCGAGTTAAATCTTATTCTTTTATTTCATCTATTTAGTTTCAATTTGTATTTTCTGTGAACATTTGGCTTCAATGTAAAGTGATTTATTACAATAGTGCGTGTTACTGTGGAAGACTGCAATAATAAAAAGCGAGGGAAAGCTGTTTGCTGTCAGCTGTCAAAAAGGTTGAGGTGAGCGATGAAATTTAATTTATTATCGAGTTATAAATTATACTAATAACCTACGATATTTCTTTTCTTGTAAACTTGATGTTACATTTACTACTATAGGATATAGAATATAATAAAAACAGCATGTATGATGTTTTCCGGTGTCTAATTAATTATTATTTATGTAAAAGTTTAAGAGATAAAAATATGAAAGTCTTATTTACAATTTAGCAAAAAGCTCTGTGTAATGCTTTCGGACGCTGTAGTAAAATAACACTCGATCATCGAACTGTTTATTTAGGAATAAAGAATGTTTATTTAAGTACAATTTATGATAATGCACGGCAATAGTGCTGCATCTTGCATCTAGCAACGATAATACTTCGAAAACGTTGTGGGTTTCAAACTCCAAATAGATATAACTAACGTTGACAGATTACATACCAATCCTCATCAATCACCAATCTCATGATTTCTAAGAATAAACTTTGTATATTTTGTACAAATATTTTACATTGATCTGCTGAAAATTAATGACCAAAGACTGACAGACTGAGACTCTCGTCATCAAGTGATGAAATGTAGATTTTCTTTGGAGCTCTGCTTACTCCTTTGCAAAATACACCTGTATTTTGCAAAGGACTAGGCATATAAGCCATAGTCATCTTAGACCAAAATCACGTCTTGGTTCACAAATAGGGCAGATATTTATTTTCTGTCGTATTGTTGAAAATTAGATTTTGTAAAACACATCATTCATTTGTACTTCCCACTTAACCGGTCTGTTCTATGATTCTGTAGCTATCTAAATACGTGAGCTGTGCTGCGTATGTAATCTATTATCGACATCAAAGGTTTTTCTACTGAAAAGCCTACTGGCTATAGAAACCCAAAACCAAATTTCGGCTATCTGCGGAATCTCTGAAGAGTTCGTAACGTTAGGAGATCGTTATCTTGGTGACCTGGCTAGTCACAATCTTATTTGAGTCACCATTAAATGTCAAAAAAGCCCAATTAGAGACTTTCGGACAGATTGACATTTAGATTTGAATTCTTAAGTTTGTAGAATTGCCGCTTTGAACTGCGCCATTAGAAACTATCAAGTCTAAACCTAATAGTAAGCTTTTAAAAGGTTCTAAGTAATAAGCTTATAAAAAGTTCTTGACAAGAACTAAGTATCTGTTATTACTTAGACTGAAAACAGTACAGAAAATCGTTCAAGTTTACGAAAACCGATCGATTCCATTCTGAGCAAACACAATGGTACATAAAAGTCTGCCATTACTCAGAACGCACGTCGCACGGGAATAAATAAAACGTTATTAGTTTTCATAAAGAGGGGGGGCACCTGTGTACTGCATCAGCTGGTCCGCCCAATATAGCGCTCATTAAGTATGGCGCGGCGCTTAGGACCATACGCGGTGGGCTGGGCTGCCGGCTAGGAAGAAAAGTAGAAAATTTGTGAGAGGAAAGCTCTCTTGATACTGAGGAATAGCTTTCTAGGGCCTTTTGGTCTGAGAGGAGTACTACTTTCAACGTTTCGTTATTTATGATATAGGTTAAGGCAATGGGGATTTTTCAACGCTTCTCTAACTTTCTAGCTAATTCTAGAATTTTCCTTACTTTTTTAGTGGAGAAAGATCAATGGAAACGATGGTCTATTTTACGAACTGCAGATTAGTTGGATAATAACTTTTTCTTGTCATCTAGGTTGAATACTTCAATGTATCTATGTTATAATTTAGCGTACTTTTGCCAAAACGGGTAATAATCGCTCAATAATTGAACTAATTACCTTTATCAAACTAATGCAATATACCAATTGTGGCATTACTATTTAACAATAACAGTTAAATGTACAGACGTTAGCACATCAAGCTGCCCCAAACTGTAATCTTTTTTTAATTGAACATGAACCTTATAATATTGTAATAAAGTTGAAAAACTAGCAAAGAAAATTGACAGATTGGGGAGCTTAATGCACTAACCTCTCCTCTGTACTATCAAAAAGTAATAATATTCAAAATCAATATAGGAATCATGCAAAAAATTAGATTTTTTGGACAGGAGATAAATGCAGTAGAAAGTAAGTGTTTAATACAAGTATGTAATATTCAATTGTAAGTGAAACTAGAGGTTTTGATTAGTGTTCTGCATCAGCTGGTCCTTCCAATATAGCGATCATTAAATGTGGCTCTGCACCTCGTGCCATGTGCGTTACTGTGGCCTGTGGTACGCATAGCTGGGTTGAATAGGAAAATATAGAATACGAAGTAGGTTTCGTCAGTATGTTGATCTAAATTCTACTGTTTTTCGAACAAATTCAAGCATTGTCCTTCTACATAGGCAAGAATTGACTAGTTATCATCAATGTCATTCAAACGGTCAAATCTCCCTTCGGTGAATTTCGGTGAAGTGAGAGCTAGGTGACCCACAGATAATAGAGATTGATATGTCACCTTAGTGACGTCACTTCACACATTTTCACCTGGAAGAGATTTTTACAGATTAGCACTGTAGGTTCGAAAGTATGACGAAAACATCGACATTATTATGTTTAATAAGCATATTTGGTAATAAACTGCATCCATTTCTCCCGTCTAATAATATCTCAAAGTACACAAGGAATTTATTTTTAAACACAAAGTTTACTTAACGCCACGCGCCAGTACCCTTGCTTCCTGTTTTAGAAAAAAAACAACAGAATTTTTTGTATGTCTACACTTGTTAAAAGAATTCCAAGCTTTTTTCGTAGTAATATTTGCCAAAGATATTTGCTATTAAGTTTCATATTTTCCGCTTGGTATCGACTCAAAAGACCAATTTTCGTTTTACGTAGGACCAGAAACCGATGTATAAGAAATTTTGTTTTCTTACCAAGCGTTTGTAGTCTAATTAATATTCTTTGAAGGCAAGCTTTAAATTAATGAAATAAACACATGGCGAGGAAAGCTTCCTAGCATTTGAAGTACCTATTTTTGATTACGGAATGAAGGCGTTTGAAGTGTTTTCAGGTTCTTATACGACGACTCTAAAGTTATTTTTCAGAACATTTTTGTGACCGTTTTTCATTAACAAAATTATGCCAATTTTCGTTTCTTCTTACATCCAGTTATTAAGGCTGAACAACAGACGGTACCTACCTATAGCCTTATTACGAATTTTAGAAAATGTAGTTTTGGTCCTATGAACTTATTCTTTAGACAACTTTACGCCTATGAAAAAAAGACCTATGTAGTAGACTACTACAAGGCTAAGTAAATCTACTTAATTTAAGAAACTAATGCTTAACCATCGTCAAATAAATATCAATATTATTACTACACGGTTAAACCCGCAACATCTAAGCAAGGTGAGTAACAAGAAACATTGAGAAACAATTAATGTCATGTCACCTCGACCACAACCCACTTTCCACCGACCACCATACGTACACACACAGACAGATGTGTATCGTATGAATCACTTGTGCCCGTATGCAACGCTCTCAATGCTGAGCCCTTATTCAGGTCACCTTAGACCCGCATCGCTGTCTACCCCTGTTTACTTGCTTATTCAATTAAGTATACTGTTGTAAATCAAGTGATGTACTTATTATATCTGGGCTGTTGTATTGTGCTGGTACTGTATAAAAGGACAGGCTGGCGCAGTGACGGAGCGGTTGGCTGCTACGCTGAGTGTTTCGGGTTCGATTTAATATATTTGTAGGGCATACCTATAGGTATTGTTCCAGATCGACGAAGACGTCGATATCGGATTTTATCGTTGGGAGTTTTTTATTTGACTGTAAAAAACAGACTTTTTGTTGGTGTCCGAATCATCAGTGAAAAAAATATCAATTCGAACACTGCGTCTGAATATATTGTGTCCGAATCTTCACAAAGCCAAAAAAACTGCGAGTGAAAGTGTGTCGGTTCATATTGGTTAATAGTAGACACCGATACCCAGTGTGAGTGCGATGATCCTGACCAGACAATAGCCCACTTACTACAGTGCCCAAAGTGCCCCTACACCTGCACGTTAGAGGACATTAAAAACGCCACTAACGCTGCGATAAATGTGGCTACCTACTGGGCCCAAGTAATCTAACAAAAAAAAGGAAAACCATCGAATCGAAAAGAAGAAGAAGAAGTAGAGACTACTAATACATGTAAAAAACTAACTACCGCACTGTTTCCGACTGTCTATAAGTTCGATCTAATCTCCTAAACTGCTAAGTGAATTTTGGTGCAGTTTTCACCGCTACTCTAGAGTTTTTAGAGCAAGGTTCGGGCTTCGGCATTAATTCTACGTGCGGGGCCGCCATTGAAAGATAAACATCACATCAGCTGTGTCGGTTCCCGCGCTAAAACTGACGGGAGTTTGGCTATGACGCGATTGACGTATCGCAGAAGAGAGACAGAAGATCTTCTCATTATGACGAGTGAAAAGGATACCATTATAAGATATTTTTTTCTTTTTGTGAATATAATGCAGCTGTAGTTTTTAGCAAAGTCATTGTCGTTAGGTTCTCCAGAACTGCCGGGCACTTGGGGCCTGAGATTTTGTTTTGCTGTTCACAGCGGCGGGACACATAAAAATAGGTTTTATAAAAAAAAAGTTATCAGCAATTTTAACTAATTTTTACCAGTGAATTTTATTTTTAAAAGGCTTACTGGATTCATTGTAAAAATCTTCCAAATAAATCGGAAATTGGTTAGGTATTCGATTGCGATTGCTATTTCAGGACTTTTTAAAAGTTGTAATAGCCATGACAGCGTGTAGTGCCACTTCTGCGTCAAGGTATCTTTCGTATGATGAACAGCTCGTTGCTATGGTTACCTACTTCCAATAGGATAGCAACTTGTGACGTAATAATGTAGAATGAAATATGGTTTGAATGCGTGACCGAGCTGAGTAACCGATTACAGCTCTATTCAGTATTGTTTCAAGGTATTTTGAAACAAATAATATTTCGATTTTCGGTTACTAGGTACCATATTGACATCATATTTGTTATTTAACCTCGTGTTAGTGGCTAATACTCGGTTTTTGAAAAAAATAAAAGGAATATATAAATATGATTAAGTGTAAAGTGATGTGATTTGTTGAATGCATTATCAACAATTCAAATTTTTGTGGAAGTGGGTTTTAAATAGTAATCATCATCATTATCATCAGCGAGAATACCTTCACTGTTGAACAGAGGCCTCCCCATAGAACGATCCCCCACAAAGCGTGGTAACCTGCCGCTCGCATCCACCCGGTTACCCGCGACCGTTTGAATAAATACTTAGTAATAGATTAAATAATTTCTGAAACAAACCTAAATACGCTAAATTTAATTTTTTGTTCATTTAGTTCAATGATGTGAGGAAAGCCAACTCAATTCTACGTTTCAGTTAGCTATGGAGCTTCTTCTTCTTCTTTCGAATCGATGGTTTTCCTTTATGCTAGACTACTTGGGCCCAGTAGGTAGCCACATTTATCGCAGCATTAGTGGCGTTTTTAATGCCCTCTAAGGTGCAGGTGTAGGGGCACTTTGGGCACTGTAATAAGTGGGCCATTGTCTGGTCAGGATCACCGCACTCACACTGGGTGTCGGTGGGATCTATTATCCCCATTTTGCTAGATTGTGTTTGCAGCGGCCTACCTGGATGCGCAGTGTATTGAGCGCTTTCCATACAGGCCACTGCAAATCACTTCCGAGTGGCAGGTGTTCCTTGGGTTGAACGAAGTTGGGTGGTGGTGGATGGAGATTCTCCCACAGCTTGCGTCTCACCGTACGCGGACGGTCCTGGATGGCCTGTGTTTCGCGAAGAAAACTTTTCCGACTCTTAAGTCTGCCCGGAGCTGTTGTGTAATTGTAGAGGGGAGCTAGTGCTGTTTAAAGTACTTAAAGCTAAAAGAACCTTATAATATGCAAAGCTTTAAGTTAAGGTAAGTTTTTAAATATACGTTTATTCTACACTGATCTAAACTCCCACCACTCAAAACGGCAACACCCCAAACCTTTTTCACCCCTCAAAACTAAAGCGTCCAATTCGGAATTAAAAGTGGTTTTCAGAACAAAGCTCTGGCACATCCAGTAGTGCACATCTGTGTCAACAATAAGGCCGCATCTGTGCGCCGCAGGTGTACCTCGCTTTACGTATAAATTGTAACAGGGAAATTCCAATATCGGAGGGTTTCTTCGAGATTTAGCGGTTACGACACGGTGGCGATGGCGTGGCGTGATGGATTAGGAACTGTAAATGTTTTACTGTGTAAGGGTTATAGAGAAATTAGTGTCTTTATTCAAGTAAAAGGCATAATTAAATATACTTAAAAAAGGAGAGCTGATATTGCAACAAAAAATTTATGCAATTGCTGTAGTTAAGCAGCTATATTACAGTGGACGTGAATGAATAAAGTACATATTAGTAAATGAAGACGTAATTAATTGAGTTGCAAGTTATTTGGCAAAATTATGCATGCCGCCACGTAGCAAGGCTGTCAAAAATATTAAACAAATACATACTTACCTACGGAACATAGCTAGACGCTAAAATTCATTCACTAAGGAAAATCACGTCATTTGTTTAAGCAAATGATAATTTGTTATTACGTAATTTTTACGTATTTTAATTAACAACTTAGTAAAATTTCAGTATTTTTCTTCAAAGTGAGTTCGTTTTTACTTGAAACTGTAATACTATCTTAATTAAGTAGTATTTCTTGGTCCTTATGTACGCGGCAAATATTTAATAAATTTTGACACTATGCTTATATTCATAAGTGATTTATGAATATGGATAAGTAGTGCCTTCAGTTATGCCATTGCACAAATATATAAGCCTGGCGATAATCTTTGAGCTTTAATCATTACTTACCTACCTTGGTTCCAGAGGATCCATTTCTGATTCGATCAATGAAACTCCGAGTATGTATAATAATAGCTCTTTCCATTGCCTTGCAAGTTTGCAACGTAAAGCCTAAAAAGATTACCAAAAAGAAAAGTATATACAGATCACATCAAGCTACAACAATCTGTCCAATTTCTTTGATAGATTATCAACTTTATTTAAACAACGTTAAGGTTCATATTCAAATGGGTAAATTTTACGGTTTGGTATGACTGACGTCATCGATCACTATTACTGATCGATGCTTGACGTGCAAATAGTCCCCATTCTAATTGGCTTATGTTTAACGAACCTCCAGATCTAATAAATAATCACCAAAAATAGTAAATTAAATAAAACCAAAAATAGTAAATAAAATAAAACCAAAAATAGTAAATGATCACCAAAATTGTGTTTCCTATAATATTGTAGAAATAAAAGCGATTTGGTTCTGGCACTCGGCGGCCGCTACAGCGGCACGCTCGCTCCACTCGCTCGCCTCGTGCGTAGGGGGTCACAGTTCTAACTAGGCTTGCCAACTATTTGTCAGTCAAATATAGTAGTTCTAAAATTTTTACCCAAAAAAATATAGTAGATAACGAAAAGGTGAAAAAAAAATTAGTAGGTTCCAAAAATTAGGTAGGTACTTTATTTTTTGAAGAATATTTTGTGTGCATTATTGAACGCATCTGTCAACTTGATATTCCAGAATCGTTAAAAATAGGTATTGACGTTTTGTTTTACGCTTACACATTTTGAAACGAATATTATTGCTAAGAGTTTGATGCCTTTAAAATATAGTAGTTTCGCTATAACTTTTTAAAAAAAAATATAGTAGTCGGGCCTCTAATATAGTAGGATACTATATTATATAGTAGGGTTGGCAACCCTAGTTCTAACCTAACCTAACCTAACCATGTCGGATCCGCCCCAAGGGGGACTTAAGGGTCGAAAAGATTTTAGTTATTTTGCACATTAAGATTTGGTGATCATTTACTCCATTTGGTATTTAGTAAGTATTTTTTGGTGGTAATTATATTAATTTCCATTTTAATTTCATCATATATCACGTCGTCGGCGGGTCGTGTCGCAGACGTGTCGGACCTCTAAAGGGCTCTCAATAACATAAAGGGTTAGATTTCGTGAATAGACTGCGGAGTTATTAGATTTTTTCCTGCAGAAGTTATGGCGATCGTATTTTCTTCACTTCAATTATACTGATGTAGGTCTATCGAATTGTCCCTTCACTTGATTTAATATTTCTTTTGTGCCCATCCTGGTAATGTTCTGCTGAAGACCCTTAATAGAGCTATATCTATAGTACGTACTACATAGGCACTATTTCCATGTGTTGTACTGATTTTTAGTAGATGCTAGGTAGGATCTTTTTGACATTCTTAATTGTAAAGTGGAGAAATAAATGTTGACAAATCTAGTTACATTTTTTGTCTGTGATCTTTATTATGGTGTTTATAGAAAATGAATGAATCGAACTTCGAGATAAAATAAATCTATTAACATTATAAAGAGGAAACATTTGTATTTTTGTATGTTTATAACGAATAAACTGAAAAACCACTGGTCCGATATCAAAAATTCTTTCGCCATTAGAATGCTACATTATTCCTGAGTAACATAGGCTATATTTATTAATTAAAACATTACGGATCCTCGAGAAAATTCACGCAGACGAAACCTTATCTTGATTATACCGACCACAAAAAAAAATATCCAATTTGATGCAGTCATTCGGAAGTTATGCGGTACAGACATTTCGGCATTCAGGCAGATAGACCGCGCGAAACACCGAGAGTGAAGCCAAAAAAGCAAATACAAATTCAAAAGCGAATACCTACAACGCGCTTCGTGCTGTACTGACACGAGTCAGTGTAGCACGAAATGCTGCATCGTTAAAAAAAAACAAATAAAAAAGCAAATACAAATTCAAAAGCGAATACAATCACGAGATTGTAGGTATTCGCTTTTGAATTTGTATTTGCTTTTTTGGCTTCACTCTCAGTGTTCCGCTCGGTCTATCTGCCTTTTGTTTCATAATCTGAGATGTAAGCAATGTAGTTATTTAACACTAGCGACCCGACCCGGCTTCGCATTCCTCGATAAATGTACTGTACAACACAAAAATAATTTTTCAATTCGAACCAGTAGATCCTGAGATTAGCGCGTTCAACCGAACAAACAAACAACCAAACTCTTCAGCTTTATAATATTAGTTATTTAACATTCAAACCATCTCATCAAAATATCTCTAGATCCTCTCAGCTTCTAATAATAGTAGACAAAGGACCCAGTAACAGTGTTACCAGCAGCATTCGCGTGACGTCATCAGGCATTCGGTTACATTGTTTTTGGCGGCGGCACCTGTGTCAACGAGAGGCGCGTGCGACGCCGGCGCCGGCGCAGGGGCCCGGGGGCCGGGTTGTGAGACTGACGATCTTTAATGTTTTCTGTGGCCTTTTTCTTAGATAAATAAGATATGATGTTACGGCGGTTTTGTCTGAAGATTTGAGAGTAGGAAACGAGGGTGATATTTTAGTTATTTTTAACCGACTTCAAAAAGGAGGAGGTTATCAATTCGAATGTTTATATATACATTTTTTTTTTATGTATGTTCGGGCATAACTCTGTCATATATAGATGGATTTGCAAAATTCTTTTTTGTTCGAAAGGAGTTTATCCCGAAAAGGTCCCATATAAATTTTATCAAAATTGTTACGGCCCTTTTTGAGAAAATCAACAAATTCCCAAAAAAAAATACTTGGACGACGTTTTAGTTTCTTCGATCACTGGAGGACTTGCAATCTCTTTTTCTTAATGGATTTGGATGTTAAGGCAACACTAAAAAGCGAAAAATAAAAAGTTTTTTCAAAAAAAAAAAAACCGCCTTCATAATCTAAAAAGTGGTAAATAACTTTAGCACAGAACACACATTACTTTACTTTCAGAAGTCGGTGACGGTGGCTTTGTGTTTGTTGTTATGTATTGCCATCACTTTTTAGTTTTTGAAGGCGGTTTTATTTTTTAATTAAATACTGCTGATAGTAATATATTTATGTATAGTTATGTGTATCAGAAATGTAGGTACTTATAGATTTATATGATAGCTTGTTTCTAAACGTCGTGTTTCTTGGTCCGTGTGGTGTCGGACGTAAAGAATAGCACCATCCCATATCTTCCCGTGGGTGTCGTAAGAGGCGACTAAGGGACTTACCAGAGAATGGGCAGCAGCGTTCTCTGTGCCTTTAATATTGTAACAACCATACTGCGGTTGCCAATCCGCCTGCCAAGCGTGGCGATTATGGCAAAACCCCCCTTGGGGAGGCCTATGTCCAGCAGTGGACGTCTGTAGGCTGAAATGATGATGATGATGAAATGTCGTGATGGCCTAATGGTTAAGGCGCCCGCCTCTCATACACGAGGTTGTGGGTTCGAAACCGGGCAAGTACTAATGTGACTTTTTCAATACATATACTTTCTAAATTTATCTTGGACACCATTGACATCGGTGAAGGAAAACATCGTGAGGAAACCTGTACTTATAATTGATAAAATCTGTAATCGCCAATCCGCCTTGAGCGCACGTGGTGATCAATGCTCGTACCTTCTCTGTATGAGAAGAGGCCTTTGCTCTGCAGTGGGTCAATTATAGGCCTGGTATTATTGTTTCTACTGAGGAAGTGGGCATCGATATAGCGTTGTGACTATATTGGGGTCGGCTTCTAGGTTTGTGTTTATGTCTAATCTTATTGTGAACCCCTGTTCACAATAAGATTAGACATAAACACAAACCTTTTTTACACTACTATACTATACTTTTATTGTCCTATTTTTAATAATTTAAGCAATGATTTGCATCTTCGGGGAACGAATTTAGATACAGAAGAGAAAATATGGCGGATTGACAGTTAAATCACGTCTCAGAAAATCACACTTGTTTTTACTTGTCTATTTAAGTAAGTGAACTGTGTAAGTAATGTTTTTCTTTGAGAAAAATAAAACTAAACTGCAGTCCGCCATTTTTATTTGCAAAATAATTAAAAAAACACTGTCAAAAACCATTTTAATTTCAAATGAAACCAAGTCTTTATGTCTTTAGCTTTAGTCTAACTCTTTAAATACCCTGATCTATACCCTGTTCACAATAAGATTAGACATAAACACAAACCTTTTTTACAGTCCGGACTGTAAAAAAGGTTTGTGTTTATGTCTAATCTTATTGTGAACAGGGTATAGATCAGGGTATTTAAGATTAGACATTTACTCAAACCTTTTTTAGAGTCCGTTAAACCGATTTTGACTTCTATTGCGTTGGTAGCAATAGAACTATTGCGTTGGTACCAAGATAGTTGGTAGGAATAGAAGTCAAAATCGGTTGATTTTGACTTCTATTCCGTAGGCTTAAGAATGACATTAGTGGCAAAAAAAGTGGTTACAATACAACTGTTTATTGCAGTTGCAATTTGTCATGCTACCAACGCAATAGAAGTCAAAATCGGTTTAACGGACTGTAAAAAAGGTTTGAGTAAATGTCTAATCTTATTGTGAACAGGGTATAGATGCAGTTGAATACCAGTGTTTTACATGGACCGACTGCCTGTCAGAGCTCCTGAAAGGTAACCCGATACCCCTTAGTAAGACTGATTGCCAGATTTTCTAGCTTCTGACGAGTTCTGACCACAAATAACGACTGTCAAAGATCTACGAATGACAGCCGGGATCAACGGCTTTACGTGCTTTCCGAGACACGGAAGAAACTCGTTATGAAATACGCACTAATTATGGCAAAAAAACGATTTTGGTTGAAGGAGTACGGCTGTTCAATAGTTTGCCGGAAGATATAAAAAAAAGTGACAATGTAAACACATTTAAACATAGATGGCAATACATCACAACACTTGAAATAACATAAAACAGAATAAGTACTTATGCTGATACAATGTTTCCAACACCCCAGAGGTAACTAATATTAATAATTATAAGCACATATGTATCTCATTTTAAGCGAACTGTTATTTAAGTTCTTATGAGAAATAAAGTTCTTTAAACCCAAATCGTACGGATCAAACCGTACGGCTTTTAAGTACCAGCGGTGGTACATTATTTCTTAAGACTTGTGCAAATATTTCTGTCCTTTGTCTCTTTGAAACAATAATTTATACATTTATTATTTACAAGCTTTTGCCCGAAACTTCGACGCGACGTTATTGCGGATGCAACCGAATTCGAAGAAAAAAGTAGCCTATGTCCTTCCCCTGAATTCAAGCTATCTTCATACTAAATTTCGTCCAAATCGGTTCAGCCGTTTCATCGTGAGATAGAGTTACTTTCGCATTAATGATATTAGTATGGAAGTATGAAAGTAGGTATGGATTAATTAATCAATGATAGAATTGGTCCTTCGATGTCCAATTCAGTCACTGTACTTATTTATGGCTAAAAGAACAATCATGATTCTTCTACATAAGGTGTATTTCGGCGTGAACTGTGATAGATGGTTCCTGACAACAGACATTTGGTTTAATATTGTTTTTGGCGGAAACATCTGCGCAAACAGTTGGCGCGTGCGGCGCTTGCGTCTGCGCAGTGTCACGACTTTTTGATGATTTCTCATGTTTGTTCTTGTTGCATGTTCATTTCGGAATTGATACATGGCGTTAAATAATAAGGTTTTATTCTCCTCAATATCAAAATTTAGACGCCTGCTGCTGGGGATAGTTCTCCCCCAAAGGGGGGTTCAGGCGTAATTGATATGGTTGGCCGATGCATGTTGGTATTCGCAGTAGGTGTTATGGTATTCAAAAGGACACTGCTGCCCATCCTCTGGTCAATATCCCTCTGTCGCCTTTTGCCGGTTTTATTCTATTTGACTACATTTCGAGGACATGCAGATGTTTTTACTTTTGGGCACAATTTATTGATTCATAATACAGTGGATAGTCTAGACACTTCCCGCGACCTAAAAGCTGGTTTTTATTGCTGTCTAACGTGACACTGTCCCAGTGTCTTGGGCACATTCCCAAATTACGGCGATGCAGAGGAATTTTTATGTGCCTTTTGTAGTTTTATAATTTTTAGATTTTCTTTTTTAGTATGCGTTTAAATATTGTATAATACCGTGGATATAACTAGTTACGGCTAGATAGTTTAAGCTCATAGGGGGTTTCTACCTGATTCATCATCCTAACCTTTTCCCAAAAATGTTGGGGTCGGCTTCCAGTCTACCTGGATCTGAATACCAGTGTTTTACATGGAGCGACTGTCTATCGGTCTTCTATCTGTCTTTCTGGCTTTACTGCCAAAGATCTAAGAATGACAGTCGGGACCAACGGCTTTACGTGCTTTCCGAGGCACGGAGGGAACTCGGTATGAAATGGATGGTCACCCATCTACAGACCGACCGCGGCTAGCGTAGCTTAGCCTTTGACCGATCGATCTGTACGACTTTAACTTAACCACGACCTCCTCGTTCTACCTGACTAACTTCCTAATTTCAGGTCAGAAAACTTTATCAAGGTTATGGAAGACAGCCTTGATGTACAAATGCTTTTTCGGAATTGCTCCTAAAATCTTATAAATAAAAATCTTCTGTGCGTGTGTACGAAAGTGAACTGCTCCTAAACGGCTGGATCGATTTTGCAGAATTTATTTGTGTGTGTTCCAGTGGATTCGAGAATGTTTTAGATTCACAATTGGACCCGGCAGGTGGCGCTATAGTCGGGTTGCAAGACAACGTCTGCCAGGCCAGCTAGTATTTAATAAAAGTGGTTTTATAGTCTTTGATAAAAATCCCTAATTACATAAAAATAATGCCATTGTCTAAATTTAAAATAGCTCTGCACAAAGTTCTTCATGACAAATGCTACTATACAATAGACGAGTTTTTAAACGATAATTTGTAATTATTAATGCTGCAATGAAAATTTAGAAGTTTATAATTTTTATAAATATTATGATGTTTATCTTTATTAATGCAAAAGTTTGTGACCTTTTCATACCTATGTTTCACAAATAAACTTTTGACTTTGACTCTGCTGTCATTACTAAGCAATCTACTCCATAAGACCAAATTAATTCTTATTTCAGAACACAAACCATTTACACACAAAAACGCCTTAATCTTATGCGTAGATTAATATCTGTGCGTGCCCAGCTAATTCCGTCAAGCCGTTTCAGCGTAAAATAGTGACCAGGCACTTTAGTCAAGGAGTCGGTCAGTAACTTGGTGCTGCAGTGGCGTGCCTAGGGGTCAAGTTTAGGGCAAGCCCGATAGATTTTTTACGTAGTCAAATAGTTATTGATTAGGTCATGTTATGCTAATTAGTGCAAGCCCGGCTTTTCGGCTTGTAAGAAGGTCCCGCCACTAGGTGCTAGGTACCCGTTCCGAAGCGCAGGTCGTCCCGCTATAACTCAAGCAAGACAAACGCTTAAATCATAGCATAGTTAGTGCGTCCACAGGTGCTGGACTCAGCTGTGAGCATCCTAATAGCACCATTACACGCACCATCACGGGAGCACCTAATGATGCTGAGGTGGACGGTGTACTGTTTGTCATCTGTTTGTCACAAGTTTTAGGTGTAAATATTGATGTAGGTGATGAAAATAATTATGAAAAAGATAACTTTATCGAATAGATCAGAAATTACTATTTTTATTAACCTTCTGCGACTGACGAGGCTAAATTTTTACAATTATACTGATGTGGTAGTACACGAGACACCATTTCAACATCGAATATTTTTAAGGAATTAAATTATGCGGCTATTTTATTTATATTTATTTGATTATTAACCTATTATTAATGTAAAATATACTTTAAATAAAAAAAAATATGATATTTAAAAAAATATATATATCATATACTAAACATCAGTATAATTGTAAAAATTTAGCCACGTCAGTCGCAGAGGGTTAATAAAAATAGTAATTTCTGATCTATTCGATAAAGTTATCTTTTTCATAATTATTTTCAAAATTAAACAGTATTTATTGACTTCACACAAATCACTCTATGAATTTCTACTTAAACATTAATGACCTAGAAAAAATTACAAATCAAGATTTTTGAAATTTAACTTATGACATTTTAAAATTAACAATAACAATAATCAGTCTTGGAAACATGAGATACATTCATTGGTTGATTTCAAAATTAGACAGTTTCAAAATCACAGCTTTGCTTGATAATAATTATCACAAAGTGCCTTGGAGCACTGAAGGCAAATTGACTTATGTTCACTTTCTTCCCCCAGCCACTCTATTATTTGATCTTGGTGACCCACAAAAGTTCCAGCCAACGTTCTCTTACGAGTAGAAGAAGTACCTGGCGTAGGGTTGTTACTTGAGTCAGACATCTAAAAAACAAGATTTTCTTGTAATATGTGTACAATTAGGTTTCCGGCGCGACTTCACCCACATGGACTATAGATACTAGGTATTTCGCCATATAGCCTATGGTACGCAGTGATAATAAAGCATTCTAAAGAATTTTTGAAATTGGCCCTGTACTTTTTGAGTTTATTCATTACAAACAAAAAACAATCCAAAAATACAATTATAATATTAGTGTAGAAGTAAAGATATATATGAATTATGTAAATAAAATTCTAAAATAACGCGAAATAAGTAATACCAAAAAAGAAATACCTTATTGTAAACCGGCCAAGTACGACGTTCCGTACTACCGTACAATATTTAACACTTCATTGGCGCCGAATCCCTTATTCACAAACCAAACTAAAATTTGACAATTGGCATCTATTACTGCCAGGCAACTGAAGAAAAGACGACGACAGACAACAACTAAGTTAGAGATGTCAAATTCGTTTTTTCTTGAACTTCGCTGTGTTTTTAATCAATACGTACTGAAATGACAACTACGTGTATAATGGTATGATTATTTTAGATCAACATAAATTGAAAGGTCTTATTAATATCTTAATATCTCTTTCTTGCTTAATTGAAGAGAAAGAGACATAAATAGCTTAAAATCAGTTTAGCTCGCCCACATCAAAATTGACATCATTATCTTTTTTCCCAAACTTTAAAAAGAGAATTTAGTTTTAGGTATCAAAAAGCATTTATTTCTCCTACAATATATTTACGAAAACAACTTAGTGATTGGTGCCTGTGTTGCCAAATATTGATTTACTTTATTTTATTTTTATAATTTGTTGTTATGCCGACGATAGCAATTCACATTGTGAAAATTCATGAGTCTACATATTACCTATGCTTTTATGGGTTAAAGATATTGACAGACGGACAGACTGCGGAGCCAGTGTGTTGCTTTATGGGTCCTGTTTGACAAACTTTGGGTACGAAAACCTAGGAATCAGCTGTTTCCTACAAAAATGCACTACCACACGATTACAATCGGTTTGTGGAATAGCTGTTTTTCCCCGTATTTCCTGTATAATGCCCTGTATAATAACATACTCAGTGCTCTAAACCCACAGGCTACATTATCCACGTCAGAAGCCATTACACCCACCAGCCGTGGTGGTAACAGCGTAATTCCGCCATTGTATAAATACCGCTAAGAGCCCAGCTGCGCGCAGCCGCGTTGACGACGCGCGGCTAAATGCATCTCCTTCGCGCCACTTTTAACGGCCACGGGTTTTTAAATAAAGAACCAATGGCGGAGATTGGAATTCTGATAGGTAACAAGTGTGGTGTTGAGGTGAGAAGATGAATTGTTGGTTGAAAATAGAAGTTGGAAGGGTAGAAGGCCTGTATGTAACCTTTGCGGCTTAATCAAGAAGCTTACAGGTAAAAGTGGAGGCCACACTCTGAACACCTAAGTGAAACCAACTTTGGGTAGACGCTCTCTTTCTGAATGCATACATAAGATAAAGAAAACACATATCACTGTCTCGTGCTTATGAATGCATTCAGCAAGAGAGCGTCTGCCCACTGTCGGTTTCACTTTTTTGAGAGATTGGTCAACTCATAACTGCCATTGGCTTTTTTTTTCTTTTTTAAATCTTGATTCTTTTTTTAATGCATTGTATTGGTCTTTACCTGCATTGTTTTCACAAATAGAAGCAAAGTGAATAATGGGATCAGTATTTTGTAAAAACTTGATTTAAAAGAGTGTCCGTGGAGTTTCTTGCTCGTTCTTCTCCATAGAGACCTACGCTACGTTTTGGAACGAGCAACTAGCTTCATTTTTCTGACTAACTAACTGACTCTTTGACAATTCAAAAGTGCCTGTAAATTGTTTAATTGAAATAAATGCTTTGACTTTGACATTTAGAGTGTTGCCTCCACTGTTATCTATAAGCTTCTTGGTCTAAATACGGTGTTAATAATAATAATACCAGCCTATAATTGGACCACTGCAGCGCAAAAACCTCTTCTCATACAGAGAAGGGCACGAGCATTGATCACCACGTGCGCTCAAGGTGGGTAAGCGATTTCAGACTAGTATTTATTACCTATAAGTCCAGTAGGTCGATTTTGTAAAATTCAAACAACAACTCGCATCTCACGTCGCTTTTCACTCTCACTTCGCATAAAGTTCAAAATGACCTTGATATATTTGACACTTTGAATCGAATCGAAAATTACCTTCTTACAGAATGCCACTTGTTACATCATCTCATACTTTATCTGTCAAAATCTCCCTGTCAATTTAGTTCAACTCGCTGACACGCTCGCAAGGGTGGCGCTAGTGTAAATTCGAATTATCAACCGAGTTTTTAGAATGCCAATCAAGAAACTTACAGCGGATTCAGATTCGAAGTTTAGAATGAGGTCTTACAGAATCACACCCCAGGTTTCCTCACGATGTTTTCCTTCACCCAAGATAAACTTAGGAACTGCATTGAAATTGATAAAGTCACTTTGGTACTTTGCTCATGTCTGGTAGCGAATTGACAACCTCGTGCACAAGAGGTAGGCGCCTTAATTAATGGGCCATCATGACATTAACGGTGTTGGTATCCAGTAAAACATAAGTATTATGTAGCTCAGAGGGTTATTTTTAACCGACTTCAAAAAAAGGAGGAGGTTCTCAGTTACACACGTATAAAATGCCAGAAACTCTATAGAACTTTGCCCCACTCAATAAAAGTCATGTGCAATATGTCGCATCTTACTGTTTATTTATTGCTGATAACTAAACATTAGTCTTAGTGACTGTAGAACTTGCGGTTTCCGTTTAAATCTAAAAACAATAATGACATTGATTATAGGTTAAATTGTATTTTAGGTACAGTACGGTCAACGTAACTTGGCGCGTCTGAAGTTAGTCGATTAGCTGCGCAGTAGACAATTTCGTTCCTAAAAGTTCCATTGCGCAGCCAAACAGCTAACTTCAGACGCGCCAAGTTACGTTGACCGTATTGTAAAATGAGTTTGTATTTTGTGGGTAGGTATTTCGTAATCCGCAAGTTCTAAAGAAAAACAATTTACTATAGAAAGGTTCTATATATTCATTACAATTATTTTCATTAATTTACTTTTCCTGTACATGGGTGGGGCAGGATCTGGCATTGTCATTTTTATGTTTGACCACGCATAACTTTTTACGGTGTAGTCCGATTTTGATGATTCTTTTTTTATGATTAGTGTATACCTCAAAGTTGGTCCCATATAAATTTCATGTTATTGATTTTAAAAGAGTGTTCATGGAGTTTCTTGCTCGTTCTTCTGCATAGAAACCTACTGTTTGGAACGAGCAACTAACTTCAACTTTCTGACTGACAGACTCTGACCATTCAAAAATACCTATAAATTGTTTAATTGAAATAAATGGTTTTGAGTTTGAGTTTGATGAAAATATAAAGGGGGTAAAGTTAAGGAATTACTCAATTTGTTTGGTTACTTTTTCTTAATTAATTTGGACGATAAGAAGTAGGCACCAAAAACGAATAAAAACTGGTTACTGGGTAACACGATACCCCTTGGTAAGACTGGTTGTCAGACTTTCTAGCTTCTGACTGCCCATAACGACTGCCAAAGTTCTACGAATGACAGCAGGGACCAACGGCTTTACGTGCTTTCCGAGACACGGAGGGATCTCGAAAAGCACGAATCGTTCGGCTTTTACTTAACGAGTTCTTCCAGCCCTGTCCTACAGCATGCCAAGCAATTAAATGTAGATTAGTGTAAACAGTCCGGGTTGCGCGAGATAAAACCGTCCCCCATGATCGAGAGTTGCGCGCCTATCACCGACATGCGGGCCGCCCGGCCAGCTGGAGCGACAGCAGACAAAGTGGACGACTAATATTTATTTGTGTGTCTTTAGTCATTAGAAAACTGCAACGGAAAAAAAAGTAAGTAAGTCTTGAGCATCGACGCCGAGTTGCTGGTCTGTCGGTTTTCTATCGGTTGTATTTTGGGGAGTGTGCGACGGAATTGCATAATTTAATAACGCCGAGCCCGTTCCATCATCGGACCACAAGACGTACGGCGGACACATGCTGGATATCCCACCCACACGCACGAAACGTTTTGGGAACACATTCATTGTGCGTACTGTTAAGGAGTGGAATTCCCTGTCTGAGTTTGTGTGTCCTGATAGCTACAACCTGGGAGTCTTTAAGTCAAGAGTGAATAGGTTACTTCTAGGCAAGCGTGCTCCATCTTAGACCGCATCATCGCTTCCCATCAGGTGAGATAGTGGTCAAACGTATGCCTATCAAAAGATAAAAAAAAGGAAATAAATAAAAACGTAAGTCATTTGATTGCAAAAAGTGTTCGTGGAGTTTCTTGATCGTTCTTCTCCATAGTGATCGACCTACGTTTTGGAACGACCAACTAGCTTCAAGTTTCTGATTAACTACCTGAGTACTTCATAATTCGAAAGGGTCTGTAAAAGGTTTCATTGAAATAAATTCTTTGAATTACTTTGCTACTTTTATTTTCGAAAAAAAATCAGGGTACCGCGCTGAATAAATTAGAACCCCGCTGATAACGAAATTATGAAGTAAATAAATAAATCACGATAAATTCGCGAGTACCAGCTAGTCTAAATTAATATTATAAAGTGACAAGATTTATAGACTCCTTTATCAAGGAGTTCTACAATAATATAATATAGGACAGGGCAGGGACAGGGAATATATATAATATAGGACACAATACGCACGTTTCGTTTAGTGACAAGATTTTTATATATGTTTGTTTGTAATGAAAAATCTCAAAAAATACTCAACCATCTTAAATAATTCTTTCACCAATAAGAAGCTGTATTATCCCTGAGCTATAGCTATATGTTACTATTAAAAAAACAGAGATTCGTAAGCAAGTTCAGGCGAATGTCGCAGCCAAAGCGCTAGTATTAAATGAAGAGCTTGCGTTCCATAAATTCCTTAACCATCATCTTCCTTCCCTCGTCCCATGTTATGCTGGCACTTCACATGGCGTAGTTGTGCAAATCAAAATGGACTTTATTTCAAAACTGTAGGGTAAATTTTGTATAGGTAATCCAAATAAGGCGAATATTTTGTATAAATACGCCATGTGTAGTGCCAGCATCTCTTGAGGTCGGCGCAACACAACTTCTTCCATTCCGTCCTGTCAACCGCCATGATATCTTTGACACCCGTCACTTTCTTAACATTCTTCCTCTTCTTCTCCATACTTAAATTCCTGAATACTGTAAAAATAATTTTATTAAGATAATTTTCTAATGCTTGTTGTGCCATCGCTACCGCCTGGTCCCGCATACGGGTCTCGATTTGAGTCCGTTTGCACTGGCGTGCTCCGGCGTGAACGTGATAAATTGTCACCAGCATCGGCAGTGAGGCCCACGAGATAAGTTACGATGACTTGTAGCCTTATGACCTTGCGCATTAAGCTGCTATTGCCTTGCAGAGCGCAAGGAGGCTATAGACTAGCGAAATTTATTTAAAAATGGTATTAGTTATATTGTCATAGAAATATTGGCCCGCAAAGAGAGAAAGCCTATGTGTTCTATGTTCTGAGAACCTAGTATGGGCGTGCGGACTAAACGTTACAAAAAATCGGTCGATTTTTACACATAAAACAAATTCTAATGCGGATTATAGCGACTTAAGGCGCGTCCCTGTGCAAAACGCAGCGCTAGCCGTTTTTTGTTCAGTTTTTCAGACCTAAATACTCTTTATCCAAAAGAAATATCAACAAATAAAAAATAGATTAAATTTCTACATAATCTTGACTCCAAAATGGTAGATCTGATTTTTGTTTACGAAGTATAGTATTTAACTAATCTCCTCACAACTAAACCACAGAAATGAGAAATAATTATTGAAAACATGCATCTTCTCGGCAAGTAACCATTAATTCAATTTTTTACTAACACTAATGGATAGGTAATTTATTAATGAACATTTCGGTAGAATTTTTTTTTTCAAAATCGCAAAATGTGATTTTATAAAGATTTAATTCTAAAATCTGAGCGTATTTCGCTACTGTATCTCTTGCGCGGCGCAAAGGGAATGAATGCTCAAGGTTATTTGCTCAGGGTACCGCCTTAAACAGTCGGGACCCATTAAAAATCTATACTCCGTTCACAAAAAGATTTACACAAACCTTTTTCACAGCGCGTTCAACCGATTTTGACTTACATTGCGTTGGTGGCATGACAAATGGCAGCTGCAAAAAACAGTTGTTATTGTAACCACTTTTTTGCCTCTAATGTCATCCTTAAGCCTACGGAATAGAAGTCAAAATCGGTAAAAGGGACTGTAAAAAAGGTTTGTGTAAATGTCTAATTTTATTGTAAACGGAGTACAAAACAGCTTAAATTTTGCCAATAATGGGTCCTGATTGTAAAAGTCGCCATAACCCGCATTATAATTTGTTTTATTTAAGTATGCTTAAATAATCTAGAAACTATCAATGGTTTCATTATTCAATTGTGTAAATAAAAAAAAATAAACAAGTCATAAAATCATTAGAGTGGCTACTGGCTAAGTAAAAGCCATATACAATACGGTCAACGTAACTTGGCGCGTCTGAAGTTAGCTGTTTGGCTGCGCAATGGAACTTTTAGGATCGAAATTGTCTACTGCGCAGCTAATCGGCTAACTTCAGACGCGCCAAGATACGTTGACCGTACTGTACGTGTCGATTAATCGTGGTAAAGCTACACTTACCTGGTAAAGGTACTCCGTACTTCGGAGACTACGCTAAAGCCAACTATTATTATTATACATTTCATTCTTTGATTATATAATGTCTAGATGGAGCGTCGCCCTACAATCATAACAAAGAAAAGTTTAAAAACTAACTTAACTAACGTAACTTTTCTGTGTGAAATATTTTCTTGTTTTTGTACTTTTTAGATCACTTTTTGTTGTGGTCGGGTTTTAGTTTTTAAACTTTATTTTTTTATTTAAACCATTTTGGAGTCACAGCTAAGTATTATATATTTAATAGGTACTAGTGAACCCCTTTCCAATGATACTAAACACGGTATGCGTATTTAACTTTATTTGGTAATCTTTCCTTTTTTTACAATAATTTGTGACAAATGACCACTAAATATTATATAAATTTGAAATGTACTAGTGAACCCCTTTCCAATGATACCAAACACAGTATGCTTGTCTTCATTTTTTTTTTTAATATTGGTTTTTTTGTTCCCCAGAGGGCGCCACATTAGATTCGGTGATACGTCATATAGCCTATAACCAGCAGACGATCAAGACGCTTCTAACGATACCTCATTTGTTCAGTTCTGATAAGTAGTTTAGGAGCTATGAGCGTACAGATGAACATACATACATACATACATACATACATACATAGCCTGTCAAAATCATAACCCTCCTTTGGCTTTGCCGTAGTCGGGTAAAAAACGAGTCAACAATTTCAAGTATGTGTGCGTGCAGGCGTCGTTTTACACTGTGCATCTACGTCTCTGTGTGCGTAAATAATGATTATATAAGCAATTATGTATATAATTATACATAAATTAATATTATTATACATATATTAATCATTTATTATTATTATTACGCATTTGGGCTTTGATTATATAAGCACTTGTCAGCCAATAGTTGGCTGACACTTTTTGACACGTTTGCGTGCACTTGACGGTCTATCTAGACATTATATATAATCAAAGATTTCATTATGTATAATAATAATGTGCCACACAGGTGTACAAACTACGCTCAAAATTCAGTTATCGGTAGGATACTAAGTAATTTTAACAAAAAATTCTTTCATCTTGATATATTTAACTGCAAAAAAGGCTTATTTAAGAATTTATTAATAACGTCTGTAAATGACGAATTGACTAATAAATCTAAACATAACAAAACAAAAGGTAAGTAATTTTTTATTTAAATATTAAATTACAATTTTAGTTATATACAAATCTTAAAAATCTAATAATATTATGTACAATTCCAAGAAAAAGACAGGGGAGCTCAAAGGGCATCAAAAAACTCGTCCACATCGCTGTCAACGGGACACGTGCCCAACAGGCTGGCAGCATTGCCACGTTGTATGGCAATGCTGATTCTTTGACCCAAGAATAGACCAGCCTTCGGGTCACAAAACAAAATAATTTTAATTGCATAGTAGGTATACACGGGTATAAACACGATCCTCACACACACCATATAGTATACACACACACCCACCTGCAACTCCTCACACACTCACCTACACTGTACACCTAGCAATGTTGCACCTACAAATGTTTCTGCTGCATGTATTTATAGCTATTAAATTGTAAATCCGTAATTGGCTGTAAACCAGTTTATCTTCTAAGATGAATTGTCAAAGAGCTGTGGATTTTGTGAATAATAAATAAATTATTAATCTAATCTAGTATTGTCCCACTGCAGAGCAAAGGCCCCGCTTTCTCCTTTCCAACCCTCTCTGTGTAGAGCTACTGTGGACCCATCGCTCCTGTAAGCGTCAAGCTCATCCCGCCATCTTCGCCTAGATTCTGAGTTGATTTGAGTTTCAGGGAACCACTCTATTGCTTTGGGGTCAACCGAGGTCAACCTGTAAGATAAATAAATAAATTAATAAAATTACTAGGTACATTATTAATTTATTTACTTTTTATTTGAGTTGTTTATCTATAAGTATATGTATGTATTTTAAAATGTATTTGTGTATGTATATCAGTTGTCTGACATCCATAGTACAGGGTCTTCCTAGTTTGGGGTCAGATGGCCGTGTGTGAAATGTCCCCACATATTATTATTATTTCCAAAACACTTTTTCTAAATCGACAATGTTTTTGTCATACACGTAAACCTCTCAGGACTTGTCTGTGTGTTGCATATTCTCTTAAAGGTTAAACTTAAAAAAAAAAACAAGTTTATTAGTGTGACAATCGCGACGTAAAATTGTTTAGATTTTCTAATTCGGAGATTTCATCATCGAACTCTGTAGAAAATTATCAAATGCTCTACATAACTAAATGTAGGCAAACCCGCAGCATTGAGCCTGATAAACGACTTGTATATTGTGTAATAAAAGTAGTACGTAATGTACACCTAGTACATTATGTGCTACTTCAACCTATACATCAATAGTGCTATTAGCTTATATCTTGTATTTTTTAATATTTTGTAGTAGCTTTTTGCCCGTGTGGATGTTGGTTATCGCGGATGCAGACCCTAAATAATGGAAATCCGATCCAGCGTGTCCCTTTGCTGTCCTCTCCCAGCGACGCCCTAAGCCGAGGCTCGTACCCCACAGAGGGTGCCCTTAGCGTGTAGTCGCTTAGTTTGTAAGCTTTTTTGCCCTGGCTGGAGGCCCTAAAAATAATATTTTTTAAGGCACCACAGGAAAGTCCGGTTAAGCAGCCGACAACCTCCTAGGTTGACCTGCGAGATGCCAATCCGAAAAAAAAAAAAAAAAAAGCGGATGCAGACGAAGTCGCAGATTAAAAAGTAGAATATGTCCTTCTCCAGGGTTCTCCGTTTTGCCGTGAAAACGTAACAGAGTTACTTTCGCATTTATAATATTAGTGTGGACTGCTCTTCATCCACATTGTTATCACATATACATAGAAGCAACAAGAATAATGTAACCAATATCTTGTAAAAACTTGATTTAAAAGAGTGTCTGTGGAGTTTCTTGCTCGTTCTTCTCCATAGAGACGTACCGACGTTTTAGAATGAGCAACTAGCTTCATCTTTCTGACTAACTGACCGACTTCTTAAAAAATAAAAGTGCCTGTAATTGAAATAAATGGTTTGACTTAGACCGTAAATAAAAAAAAACTTGTGAGGATTGTGAGGAACGATGTTCCTAATGCAGTTTTTAACCTCGAATGTAATGAAAATGTAAATGTGGCATTAATTACAGATTAAGACTGTCAATGTGGCATTAATATGTAAAAGTGCCTAGCCCTTATTACACTACTATACTTACTGAATGATGATTACACTTTACTGAATACAGTAGCGACTTAATTTAGCCAAGTGTAATAAAGGCTTTAATCTTAATAGAATAGCCCCTCTGGTCAGAAGCATACCTACAACTAGTATTAATGTCAACTCCGTTATAAACAAGCACGCGGGCATCACGCGGGTTATTGACACTCGATTGCGTCATCGCGCCACAAACACAAGTCGTTCCGAAACGACCAGTGTGACCATTTGTGGCAGATTTCTGCCATTTTGGCAGATTTCGCTCCAAAATTTTGTTTGTGGCAGATCATGCTGACGATTTACAAAACTGGCAGATTTCGGCAGATTTAAAGAATTCAAGAAAATTCATAATACCTAATATGAATTTTCAATGAATTCATCTTTTCTTAAAGTTATTAGATGAGGTTTTATATATCATTAGATTACAAATGATTTTATCGAACTGGCAGCTTCTGTTTCATGGCTAAATTACACTGGAATTTCCCGCTTGTTCTGTTTTTAAACAAGTGCGCCATATGATTATGAACTGTAATCTAACTGAAATAGTGTTCATATTTATATCTTCTTTATTGATTTGGTTTCCAATCAACTTTTGATTTGGCTTCATTCTCTTTTGATGTGTATCGTTTTCGGTTCTGTGTAATGAATAATTAATTATGAAGAGAAAATTCGTTCTTGTCGACCTTAGTGGGAGCAAAATCCCTTGCTTTCTTCTTGGTCGAATCGAGGGCTTAGGATGACCAGGACGTTGCATTTTGTAAAGCTTGCAAAATTATGGCCGCGAATTGGGCTAGAAAATATCCAAACATTTCAAATTTCGCGAAAGCGTCTGCATGTTTGCCGATATTCAACGCTTCGTACGATAGAATCTTCTCTCAGGTGAATTTAACAAATCAAAAATAAGGAATAGCTTCCTAAATCAACATGTGTCAGCTTTAAGAGGGGATTAAGGAACACGGAGGCTGTGTCTCCTTTAAACCAACTAAAAACATGATCAAAAAGACATCATCAAAATCAATGTAACACCGAAAATGACGAAAATTTGGTGGCAAAGGCGGATACGGAGAGGAAGTAGTGTATAGGTATAATAATGCATAAGAAAATTGATAAATATTTTTGTTGATTAAAGAAATTTCATTGAATTCGTTGTGTATTTTTGTTCCGTTTCCATGAAGGCATATTTTAGGCATTTTTGGCGCCAAGTGTGGCAGATTTTGGCAGATTTTTTGCCCAGTCTGTGGCAGATTCGCCATTTATAAGATGGTCACACTGGAAACGACCTTCCATTCTGTACCGACCGATCACGTGCGCGCGCTCCCCGCAGGCGGCCCCCCGCACTTCCCCGCAGTTGACCGCAGCCCCAGTTACCGTGCAGTCACCACATGCAACAGACGCGCTATGAAAAAAGGCAAAATGTCAGAACGATTAACGGAATTACAAATGTTTGATTTAGTCAAAATATACAAAAAACATTACTGTTTATGGGATATTGCAAACCAGGATTACAAGAATAGAGAGGTACGAAATAACGCATATAAGGAAATACTGAAGAACATAAATATTTCTGGCCTGACAGAGAAAGACTTAAAGCAGAAGATTAAGAATTTGAGGACGTCTTATTATGCGGAGTTGAGGAAAATTGAAGCTAGTGCTAAGGAAGGCGGGAAGTATAAACCTAAAGTGGCATGGTTCCCGATCGCTCATGACATGTTAAATGGTGTTTCGAGGAACCAAATTGTAATTGAAATTGTAAGTAGATCAATTTTTTTTTGCACGTTGACGAACATTTTTGTAACCGTTCAATGGCAGTACTGCTTGTAAAGTGATGTCAAAAACCTGTCAAGTCACAACCAACTAGTGTTGCCACTAGAGTTGCCAGTTTTTTTTTGCGACAATCGATTCGAATCGATATTGATATTCTTCTTGTGAAACAATCGGGACTCACACCCAAAGGAACTATTAGTTAATCTGTGCTCACAGTGCTAACACAGCTATGGAAGCGGGACATAAAAAAAAAGTATTCTTGTACCTATTTTTGTATGCATTTAACGCGAGAGATTCTATTTTTTCTTTTATGAAGTTTATTGTATGTAAAGTTATTTAATAGTTTCATAAAACAATAACTTTAGCTCAATTAAAGGACTCGGGGACGTATTTTACTTTAGAAAGAAAATATATATATATTTTTTATTTTATTTAGTTCAGTTCTAATTCTCTGAGTATAAAAAAATACTCAATGTATTTGCCTAAAAAAAAATTGGCAACACTGGCAACCAAGTGTCACTGACAAAACATTATTTTTATATGTGCGTCGTTTTAAGTCCCGATGGCATTCCTGTTATAATTTCGTTTTCGAGCCGCTGTAGGTGCACGCGGGTTCGATTCCCGTGCAAAAAACTATTGTTTGACGCTATTTTGGTGTGACATGTTTTTAATATTATTTTTGTTTGCATATGTTTTAATTTTGATTTTGTGTGCGGCTAAATAAATGGTCAAAACTCTATAAAAATTACCCTGCGGTAGTATGTACCGTCACGTACAAACATGTGTTAACCACAGCGCAATTGGTATTTTTTATCTGTACTTCATGCGTCAGTGATAAGTTTTGAGATACAGATACCGCCTTTGAAATTGCGGTCAAACGCAAGCCTATTAAAATATAAAAAAAGATACCGCCTTCACTGCCACAACATAAAACCGCTAAAATTGAAACCATACACATCCAGTTGACTGTGCTTGTATAAGATTGTCGGTTTTTTAAATAATTGGGTAGTTGGCACCGTATTGACTTCTTTGAAAAACACTTTATTGTAGCCCGAAAAAACCCTAGTGATTTTTAATTGAATTCAAAAAAAGCAATTTTAGTTACTATGAAATCAGGCAGAGTGGAACACCGCGCTGGTTTTAGCCGGTAAGAGCCGTCTTCTCCACGATGGAGGATATCCACGAGGAAGTCCACCGAGCATAAAAAAAAAAATTTGCTGCAAACTATGAAATCTATGGAGAATCGCGTTTTGACAGCTCTCAAAATGTATGATTGGTGTCACCTACCCAATTGTTTTTTTTAAATCCTATACAAGGAAGGTACTGAACTAAAAACGAATTATTTATCTCAATTATTTATTCATTTTAGGAATCAGAACCAGAATCAAACGTTACAAAAACGAAAAAAGACAATACACGGAAAACAATCGCCACTTTAGATAAAATAGCAAACAAAGTAACTCCACAGGCAACAAATACCCAAAGAAATGAACAACAGACTACAAATACCAAAAGAAATGAACCACAGACTAAATACGAAGACGACGAATACGAGACTTACGGGAAATACATAGCATTAAGTCTACGATCTATGCCTACAGAAATGTCTATAATCACGAGAACAAAACTACAGAAAACCCTGGCTAAAATACAATTACTTGCATTACAGCAAAGGAAACCGGGTACTAAGCCAGTCCACCAGTGTGGTCCCTCCACCTCTAAGATCGAGGAAGATCCTCTAAAAGATCCGCCAGATAATTTTACAATAGAGATGGATTTGACAGATGTCAAAACAGAGGAAGAAGACTGATAAAGAAAGGTCAACATTGCAGCCGGTCTGTTATGCAAAAATCTCCTATGGTGAATTTTAGTCATCTCAAGATGATATGAAAATCAGAAGTCAAAAATTATCTATTTGTACTGGATAGGTAGTCACATACAGTGATACCAAGTTATCTGTGAAGTGGCAGTTTTTGGAACTAAGAGTTTGTAAGACGCAAGGTGCTATTTTGTTTGAATTTTAAGTTTGTTGGTGAACAGCGCCACCACTCATTTCTTAGATAGTTCTTTTTCTTCCTTTATAACTTTTCTTTATCGCTTTTTTCAGTGTGCAATGTTTTGCCAATATCACGTAAACATACGTTAATGTTATTTCCGTTGAGTAATAAAAAAAAAATTGTAAAAAAAAATACGTTAAGTAGATCTTTTTCATTGTACACACGGCTACACATCAAGCTATCTATTTCCATTTTAAGGTGACCTCCCATTGTATGTTAATTCTATACAGTGTGAGATCATCTTATACTGGGAATGTATAGATTGATGTGTAGCCGTGTGTACCTACCCCGCTGAGGGTCACGTTAGAGACACTGAAGTGCATTGAAGATTTATGTGCGTTTTTCTTTTGTTATTGTTATAGCATTGCATTGACATAAATAATCATGGTGAGATTTGTATAAAAAAAATTAAGATGTTTAATTCTTATGTTCTTGGGTACCTAAACGGTATATTCAGGCATTTAGAATATTTTTAAAACCCCGCAAAAAAAAAAGTTAATAGTTTAACGAAAAGCTCATTATTTCAGAACGAAACGGCGACTGACAGTAACAGTTACACTGACAGTTCTTAAAGTGAAATTGCATCGTTTTATGGGAAATAATACCACAAATAATGTTTTTTTTTTCCACACACTTGTCACATCACTTGTCTGACAATTTTATAGATCCGTTAACGTCGCTTGCCACTATCTTTTTCTTTTTTTTTATTAACACAAAATGGGCATCGAAATGAAACGAAAAAGTGTTATTTTCATTTCGTAATATTTTAATTATGCGGGGGTTTAATAATATGCCGAGTATATCAATCTACTCCTGGTAATGTATTCTTCACATTGGAAAACATTTTAAACCCTCTAAATTATTTTTCTTTTTCATACAAATGAATGTATGGATCTCGCCATGATTCTTTAAGCTGTAGGTAATGGTGTTATTTACCTAATTATAAATTCAAATTCAAATTATTTATTTGTAAACATAGGTACAGTACAGGTAATAAGATCTATTTTTAGTGTTAGAATCGCTATGTTCAGCCTAATAGGCATACACATTTTTGGATACATTTATATAATTATACATTATTATAATACTAATTTCAAATCAATACATGCAATTTTAACATTTATTTAGGAGGACAAAGGATGTAAGGACCAGAATTATAAACGAATATTTATGTATTGATTTTAATTGTTCAATACCGTAACGTAGGTACGGACAGCGTCATCACCTGGCTACCCCCTTTTCGAAGGAATTTTATTGCGTGAGGGGCAAAGGAGGGGTAATCAGTTAATGACGCTGTCTGTACCTTTAACACTTTTTTAATAAAAGCTCGTTTATGGTCTTTTTAACTTTTATTTCTTCAGGTATTTTAATATATACAGGTATTTTTCAGGTTTTTTTGAGTAGGAATACCAAATAAACTTTTCAGTGACGAGGTTTTACATAAAAAAAGGATTGACAGCTCAATAATAATTCACTGACATTTACTGAACGACTGGCAATAAGTAGCAAATTGTACTAGTGTTTATCATCATCATTTCAGCCCAAAGACGTCCACTGCTGGACATAGGCCTCCCCCAAGGGGGGATTTTACCATAATCGCCACGCTTGGCAGGCGGATTGGCGATCGCAGTATGGTTGTTACAATGGCACAGAGAACGCTGCTGCCCATTCTCTGGTAAGTCCCTTAGTCGCCTCTTACGACGTATGGTTCTATTCTTTACGTCCGACACCACACGTACTAGTGTTTATAATTGCTAATAAACCGTCAGAGTCGATTTTGTATGATTAAGAAAGTAATCTATTATTTAAAACTAAAACTTAACTTTAACCTTAACTTACCCTATTCCCCGTTTGCTATGCAACGTCAACATGTGTCACGCAAAGATTTGTGTCACGATGTCGCAATAAATCTTCGTGTTCGATTTACGATTGGCCACATTGTTAAAAAAACATCACATTTTAAAAACGTCGCAATGTGTCAGGTGAACTAGACGCAAAGACTAAACAGAGAGCGTCCGGAGTGTGGCCAACCGCACGAACTTGGTCGCGATAAAACCCTTTAATGTGCAGCAATTTACCGACGGGCGAAAAGGGTGTTTGAGTTCGTCTGAATGCTTCGCGAAGTGCCGAATTGCTTTGTCCAGATATGTTGCAACAACGCAAATCTTCGCTTTATCGCGACAATGTGGCCGTAGCATTAAGAGGAAATACCACGGGCTAGAGAATTGAAAATTAGGTATTTGTAAAATCTATTGCTGTCGCGCGATGCCCGAACACGAACCGCAGAGCGCGATAGAGACAACTGCAGCTTTGACCGAAAATACCTATTAAAAGTACACAAAATCAATGATTCGTAGTCCCCTGATTTCTTCTCCAAAACTTAACCGATTTAACTGCTTTTTTCATTAAAAAATAAAGAAAGGCTTTTGCCGTGTTCCTATGTTTTCTATTTTTTATATAATCAAGTCAAATTTGTTTTCTGAATGTTTGAACACAGTTTCAGTTAGTTTTTGAATATTCATATCTCTTTTAATTATAAATTTATGAGAAAAAGGAAAACATAGGGACATGCCAATAGTAGCCATGGATATTTAAAAAAAAAAAAATTGATCTACTGGCATTATCCAGGGAGGAAACAGGGGACTAAGTTTGTATGGAAAAACGGCCCTTGTGTTTCCTCTTAACGGTAACTGAGTAATGAAAGAACAGGCTCAATTGGTGCGAAATCTGGTACGAATCAAACTCCGTGTGGTACTTATAATCAGTGACTTGGACTGGGTCCTCGTTGACTGACATTCACTCGTATGTAGTCGCGGGAAAAAGCTAGTTGATTATATATATTTGTTGCATCAATAAACTTTACAACAAGAGTGGACAGTAAGCAGGAATTTACTTTATCGGTGTTTTCTAGCGATTCGACCATAAGGTCAAAGTCAAGTTATTTATTTCAATAAAATCATTAAAACGCACTTTATTGAAAACTAGCACTTTCCCCGCGACTTCGTTCGCGTTGCAATAAAGCCTATGTTACTCAGCGATAATGTAGCTTTCGATTGGTGAAAGAATTTTTGAAATCGGTCCAGTACTTTTTTTAGTTTATTCATTACATACAAAAATACAAATCTTTCCTTTTTTATAATATTAAGTATATATAGGGTGACTGGTAATTAGTGTACGATACTTAAACACGTGATTGTGTTTATGATAACAAACCACTTTCCTGAAGAAAAAATGTTTTTTGTACTGGTTCACTTTTTTCACAATAACACAACAGCCGTATGAAATTCACGCGCGCGCACGCCTGTTACCTAAAGTGAACCAGTACAAAAAAAAAATTTTCTTCGGGAAAGTTGTTTGTTATCATGAACACAATCACGTGTTTAAGTATCGTACACTAATTACCAGTCACCCTATATAAGTATAGAGTACAGATTGAACGTCATTTATAAGAAAAATGAATCTAGTCTCCCCTTTCTAAATATAGTTTCGTCTGGAAAAGAATGGGCAAGAAACTCCAAACTTACTTTTTTTTTAAACAACTGTTTTAATATATTTGTGTAAGTACGAATTTTATAATTATACGTAAATACCTTGCATAAAAACCACTATATTAGAGTAAGAACAAAGTATTAAAAGTTAAGAAATGGCTACTAAATGATGTACCGTCACCAAACCGACGACCTGGTTATCAAATCGATGGATGTTTTCGAATCTTTAATTTAATAATAAACTTTTTGTTCTCTATTAATTTTATTTCATATCATTCAATAACATCCATCGATTTCTAAGTAAACTTTAACTAGATTCGACTACTCTGGTTACTATTATGTCTTTTGGTTCACATATTTACAAATATTAAAACTGTCGCCATTGGTTGATCTCTACGCTCTACCCACCAATCAAACGACACAGACATGAAGCAAACTCAGGTGTATCACTATTGTCATTGAATTAGTAAGTACATACGGGACCCGCATCTCGCCAGTCGCCGTTGCAGTGTGTCGCAGATAAACTTGTGCGAGAATATGAGGGTACTAGCCCTGTGGGATTTTTTACTATATCTTTAGCCTATACAATACCTATAGTCTCAGATCTATACTTAATATTATAAAGCTAAAGAGTTTGTTTGTTTGTTGGTTTGGTTGAACGCGCTAATCTCAGGATCTACTGGTTCGAATTGAAAAATTATTTTTGTGTTGGATAGTCCATTTATCGAGGAAGGCTATAGCCCCATGCGAAGCCGGGCCGGGTCGCTAGTTATGAAATAAAAGGCAGATAGTGACCCAAAAAAGCAAATACAAATTCAAAAGTCAAAGCATTTATTTCAATACCATTTACAGGCACTTTTGAATTGTCAAGGAGTCGGCCAGTTAGTCAGAAAGATGAAGCTAGTTACTCGTTCCCAAAACGTAGAGTAGGTGTCTATGGAGAAGAACGAGCAAGAAACTCCACGGAAACTCTTTTTAATCAAGTTTTTCTAAATCCTGGTTACATTATTCTTGTTGTTTCTTTATGTGAAAATAATGTTGGTGAAGAGAAATCCAAAACATTCAATAATTAAAAATAAATTAAGATAAAAGTCATGGTAGTTAAGAGATGACCAATCTTAACTGACAGCGCTCGTTCACGAATATGACGCGCTTATCTGCACCACTTAACTCACGTGCACGACCTCTTGTCATCAATTAGTTCTAGAAATTAATGCAAAACATGATTTAACTGTTCTGAACATACCTGTCTTAGTAACTTCATTGTTTACATAATTCAGCATGTCAATCATGGCCATAACCCAATTTAATATTAGAACCCCATCAACATTGATCAAGAAATATCTAAACATGAACATTTGTGTGTCAATTTTGAGGGTAGTAGGTAATCCACGCTGAGTGAGCGGTGGTGGGGGTACAATTAATCGTCAACGGACATTAATCATGCGGCGCACCTGACGAGCGGACGTCTCTGAGCAATGAGAGAAATAGCATTCCGATCGGTGAATTAGGTCACTGTTTTTTGTGTTGCGTAGATTGTATTTAATAGTCAAGAGATGGATAAGTGTTGAGCACCTAAACTTTGTTTTGTTCTAAGTGTATATTTTTGTTTTAATTTTTTTTCCTTTTCATTTTTAAGTATTGTATTTAATTATTGTGATTGGTTTTAACCGTTATAATTAAAGTAAAAGTAATTAATAGTTCTACTAAAAAAAATGTGGTAAATAAAAATATATTAGGTTTCTGATTTCTACTTCAATCTTAAAAATTCCTTATTTATTACAGGGGTTGGAAATACAGAGAAAAGTCAGTATGTTAAGGAAATGAAGTTCTTAGACAACAAAAGGAATTAATTTTTGGATCGCTCTATTACAAAGCGGGAGACAGAATTTAATAAAAATACGATGTATGTATGTTGTGTCCCCACATATATATAGAATACAGAGATGCGTGAAAATACAGTTTTTGGAACAACTACTTTGTAAAAGACAGGTCGTCTTTTGTTTAAAGGGTTAAGTTTGTTGATGAACAGTGCCACCACACTCATTTCACATAAGTGTCCTCCTGCCTCCTGTAATGTCAAAGAGCGTTCCAATCTGTTTCGTTCAATAAAAATGGGAATTGACTTTCATGTTCAATATTTAACATTTACACATACTAACAATACCCAGGTGGTTATAGTACATACTATTTCCATGCAATACTCCCTTGTTAGGTTGCCAGTTACAAAAAAAAAACAACAAAGCATGTCCACAACACTTTAACGAACAAACCAATTCGAAATTTGAAAATCAAAACACCTGAGTTTGTTATCTAGCTCCGCTTAGCTGATTGGTTCGGTTTTAATCAAACTTTTGCGCGCGTTCTGCTGCCGTTGACAGGTCGATTATAGCCGGATTGCGTTTAACATACTCGATTATGAGCAAAAACTGTGTCGGTCGTGTCACTTGCATGCTTTCTTTGTTCTCTGTGGTTTGTTTTTTGTTTTCGTGTTCGTACAATGTGGGCCTGTTACTTTGTATCGTCTTCTGTTTTATTTTGGAGCTCTGTTGCCTATTTTTTAATATCTAGGTTTTGTAGATTTATAACCAGCTTCTGTGTATGACATTTGGCTGAAATAACGTTTAATTGACAATTAGTTTTGACAGTATTTGACATTAAATATACAGTCAAAGACAAAGTAGTTATTTTTCTCATCTAACCAGCAGGTGTCTTTTTCGTTTTCACTGTATTTTCAGCCCTTTTTAGGATCTTTTCAATTTCACATGTTAGTCGAAACTAAGGCGCGCTTTTTGAGGCAAGGAGTGGGTCAAAGTGTTTGACCAAAAGATTTTACCAAGTAGCCCTTGAGCGCTTGTCAAGAGCCTATAGGGCACATTATAGGCACTAGACTAACCTAATTTTTAGTCCATTAAACTAGATCAGGGTATTTAAAAAGATAAACTAAAGCTAAAGACATAAAGATTTGGTTTCATTTGAAATTAAAATGTTTTTTGACAGTGTTTTTTTAATTATTTTGCAAATAAAAATGGCGGACTGACAGTTTAGTTTTATTTTTCTCAAAGAAAAACATTACTTACAGTTCACTTACTTAATTAGACAAGTAAAAACAAGTGTGATTTTCTGATACGTTATTTAACTGTCAATCCGCCATGTTTTCTCTTCTGTAACTAAATACGTTCCCCGAAGATGCAAATCATTGCTTAAATTATAAAAAATATTACCATAAAAGTATAGTATTGTCGGTGCCTGCTTTTATAAAATTAACATTTTTATTCTACGTAGTTAATTATCATAACATATCTGGTGGATGTTGATTTGAAAATGGAAGAATAACAAGACAGCTGGCTATTTTCCCGCGCTTCTGAACCGTTGCTATGGCAACGTTAAATTATTGAAGTTACTTTTGTTCTGATCTAGATTAATAAATTAGTTGTAAATAGTTGTCATATATACGTAGGTAGTTAGTTATGTAGATTACCTACGTAGATAATCAGAAGGACCAAAAAGTATAATCAATTTTGGGTTGACAAATACTATTTTTTTTTCCATACGAGTAAATGCAACAAAACTGCTTAGCAACGTGACAAGTCACTATCGTAAAATACGTTCTTCTAAAAATAACAGGCTGAAAAATCGCTACCACAGATAAAAAACTAAATTGTCACAGACAAAACCACACTTTCAAAACAATAAAAAAGTGTGGCAAAGGCAACCTTCCATACAGCCAGTCCCACTTTTAACAAAGAGGTTTATAGTACGAAACAGGTACGATGTATAAGCTATAATCCTTGCTTAGGCCGCTCCAAGTGTTGAGCCGATGGTCTGCCAGTGACAGCTCGATTACGCCCCCCTGCCCTCACCCCGCACCGCCGCCCGCAACCGCACCACTCCGCAACTTCAGGCTGAATGTTTGCATTCTGTGTTTTGGGTTGAAAAAAAAAACTAAAATATGGGGTGGAATAGGTCAGGCAGGGTAGTGAAGGGTAGTTGGGGATGAAAGGTAAAATGATAGATGGTTTTATTGATCTCTAATGTTAAGTAAACAAAAAGAAATCAGCTACGCATATCAAAGAAAATAAATTTAAATAAGGTACTCTTCCTTGATTTTTTAATGTTTGTTTGTAATTGATAAGCTCTAAAAATACTTAACCAATTTTAATAATTCTTTCACTAATGTGAAGCTCCATTATCCCCGAGTGCAATAAGCTATATATTATTATCAAAAAATTTGGGATCCTTAGGAAAAACCACGCGGATGAAATCACGAGCAGAGTGCTATTTCTATAAATATGAAAATTCTCTAGAATTTGAGAAAAAAATCAATTTGAGCAGAGTTATTGACACTTTAACAGTAATTATTGCAGTTTGATATTACTAGCACAGAATTGGATGCTGCACGCTGCAATACCTATATCTATATCCCACACAATAGGCCCTCTAGTCTTCGACAAGCCAATATTTGATACATATTTACCAACATAATCTAAAGTATTCAATTTGACAGCAATAAATATTGTCCATTACGTTAAACAGATAAACTGTCAAAATAAAACCGTAATTGCGAGAGTGTTACAAAAACTACACTAATAATTTAATACTAAAGAGTTTGTTTTTTGTTGAAACGACATAATATAATATGAAGCTACATTATTCCTAAATGCTGTAGTCTATTGGCTGATCACGAAGATAAAGTCGCGAACAAAAGCCAGAAAAGTACCAAGATCGTCGTCATTCTTGATACTTTAAAACTGTCAACAGCGACAAGAACATATTCCTCATCATTTGCAATTCCAACCATCATTCAAAAACAATCGCGACACCTGCATCTTCGACTGTAGTTAATCAAACGTGTTGTAGGGTAGCAAATTAGGCGGGTCGGGGGTGGGGGTGAAATGGGGGCGAAAGGGGGTGAGTCGTCAGCTGTCGCCGTCACGCGCACCCGGCGTCGCACTCTTAAACTTTTACATACACCCGATGCTGCTTCATATCTTGGGAGATTCAATGATGTAGAACGAATTGTTGAGTCTGCAAACGAAAATGGCTTAATGTGGCTTTAATTTGTACTGTTCTAGCAACTAATCTTTCTATGTTGATGGTCGGGGCTCAGGCAATCTTGCAGGTTTCACTAAGGTGCCAATTCTGTGCTAAACTTAACTGGTTGTGAGCTAAATAAGGGCGGGTTGTTTCAAACAGTTACTATGACGTGAGATGTTTAACGTACGTTAAATGTAACGGGTTGTTTCATGACATAAAAATCCGTCAGTTAAAGTAATTCAAAAAGAGATTCCATAATATTTTGATGTTTGAAGTAGCTGTTTGACAACACAAAATTACGATGACTGGTCGGTTATGGTAATAGTAACTTTTTGACGTACGATTTTGTGAAACAACCCATTTTTTTGATTTGACGATAGTTAGCGCCATTTTTGACTATTACCGGTCAGTAATGGTTAGCTGAAGCAACTCGCCCTTAGTCTCACAACCAGTCTTACGAAGGGCTATCGAGTTACCCATTTACTGGGTTGTGGAGGTCCGTCAGGCAGTCGCTTCATGTAAATCACTAGTATTCAGCTGCATCTGGTTAAAGTGGAAACCGACTCTGACATAGTTAAGAAAAGGCTAAAGCAGATGATGATGGATTGTTTACACAGAACTAAACTAAAGGAAAGGAAGTTACTTTTAACAACGGTGCCAATTCTGTGGTGCACTAGCTAAATTAATTCTAGGCTATTAATATCTCTTTCTCTCCAATAAAACCAGAAAGAGATAGATATTGTTAAGAAGTAGAAGAGAAGATAGTATTAGTTCGCGTAGACGCGGTCGAATGCGGACGCTTTATTCGCAATTTATTCTTAATTTTACCCATAAAAATGGTGTTGTAATTCATGGAATATTGACTCGTAATGTTTTCGTGCAACAAGTGAACTAAGTACAAAAGTGGAGTGAACTTTTTCGCTGTTTTTATTCGCGAGTACAATATCGTGCGCGCTAGCAAGGCTGAGGTAAGCTCTTCCTCACCTCGGGGGAAAGAGACAGGCTGCGCGCGACAAATAATTCGTCCTTGTCGCACTGCAGCGAGACGTGGAGCGCTTGGCGTTGCACTCACACATCGACGTATTTTTGATTTATAACTGCAAAATAATGGCGAAGCAGTGCAGCGCTTGCAATTCAACTATTACAGATAGCTTCTTTATGGAATGCTCAAATGACAAATGCAGGAGAGGGTATGATTTAAATTGTCTCAAAATTACACTAGATGCTTTTAAGACATTTACTCTAGCATATAAGAAGAAATGGGTATGTCCGGAGTGTGTTTGCTTAAATCCAAAACGCGGAAATATAGATACACCTGTCAGAATGGATACCACTAAATTACACATAACCACTACACCTGATAATGTGAACACCAAGCGAGGGAGCCAAGCCCAGTCCTCGCCGATAATTTTAAGAGACGTGGATTCCGTGTTACTGGATGAACTAAAGCAGCTCCGGGTGGATATTACGGCCAGACGCCAATTGTCTAATTTTAGTTTAGTTTGTAAACAAGGGAATCGTTCTGTCAAAACAACCTTAACATCATCTGCCTCAGCCTTTTCCCAAGTACGTTGGGGTCGGCTTCCAGTCTAGCCAGATACAGCTGAATACCAGTGTTTTACATGGAGCGACTGCCTATCGGACCTCCACAACCCAGTTACTGGGTAAGTACGACACTCTTTGGTCTCAGTCTCAATAACGACTGGAAAAAGTCTATGAATAATAGCCGAGACTAATGGCTTTACGAGCTATCCTAATTATGACAAATCTTTTTCAGGTTTACGAGATAATATATATTTTTTCTCTATATCTCGATAATAAATCTTTTTGAGATTGTAAACATATTTAATAGAATAATATTCAACATCTCACGAACTTTTTTTTATAGTTCTTACTCATTTAATAATATGCTGCTTTCTTTTTGTTTTTGTAATTGTGTGTTACCTACTATTAACATAGTCTTTTTTTAATTTGTTATACTAATACGCTATGGACCTTCGATGCCTGCAAATAAAAGATTTTAATTTTAATACATATATCATACTAGCGACCCGGCCCGGCTTCGCATGAGCCTATAGCCTTCCTCGATAAATGGACTATCCAACACAAAAAGATTTTTTCAATTCGAACCAGTAGATCCTGAGATTAGCGCGTTTAACCAAACAAACGAACAAACTCTTCAGCTTTATAATATAGTATAGATATATTTTTAAATAACTAGCGATCCAGCCCTTCTTCTCTCTGGTCGTTTTTTAACAATGATTTAACGCGCAAATGAAATAAGACGAAACATTTTTCAAGACCTGTTTTATTTAATTTTCGAACCTTTACCATCATGAACTCATGCTACGAGTAGGTATCAAAACTCTATACAAATAAATAAAATCAAGACTAATTCCATTAATTAATATAAATATTTAAACAGGTATGATATACAAAGCTATTTCAAATACCTGATAATAATAGATGTTTTTAAGAACAAATTAAGGACATATTTGTTGAAGAAGGGCTACTATAGTATTTATGAATTTGAAAATGACAAAAAGCTGTGACTGAGTGATAACATATTTTATTATTATTATTTTTATGACATTCATTAAAAATCGAATGTATGTATTAATTTATTATTCTTATTATTAATGGTTTTGGTTTATTTTTATTATGGGTTTGTTCTTACATAATTTTCGACACAATGTACTATTGTTAAGAAATAAATGACTTTATGACTTTATGACCTACTAACATAATATAATAGAGGACACCCTAGCATACAAGAAGTACCTATGCTGCTCACAAAATATCAGACATACACGCATAATTCTACTTCATTCGTCGGCAAACAGATCATATTCAGGATTGGTGGTCAGGAGAGCGTCAAGACACACTGGGGACTCAGCTCTGGCGACAATTTTCGATGCTATCAATACTGTTGAAGTTCCGCGGTCTCGAACCGAGCGCTTTGCTTCCACATTTATTGTGCGAACTACCAGACTGTGGAATTCACTGCCTGCTCTATTCCCTGATACACATAATCTGGGTATCTTCAAGGCACGAGTGAACCGGTTCATCCTAGGCAAACATGATCCACCTTATGCCGCATCATCAGTTAAGATCAAGGGCCTAACGCAAGCATATATCCCTACCTAACATTATAAATGCAAAAGTAACGCTTTCACGACAAAACGGCTGAACCGATTTTGATGAAATATGGTGTGAAGATAGCTTGAAACCTGGAAAAGGACATAGGCTACTTTTTAATCCGTGACTTCGACTGCAACCGCGATAACCCACAGACGGAGTCGCGGGCAAAAGCTAGAAAGACTATAAAAAAATTAAATTAAAAATTAAAAAAAACCCCCAACGCAAAACATAAAAGCGATTATGTAAAAAGTAAAAAATAATACTTTTGTGGAGCCATCAAATGTTTGTTCGTTGAAATGGCGCTATAATGTCGCGGCGGGGTACCGCTTAAGTAAGTCAGTCCCTCAATTTCATTCACTGTCTATTAATTTACCAGCATTTCCGACCAATTTGCTTCGATATTATCAAATTTTTGTTGCTAATCTAGTTGTTAATCTTGTTGCAAATCTAGTTACCATCAGTTCGCTATTTTAGATATTTAGTTATTGCTTTAAACTTAGCTGAAAGCTTAAAACTACTGAACCGATTTTGATGAAACATGTCTAAGAACCATCGCTAGAGAATCTACTTTCAAATAAAAAAAAACCGCATTCAAATCGATTCACCCGTTAAAGAGCTACAGTGCCACAGACTTATAACACCCCTCTTTTTCGTCGGGGGTTAAAAAAAGATGGCGGCACAAACAGATTGTGTCGACTTTATATCCAGGACTTTTCAAATCAATCGCAAGATTACAGTTCATTACAAACATTCAGTTACAGTTACTTTGTGCTGGCTACTGGAACTTTAACTTATTTTAATATCAATGCCAGCTGTCACGAAGTCACGGTTAGCCTTCCGCTTAGTTTGCATGGAACAATAAATCATTGTTTACTTGGAGTTACGAGTTATTGGTAACTAATAAAGAGAGAGAGACGTTCATGGAAAGTTGGTTAGTGAGGGCAACACTTAAGAAGGGGGGGAAGACTGTGGGGGCCCAACAGTGGGGCAGTACAGGATGAAAAATAAAGAAATCTTCATCAGTAGGTCGATTCTGTAAAATTTAAAAAACAATTTGCATCTCACATCGCTATTTACTCTCACTTCGCACAAGGTTCAAAATGACCTTGATATATTTGACACTTTGAATCGGGTTCGAGTGCGAAGTGAGCGTCGAACTGACGGGGAAATTACCTTACAGAATGCCTCTTCTTACGTCATCTCATACTTTATTTGTCAAAATCTCCCTGTCAATTTAGTTCAACTCGCTGACACGCTCGCAAGGGTGGCGCTAGTGTAAATTCGAATTATCAACCGAGTTTTTAGAATCCAATCCAATCAAGAGACTCACAGCGGATTCAGATTCAAAGTTTAGAATGAGGTCTTACAGAATCACACCCTTGAGTTCAGTCGTTAGATTAGATGTTTTAACTGTAGATTGTAGATCATCATCTGCCTAACATTTTTCCAACAAATTTGGGGTCGATTTCCAGTCTAACCGGTGCTGAATACCAGTGTTTTACATGGAGCGACTACCTGTCGGACCTACGCAACCCAGTTACTGGGGAACTCGATACCCCATGGTAAGATTGTTTGTCTGGCTTCTGACTACCCAAAACGACTGTCAAAGATCTACGAATGACAGCCGAGACCAAATGCTTTACGAGCTTTTAAAGGCACGAACAGGTTTTGATATGAAATCAATGAGTACCCATTCACGGTTCAGGTACCCATTACAAACATACAAAATTAAAACAAATCTTTTCTCTTTATAACTGGATGCTGATAAGCAATAGTGTGTCAACCCACAAAAAGTAACATTTTGATATTTTGATGTATGTATGTAGATACGTACAGTGGCGTGCCTAGGGGTCAAAGTCAGGGCAAGCCAGACAGATGAGATAATGATTCCTACTAAGAGCTATTTCATTTTCGTGCTTTCTATGTTTTTTTTATTGTCTCGCATTATAGATGGCAAGCCTGGCTTTTGGGCTTTAATGGAAGGCACGCCACTGGATACGTATGTATGTATGTAGAATACATCAAAATATCCATATGTTACTTTTTGTGGGTTGACACACTATTGCTTATCAGCATCTAACTCAGATTATGAAACAAAAGGTAGATAGACCGCGCGAGACACAGAGTGAAGCCAAAAATATAGCACGAAACGCCCCGTCATTAAAAAAAAAAAACAAATAAAAATACAAATACAAATTCAAAAGCGAATACAATCACGAGATTGTAGCTATACGCTTTTGAGCTTGTATTTGCTTTTTGGCTCCACTCTCAGTGTTCGCGCGATCTATCTGCCTTTTGTTTCATAATCTGAGCTTTATAATATTAGTTTTTATAAACTAAACCCTGTTCACAATAAGATTAGACATACATAAACACACACGCACACACACACAAACACACACACAAACACACACACACACACACACACACAAATACACACACAGATACATTTCGTTTTTTACTAACATAGGTTTTAAGTACTTTGTGTTACTAACCAGATATGGACATTGTCCGAAATAAATGTTATTATTATTATTATTATTATTAAAACCTTTTTTACAGTCCGTTCAACCGATTTTGATTTTGACTTATATTGCGTTGGTAGCATGACAAATGGCAACTGCAGTAAACAGTTGTTATTGTAACCACTTTGTTGCCTCTAATGTCATCCTTAAGTCTACGGAATAGAAGTCAAAATCGGTTGAAGGGACCGTAAAAAAGGTTTGTGTTTATGTCTAATCTTATTGTGAACAGGGTATAGCTGACTCGACAGACGTGGTCCTGTCCCTATCTACTTACCTACCTACCCTATCTATCTTTAAACTTATCTTCCCTACCATCTATCTACTTACCCCGTTTCTTTTTCGTATTTTTTCCAATCAAAGTCAAAGTCAAAGTCAAATAATTTATTTCAATTAGACCTTTATAAGGCACTTTTGAACGTCAAATGAGAAAAAAAAAATTGATTCTAGGTGCCCATTCCAAAAGGTAGTTTTGTATGGAGAAGAATGGGCAAGAAACTCCATACTTACTCTTTTAAAAACGATGTTAACAATATTTGCATTTACAGGAATTATATAATTATACGTAATTTTTTAATAGTTCGCTGCTATTCGGATTGGTGACAAATCTAACGAATCAAAAATCATGAAAATCGATCCAGCCGTTTTTGAGTGTGTAAGTAACTTGACTTTGTTTTATGTGTATAGATTTACCGACTCTTTTGAATTATTGTCAATCCACGTTCTGTCACACCTCGGACACTTCATACAAAACTTGAAAAATAATTACCTATTACTACTACAAAACCAAATGACGTCTGTACACGTGCAAATGTGTGCGTGAATTTTAGTAGGGTTGAATCAGTTGGATGTCGTGGCGTACAAAATGGCGCGAAAAGTGCAATGTCCATACATGTTAATTTCAAAAGTATTAAAAATAAAAATTAAGAATTAATTAAAATATTACAATAGTAATAATTACAATGGGGCGACGTGACAAGGTTAGTGCGTAGGGTACTACTTTTCAATTCCAAGAATGAATAGAACGTGAAAGAAAAGGACATAAGTACATAACTAAGACAATAAAGAGAGAGAGCAATATTAATAGCTGGTAATGTTGGTATGTTATTATTACGGAAGTTTTAATTGTATTATTATAAAACGACGAAAAATTGGAAAATAAATGAATCATCGAGATTAAAAGTAATAAATAAAACTTAAAACAAAATAAATCGCAAAATTGTGTGTTTGTGTCAGCAGTACCTACAGCGCTGCAGTTCTTACGATTTTGAGCGCCCTGGCTAAAGAGTCGGCGGTTAGCCCCTCCAAGTGCGGGGTGAGGGTGCGGTATCTGATATAGCGCGGGGAAGGGAGTGTCCCTTCTGTATGTAGTACTATTAAGTATTCTGTGGTTTTGTCACCTCGCCATCTTTAAATCAAGTTAAATAACAAAATATCATTGCAACCCGCATATTACCCTAATCAGCCAAACACAAAGGATATTAAAATAATATCAAAAAACTCGCCCCCATTTTTTCCGTAACATCGATAATTGTAATCCTTTCCCCCGGGGCGAGTGGTGGGGGGTGGTGGATGGGGTGGTAACATCTGCGCCGCCATCCCTCGCAGGCGGCTGTCAACCGCAGCGGGGCCAAACCGTTTATTTATTTGAAGACCCCTAAATTGATTCGTTGATTCGAACATGTTCAGCTCGAAATACTGTACAGTCTGGGATGCTGTTGTGGTCCCAGCAGTTTTTAACACGTTAGCTGCGGCACCAATTTTTGCATACTTTCCGTTCCTGCGGCACGAGGTATAATCGGCCCGTACCGTGACCAGACGTTAGGGCGACACGCGGTCTATTAGACCCCACCTCCTTTTACAGACTAAAATCCATTTTCTGGCGCGAAATCAAAGATAAATGAGAATTTTGGTCCTTATTGATATAGACAGTGAATTGATGAACCCTAATCCACCGTCGCCCCGGGATCTGATGGCTAGTTTAGGAATTATTAGCAAAACAAAATATGGGATCTTATACACCTCGTAACGCACTGAAATAGGGCAAATTTTCGCTGCGATTAGTGATGGGAAAAATAATATCGACGTTTTTAAACTGTCTTAACTACGCAACGACTTGACCGATTTTGATCAATTATATCTCATTAGATCGTTTTAAGGGCAAACCTGGCAAAACAACACAAAGCTATCAAAGGATACATTTTTTTTTAAATAATCTAAATTGTGCTTGAAGGCGCCATAAAGAAAAAAAAACCGGCCAAGCCATTATTATCACGATATAGAATAATAGGTAATTCTAGATATGTTGCAAAGTATTAGGTACGTCAATAATCGTTATTACCAATAATATCTTTAGGTATAATATACTTAAGTAATAATATCTTACACTTACTTTAGGTACATAGCTACCAAGATAAGAAAAAACTAGGTACTTACTGAAGATTTTTTCATTAAAAACTTACCTGTTTTGGCTCTGTTTCTGGGTTTTTTAAAATTAACTTCTTCCGACATCGTTTAGACATGTTCGGCGCTGTAAAAGGACGTGCTCTCCAATCGACGTGATGCACAACACTGGTCGCGGGAAGCTCGCGTTGATGCGGTACGAGGTCAGGGGGGATATGGGACGTTTTAGCCTCGTTCCGCACTGCATTAAAATTATATTAATTCAGTGCGGCACGAGGCCTAAGACATCCGGTACCAAGGTAGGTACACCACCGAGTCCGGAACCATTAGTGATCTTAAATATATATTTATCTCTTTCCTACACTGGACCAAACCAAAGCTATGCCATTCGCACGACAGAGAAATTCACTTTTTTGCTTGCCGCACCACAGGGAAGTTGCATCAGGGGTGATTTAGGCCTCGCTTCGCACTTAACGTGTTAATGAGGCCAGGGGGCCAAGTCTACTATTTTTATAATTTCGTCATTCCAACACGATCCCATTGTCATTTTGCTAAAAGTTCGTAATCTGCTAAATTCGTAATGGTCGATCATTGGTCAGTCGAATTAAACGCAATGACTGCACAATGACGTCCTAATGGTTGGTCACTGATCAAAGAAACTGTCAAAACTTTAGCAGATTACCGCCTAAGTCAGTCATTCAGTTGTCATTTTGTACGAGATTACCATTCTATATCATTTCTTTCAATGGCGTGTCAGTGGTTGACTATTGGAAAGTCATAATGACGCCATTATATTAGTAGATTACCAAACTTGTCAAAATCAACAATTATGAAATCAGTGATAGACCATTCTGACACTATTGTAATAGCAGACTTGAGGCCATGAGAAGATGGAGGCTAAAAGCAGAATTTAATATTATAAATGCGAAAGTAACCCTGTCTGTTACGTTTTTACGACGGAACGCCCGAACCGATTTTAATGAAATTTGGTCTGAAAATAACTTGAACCCTTCAAAAGGACTTGCTAATTTTTAATCCGCGACTTCGTCTGCATCCGCGATAACCGACATACACGCGGACGAAATCGCGGGCAAAATCTAGTTTATTTAAAAAAAGGTTTGAATGAATGTGTAAACATGTAAGCTCGTATCAGTACCAGTCTCACGCACACATGAACAACAAGTCACGGTGACGTCATCTGATGCTTAAGTGTCTGATGCTCGAAGTCTCAGGTACCGTTTACCGAGTGCTAAGATGTACACACATTGAAAATATTTATAGACACAATAAATAATTTACAATATGGTCTATAATGTTACATATTATTTATATTACTACTAACTAACCCGGCAATCGTTATTGAGCCATATAACTAAAAAAAACCGGACAAGTGCGAGTCGGACTCGCCCACCGAGGGTTCCGTACATATTTGTAGGTACATATCCATACTTCTACACTAATCCATATCTACTATCCATACTTTAATCTACTTAATATTATAAAGCGTTTTTTGCGATACGTTAGGCCGTATCTTTTTTTCACCTTAACTTAGAAGTTTGATTTTTTCATAGCTTCAAGGGACTGTGAACCTAAGTATATGGTTTTAATTTCAACTCGATAACTCCACGCGTTCCCGAGATAAAGGGTCTTGACAGACAGACGGACAGACAGACAGACAGATCGACAACAAAGTGATCCTATAAGGGTTCCGTTTTTTCCTTTTGAGGTACGGAACCCTAAAAAACATAAAAATAGGTCAAGCTGTTTCGGAGGAGATCGATAACAAACACTATGACACGAAATTTTATACATTAGAAGATGTATGTAATACAATTCTGTGGTTGAACTTAAGAGGAAACACAAGGGCCGTTTTTCCATACAAACTTAGTCCCCTGTTTCCTCCCTGGATAATGCCAGTAGATCAATTATTTTTTTTTTAATATCCATGGCTACTATTGGCATGTCCCTATGTTTTCCTTTTTCTCATAAATTTATTATTAAAAGAGATATGAATATGTATTCAAAAACCTAAAAAACTGGCATGATTTTCCGCTGTGTTCAAACATTCAGAAAACAAAGGAGATGGCCAATTTACTTATAACACTCAGCCTAGCATCTAAAAATTATTGTACATTAACGAATTTTGTTTTATTTAGAATTTAGTATGCTATAAAATTTACTGTAAAAGTTACACGATCCACTAACTTCAGATTTCTTAGAAATTAACAAAAACATGTTACGTTCAACAACTATGTTTAATCTAAACCTACGGTGAGCGTAGTGGGACAGTAATGGAATGATTGATAGACTCTTGATAAAAGGTTAGGTAGTGTCATAAAGGATTGTGAAGAAATAAAACAAACGTTGTATAATTTATGAATGAAATATTTAATATTCAAAAATTCTAACGAAAATAGTGTCTAAAAATGATGCGTGTGGAGTAATATTGGTCTGATGTCTAGCCCAGCCTAAATACCAGATCATTGTCATCACGTGGCAACAGCAGCCTACGGTTCTATTACCGACCAAGCAGTTGAAATAGTAACCCAAAATAGATTCTAGTGGGCAGTTGCTACTTGCTACTGGGCTCAACATCGAACAATATATATATATAATAAATCCTTTGACTTGTATGCCTAGATTTAATACGCCCCTTAATAAATAGGGCGTATTCCCACCTAAATGTAGAACCAACTCAATGTCTTCTTAGCTGTCCCGTAGCTATACCGTTACCAGTTAATACACCTCATTGTAAACAGTTGACAGAGTCCAAAACGTAAGCACAATCAAGTCCGCATTAATAAGCACTAGATAATCGTTCAGCAATGGAATCAGTCAGTGTAGAATAGCAAAGGTCGATATGGATGGAGAAAAGATAATCGCACAGTTTACCAACCAAAAAACAAACGCACGCGCTAGTTGAAGATTTTGCGAGTACATATATTATGTCAAACGAAAAAAAATATGGCGGGACGGCGGGGGTCAAATCTTTAATCATTTTACAGTCCAAATAATTTTTAATATAACTCTGATGGAACATTAATATTTTAGCATTACAGGGAATGGAACGTTTATCCAAAATGGCGCGCTATCTCGATACGCCGGAAACGCAGAACTACTATTTATCTTTAAATATTTATTCTGAACTTGTACGAAAATATAAATAGTTTTATAATTTTTATTTCTATTTTATTTATTTATAATTAGACGTCTATTAATGTACATACCACTGAGTAACTAGGCAGAAACTGGCCATGTCATTTGACTTGATTATATAAAAAATAGAAAACATAGGAACACGGCAAAAGCCTTTCTTTATTTTTGAAGTTATACTTCTTTAGGCGCGTTATGAAAAAATGATGAGAGTGAAATTTTACGATGCGCGCGCACAGCGTCACACAAAATTCTCACGGGAGTAATTGTAAACAACGCCATCTCTGACGTACATGCTGAACTACTTACTGCCTTCGTTGCTATTTTGTGACTCGAAGAAGTATAACTTCTCACGCGCGTACATAAGTACACACTGAATTTTTTAATGAAAAAAGCAGTTAAATCGGTTAAGTTTTGGAGAAGAAATCAGGGGACTACGAATCATTGATTTTGTGTACTTTTAATAGGTATTTTCGGTCAAAGCTGCAGTTGTCTCTATCGCGCTCTGCGGTTCGTGTTCGGGCATCGCGCGACAGTAATAGATTTTACAAATACATACCTAATTTTCAACTCTCTAGCCCGTGGTATTTCCTCTTAAGTCATATAACCATGTACTAAAACCTAAACTAGCTTAAGCCTGTATTATAGTATCATTTCTTTGAGTGTTGAATTCCACAATACATTATGAGGTTCTGTTTACTTTTTACCAGCATCTCGAGAGGCAAAGGGCATGAAAGGGAATGAGTCCAGCTTTTTTAAAAATTCACATATACTTTTAAAAGCGTACGCTTTTATCCTATTTATGAGGATGGGCCTGTTATCCTATTTATGAGGATAGAAGAATATTTGTTACTCTTTCATGCTTATATATTTGGCATATCGACGGTGAAGTGCCAATACTGCTTTTTCGTGAATAAATGGCTTTTCTTTCTTTTTTTCTTTTTGAAGTTATACTTCTTTAGGCGCGTTATGAAAAAATGATGAGAGTGAAATTTTACGATGCGCGCGCACACCGTCACACAAAATTCTCACGGGAGTAATTGTAAACAACGCCATCTCTGACGTACATGCTGAACTACTTACTGCCTTCGTTGCTATTTTGTGACTCGAAGAAGTATAACTTCTCACGCGCGTACATAAGTACACACTGAATTTTTTTCTTCTTCTTTCAATACCTACTAACTGACATTATTCGAGAAATTCACTTTTTGATCGTTTTGATTTTAAAGGTGATTTTTAAAGGTAATGCAAATGTCATCATCATCATTACAGCCTAAAGACGTCCACTGTTGGACAGACGCCTCCCCAAGGGGGGGGGGGGGGGGGGGTTGCCATAATCGCCACGCTTGGCAGGCGGATTGGCGATCGCAGTATGGTTGTTACATAGGCACAGAGAACGCTGCTGCCCATTCTCTGGTAAGTCCCTTAGTCGCCTCTTATGACACCCACGGGAAGATATGGGATGGTGCTATTCTCTACGTCCGACACCGGACGTAACGGAATGCAAATGTAATGCTCATGTTTTAGTGAAATCTCCTAAGCGTATTTTAGTTGCAACACCATATTAAATATGAAAATACCTCCCAAGGCCCAACTAAACTAGCGTGTGTGTCTATATTAAAAATGTCAGTTAGTAGGTATTGGCACTTCACCGTCGATATTGAAATTGAAATCTCGCTTAAGAGCGCGTACTCGATTCGTGACGAAAACTTCATGTTTTTGCGTTTTGCCCAGAGCAATATCGTAATTATGTGAGCAGATTATTTAAAGACAATTTACAGTTTTAGAAAGATTAAGTCTTGATTTAGACAGCTACAGAGTAAAAGTATAATTTTTTATTATGGTTTTTTAATGCGAAGACAATAAAATTCTTTCATATGGTTTTACGAAAATAGACGTCAGAGTTAACTTTCAGGACCAATACAACCATTACAATATGCCAAAATATTTTGTTTTATGCGTTTTTCCAACAGTATATACAGTCATAAAGACAGCTACAGAGCGAAAATTACGAAAATATTACTAATATGTATTAAAAAACAATGTTGAAAAAGTAGAAAATCGGTTCACTTTGTCAATTTTTTTTTCACCAGTATTTGAATAAAAACATAACTGATATTTTTATTTTATGAAAGTAAATGTTATGCTTAATATACAGAATATTTTTCAGTCCGTTATACGAGCTCATTTATTTTAGACAATTATTTTAAAAAGCACTGTAAAACATCGCGCGCTTTGGTTTGCCGATCAATTTCAATGATTCGTGCTTATTTCGTGCATATTTTATTTTCTGATGCACACAAACAGACCATTGTATTGTACTAGTGTGTGTCAATGCTGCTACGCCGTTCTAGCAATCGTTTAGAATTTAAGTTGCGCTAAATCGAATACGCGCCCTTAAGTCATAGGATAATTATTTTATCCCGTTTTTATGTTCATCATCATTATCATGTCAACCTTTAGACGCCCACTGGCTAGGCATAGGTCTCGCTCAAGAGGACGGAGGAGGAGGGAGGGGGGAGGAGGAGGGGGAGAGGGAGTTCGGCTGTAATCGCCATGCTTGGCTGATGCATGTTGGTGATCGCAGTAGATGTTATGGTACTCAGAAGGACGCTGCTGCCCATCCTCTGGTCAATATCCCTCTGTCGCCTTCTACGACACCCACGGGTAGAAATAGGGTGGTGTTATTCGCGACCGGCATTAGTCTAGATCATATTTTGTTTCCTCCATGTGGAACGTATGAGTAAAAAGTTATATGATATTTATTTTTAAGGTGACACTGCCCACCCATCATTCGAGTCCATTTTCAATAGGGATTTGGTTTTAGACAGTGAAAAGGTTATAACATCTTGCAATTGAGTTATAATTTTGTTTTAACAAAATAAACAATATTGCATCTTGCGGTTCTCGAATACGCAACAATCAGAAGGCACTTTAAGCTTTCTAAAACAAACTCACCATTGCCATGTTTGAACCGAGTCTACCCCAAGAATTCTCCATCTTTCTTTTCCGAAGTTATTCTCAATAAGCCAGCAACATGTCGCACTGGGCAGCGACATATTTTAAAAGTGGCGCATAAAAATTCGCATTAGCGTTAAGCCTGACGATGTTATACGTTTTCCTAAATGAAATCCCGTATAACACGCCTCTCGGAGGCACATGGCGACCTACACAGATGTGCGGTAGTGCTAGAAGAGGTAGGAGCGTGGTATTATACGTTATAAGAGTGTAGTCAATGTAAGCGTAGTTGATAATTGCGTTTGAATCGATCTTTAATGTGACTCTAATAAAGGTCGTATTTTTTAATTTGAAATTAGTAAGTTTGAGTTTGAGTTTGTTGCCAAATATAAAAACTTAGACAGTTCCCTAACATAGGCAAGACCCGGTCATGTCTATCTTATTCGAGTTGTTGGTAACTAATAAAGAGAGAGACATTCATGAGACATTTTTGCTCAGCAGTGGGACAGTACAGGTTGAAAAAAAAAGTTGTTGAGAGCTTAATTCTTAGATTAAATGTGTGTTCCCAGACATGACCTGTTGCTCATACCCATCTTATCCATCATACCTCAAACTAATAAGTCTTGGTTATGAATTACCTACTACTTACTGTAGCAACTCAAATAACCTAATTAACCATTCTATAATGTATATCCTTAGGTGATACGTAAACATTTATTGTAACAATGTTCACAAATCTTCAAATATTTTTAGGGATTTATTTGCTGTCTAAAATGTTTAGTTTGTATTTATCCGGGTAACTGCAATATCTGACACTTATTAACAAACACTTTTATGTTTAACAAAGCCACATCCAGCACGACAAATTCAACGTCGACATTCATTAAAATTTGCCAAACCCGCGGCGCCGTCGTTCGCACCTGACGGCGTCGACCCATACCACGCCGCTGTGTGCCATTTACATCGACGCTTTTGCTAACACAGCTCCAACCAATGCACCACGCCAGCCAGCATTGTATATCGTGCACCGCGATAGTTTTGAATTTAAATATCAGTACGACCGACAAGAAGGCGCATTTTCGATACATTCCCATTGATTTCTTTTTAGTTATAGTGAAGTAGGACTTTGTTGAAGGTTTCAAGTTATTTGGAGAGTTGCAAAGTAGTGTGGTGGACGATGATTTTATCTTTAAAACGGTTTGACCGCTTCAGATACGGTTCTTTATTATAGATTTTTCAAAATCTAATAGGCTGATTCCGCTTGGCCGTAACTCGCCTGGTCTTAAGTGATGATGCGGCCTAAGGTAAAGCACGCTTGCCTAGGATGAACCGGTTCACTCGTGCCTTGAATATACCCAGATTACCTAGATGTAGAATAAACAAATTCAAATTATGTAGAGAACGTTTATCTACGTCGATATAGCAGTTAACGATTTCTATGCATTAACGCCGACTTTAGTTATAAACCAAGTCTAGAAGTTATCATCTGGTCCACATATTCAAGGTTACACAGTGTGCTATGGAGAGAGCGATACTTTGGATTTCTCTGGAGGATAGAATTCGCAATTAATTAATTCGCCAGAGAACTAAAATCATTGCGACATTGCGCGAAGAATCAGCACGCTAAAGTGTATGAGGGCCGGTCATGTCTGCAGACGAACAGACGGTAGATGGAGTAGACACGTTTTAGAATAGCACACCGCGTTTGGGCAAGCGTAGTGTGGGACACCCTGCGGCACGATGGACCGACGATTTGAAGAAGGTGGCTGGCAGCGGATGGATGCGGGCTGCCCAAGACCGGGTTGGTTAGTGACCTCTGGGGGAGGCCTACGTTCAACAGTGGACGGCAATAGGCTATGCTATTAATATGATGATGTAATGTGATGATAGTTTATGCTTCATGGTACACTTGTCTACTAGTCAAATATTAGTCTAGAAGTCGCGTTTAAAGACTAGTAGGCAGTGGCGTACCTTCCATCAAAGCCGACAAGCCAGGCTTGCAAGGCGAGACCATAAATAAAAACAAAGAAAAAACCTCCAAGTGGTTATTGAGTTATTTTCACATAAAAATTGATAAGAATAAACATTTTAAATTGTGACAAAATGATGACAATGATGATGATGATGATAATTGTGACAATTGTGTTGTGTTGTGTGTTTTCAATTGTGTTTTTTTGTGTGTAATTGTGTTGTGTTTTTTGTAATTGTGTTGTGTGTTGTGTTGTTTTGTGTTGTTTTTGTGATTGTTTTTTAGGGTTCCGTACCTCAATAGGAAAAAACGGAACCCTTATAGGATCCCTTTGTTGTCCGTCTGTCTGTCTGTCGAGACCCTTTATCTCGTGAACGCGTCGAGGTATCGAGTTGAAATTAAAACCATATACTCAAGTCTACGGTCCCTTGATGCTGTAAAGAAAATCAACCCTCTATGTTAACGTGAAAAAAAAGATACGGCCGTTTATGTCGCAAAAACGCATTTATAATATTAAGTAGATTAAAGTATGGATAGTAGGTATGGATTATTATAGAAGTATGGATATGTACCTACAAATATGTACGGAACCCTCGGTGGCCGAGTCCGACTCGCACTTGTCCGGTTTTTTTTGATTTTGTAATTGTGTGTTTGATAATGTGATTTTGACGATGAATTTATCGTCTCGCTCAGGGTTTTTATTCTTGAATCTATCGGGTTTGCTCTAACTTTGACCCCTAGGTACACCACTGTTAGTAGCCAATAATTACGCAGGAACAATAAATAACCTACACTAACATTTTGAGTAGCAAGAACTCTGTCTATTTTTGAAATATTCCTTAGAACCCGCGTCTGGTTCGTCGGGGGTCAGTGACGCGGGAACCACCAGCTGACTGCTTCATGTTGATGTTCCATTACGTCATAATGAACGTGGTACATAGGTGATTACCGGAACAATTTCAACATTGATTTGCAGTTGAAAACAATGTTGAAAGTTGTGACTATTTTTCTACTTACTGATATGATTGGATTTGGTTCCGCCAGAAATGAAACTACTTGACCTTTAAGTAAACATTTCTCCCTTTTTTCTATTTTGGATATTTAACACTGATTATAATTTTTAAACGACTTCAAAAAAAGGAGGTTTTCAGTTCGACCCGTAAGTTTGTATGTATGTATGTATGTTTGTCCGCGATTATCTGTCGTTTGGCTGAACCAATTTTGATTCGGTTTTCGGAAAAGTGTTTGTTACATTCTGGAGAAGGTTTTAATACACAACAAACAGAAATGTATTCAGCGCTTTTTGAAAAAAAAACAACAAAAACTGAGAAGACGTTTTCGTTTTTTCCATCTTTCCATCTTCGGAGGACTTTCAATCTCTATATTAAATGTGTTTCCGTTTCTTGATGGATTTGGGTGATAAGGAGGCACTAAAAAGAGTAAAATAAAAACTTTTTGAAAAAAGAGAACCGCCTTTGAAAACTAAAAAGTGATAAATAACTTTAACACAGTATACACATGACTTTAGTTTCGGAAGTCGGTGGAAATACAAAACAACAAACAGAACAAAGCCACCTTTTTAGTTTTTGAAGACGGTTCTCTTTTTTCAAAAAAGTTTTTTTCACAATATCTTCAATCAAAATACCAGTTCCCACATACTACACGTATATCATAAACAACATCCTCACAGTACACAATGCGTGCGTGTGACGGGACCAGCTGAGCTGTATTTTTCATCCCGACTCACCCCCTCACCCCCCGCAACAGCATCCCTAGTACAACACCCGGCTTTATCAATATGGGAACACAATGTTTTAGAATGGGTTGACCAGGCGAAGGAAGAGTTGTAAAGATTTTTTACGGTTTTATGAGAAGTGTTATAACCAATCAAATGGCTGGGAACTGGTTTTGAAGTTTTGAGTACTTAATGCTTGAGTTAGGTTCTGTAATTTTTTTGTTCTATTTTTTTTTTATTTCAAACTTTTTAAATAACGAGTAGAGATCGGTTCAAGTGTTTTCGGGCAATCAGGGAACATACATAAAAAGATTTCGAAGAATGGAGAACATTCTCCATCTCACTTCTCTCTTTTGAAGTCAGTTGAAAACGAAGTCGGTGATAGCATGTCGGTAAACAGCACGGAATGGAAGAAGAAAATTGGTTGCGACGACCCAAAGTAACATGGGATAGGGCGGAAAGATAATGACTGCAGGTCAAATACTTCCTCTCAAGTATAATACAGAGAAAGCACGAGCATTGATCACCATCCTTGATTAAGGCCACGATATCAAGGCGGATTAGTGATTTCAGTCTTACATCGTCATCGTCATGGTTGCCCATTCGTCAGAGAAGAAGTCTGCGTGCATTGACAACGCTTTACTCCCTGCTGAACTATCCCACCCCTCCTTCTTATCTAATATCCCACTTTCAATATTTATATTCTTCACACGCTAAGAATTTGCGGTCTTCTAATAATCTTCTCTTGCTGTGCCCCTCTCATACCTCTGATGTTGTCCACTCTTCCTTTCACATCCAGTCCATTCTACTTTGGAACGAGCTTCCTCTCGATATCAGGATGGCCACCAGTCGGTATGCATTTAAACGGAAATTGCGGATATACTTTCTACAAAAGTAGGCAGAGTCATCTCATAAACGTCTTTTCTTTTTTGTGTATATATATATATATGTAAGTTAAAAACGTATATATATATATATATTCGAATATATATGTATATATGTATATTCAGTTTACATAAGTCGTTTTTAACTATGCACTTGCCATGTTATCTCTTCACCACCCTTGGTTGACTGGTAGAGAATGCCTAAGGCATTAAGTCCGCGCCTTTGTTCATGAAGTATAAATAAATAAATAAATAATCTTTACATAGAATATGACAAAGTCACTTCCGCTGTCTGTACGCTTAGGTCATTTCAACTACGCAACGAATTTGTATAATGCAGTTATCATCAATAGATCGAGTGATTCAAGAGGAAGGTTTATACGTATAGTTTTGATTTGATTTGATTTCTACTTTGCCATGGGCCCCACAATCGTTCCAGCAATATTATCTCTATTTGTTCGTATATTATCACGTTAACTTGCCAATCGAATGAATATTTACCTTTTGTCTAGTTTATACTATGTTGGACCATATTGCAGTACAGTGTGTACGCAATTCAAGCAATATTTGCTACATCGATCCTATCAATGAGACACGTCCCCAAAAGGTTAGCAGCAGTACCACTTGCCACTTGCAATGCCGATTCTTATGGTAACATTTATGACAATTTTCATTCATTAATTATTTTTACTTTATAATATCGATTTACCAATACATTCTTCACAATTTTTTTTTAAACAATTCCCCATACTATGAATTTTTCCTGTGTCGTGGGTGCGTTTACAAACATATAAACTCACATACACAAACAGCCAGACCCGGAACAATTATCTGTAAGTCATACAAATATTTGTTACGAGCGGGAATCGAACCTGCGACATGCAGCGCAGAAGTCAAACGTTCAACCGTGTCGTCATACCATTCTTCTTGTATCATCACTCGTATACAGGCTGGGGACGACGATACGACAAAAAATTAAAATACTGGTAATACTAGTTCATAAGAATATTTTGAAACTATCAAATAAATCCTAAAAACCAAATAAAAAAAAAAGTTCAGATATACTAAACAGCATATAAATATAACCAAAATAAAACACCATAAATGAAATGTTTTCTAACTTGTGAGAAGAGCGGCAACTTGTGGCGTCATAATTTAATATTATTAATGCTCAATAAAAACAATTACACCAAATTATCAAATCCTACCATGATTATTTTTTGTGCTATTGCCATCTCCACCCTGTATGTATATATTCAATCTTCAATAACAGAGGGTCTAGCAGATGTCCAACTGGCGTGGTTCCCATGCGGCATGCTAATGGGCTGTCCTAAGTGGCTGTCCTGAGGGCTGTTGTCTTAGGACTACGGGAGGAGGGCTACTGGCAGAACATAGCGATTACATGTTCGTATGTGTACATAGATTGTAGTAACACGTCGTGGAGGTACTTCGGGGTTAAAGAAGGTTTAAGGTGGAGTGGCGAGGGTTAAGTAATCCTTGAGGTTAAGCTGCGGTTGCTGCGGTCAGTCCGTAGATGGGTTTCGGTATTATTTTTCCCTTTCATTTAAAATGGCTTAAAGCTGTAAATAGTTGTTTGTCCTACGCCGATATCATAATAGAGAACTGAGATTTTTGTAAAAGGTGACTAATATCTGTTTTCACTAACACTAGGCGATCCCTAAATCAATCAATCAAATATATTTTCTTAAGGGCGCGTATTTGATTTAGCGCAACTCAAAATCTAAACGATTGATAGAACGGTGTAGCAGCATTGACACACACTAGTACAATACAATGGTCTGTTTGTGTGCATCAGAAAAAAAAATGCAAGAAATAAGCACGAATCATTGACATTGATCGGTAAACGACAGCGCGCGATGTTTTGCAGTGCTTTTTAAAATAATGTCTAAAATAAATGAGCTCGTATAACGGACTGAAAAATATTTTGTATATTAAGCATAACATTTACTTTCATAAAATAAATATATCAGTTATGTTTTTATTCAAATACTGGTGAAAAAAAATTGCCAAAGTGAACCGATTTTCTACATTTTCAACATTGTTTTTTAATACATAATAGTATCATTTTCGTAATTTTGGCTCTGTAGCTGTCTTTATGACTGTATATCCTGTTAGAAAAACGCATAAAACAAAATATTTTGACATATTGTAATGGTTGTATTCGTCCTGAAAGTTAATTCTGACGTCTATTTTCGTAAAACGATATGAAAGAATTGTCTTCGCTTCAAAAAACCAAAAATAAAAATTATACTTTTACTCTGTAGCTGCCTAAATCAAGACTTAATCTTTTCGAAAACTGTAATTGTCTTTAAATAATCTGCTCACATCATTACGATATTGCTCTGGGCAAAACGCGAAAACAAGAAGTTTTCGTCACGAATCGAATACACGCTCTTAAATAAATCATTCACGAATCAAATCAAGAATTAAAAAGGAGTCAGTCAGTCAGAAAGTAGCTGCTGAAATGTAATGCCTAAACCCGGGAATTGAAATCTAAGAGTACGATTTTATTTAGGCATTACATTTAGGTGTCGCCTAGTGTTAGTAAAAGCGGGCATGTGGTCGTGATAGTGCCAGTTACTAGTACCAAACTATCAGCCTCGTACAAAAATATAAATGTTATATTATTTTTTAAAGTGTAATATTCAGTAAAATTTGAAATTACAGTGATTATTAAAATTACAAATTAGAAACGTACAGAATTTGTTTATTCCAACCAAGTAACAAGACTCGTAGCACATGCGTAGCAGTGTAGAGTGTAGCCTGCAATATTCCGTAGCACATAGCTACGCCGCTTCTACACACGTAGCGTAGGCCTACGGCTACGCCATTACTTGAGTTGTGTCAATTTTTACCCGACTACGGCGAAGCCAAAGGAGGGTTATGATTTTGACAGGCTATGTATGTATGTATGTATGTACGTATGTTCATCTGTTCGCTCATAGCTCCTAAACTACTTATCAGAACTGAACAAATGAGGTATCGTTAGAAGCGTCTTGATCGTCCGCTGGTTTTAGGCTATATGACGTGTCACCGAATCCAATGTAGCGTCCTCTGGCGGACGAAAAAACCAAGATTTAAAAAAAAAATGAAGACAAGCATACCGTGTTTGGTATCATTGGAAAGGGGTTCACTAGTACCTTTCAAATATATAATATTTAGTTGTGACTTGTCACAAATTATTTAAAAAAAATAAAGATAAAAAAAATACATTAATATACGTATACCGTGTTTGGTATCATTGGAAACGGGTTCACTAGTACCTTTTAAATATATAATTCTTAGCTGTGACTTGTCACAAATGATTAAAAAAAAAACTACTACTGGTATTTTAACTCCAAAATGGTTTAAATAAAAAAATAAAGTTTAAAAACTAAAACCCGACCACAACAAAAAGTGATTTAAAAAGTACGAAACAAGAAAATATTTCACTCAGAAATCAAGACATAGGTACAAAATGGTCAAGGTAAAGCCGTGGTTGCATGCCTGTGTCCCATATGGGTGTGATGAACATGAATTATAATGGGTTGCATGCCATTACCTTGACCATTTTGTACCTATGTCTTGATTTCTGAGTGAAATATTTTCTTGTTTCGTACTTTTTAAATCACTTTTTGTTGTGGTCGGGTTTTAATTTTTAAACTTTATTTTTTTACACTTTACTAGCGAGCCGACCCGGCTTCGCATGGGCCTATAGCCTTCCTCGATAAATGGACTATCCAACACAAAAATAATTTTTCAATTCGAACCAGTAGGTCCTGAGATTAGCGCGTTCAACCAAACAAACAAACAAACTCTTCAGCTTTACATCATCAGGTATTTCATTAAAAAGGTTTAGATAACATCATTCATGTTAAATGTACGGTACAATTCCATATCAACCTATTGCCGTCTACTGCTGAACATAGCCCTCCCTCAGATTGTGAACATAGCCCTCCCTCAGATTGTGAACATAGCCCTCCCTCAGATTGCCAACCAACCCGGTAATGGGCAGCCCGCAACCATTCGCTGCCAGACACCGTCTTCAAATCGTCGTCGGTTCATCATGCCACAGGGCGTACTACACTAAGCTAGCCCAAACGCGGTCTCCACTCTAAAAATGAATGAACGAATCTACGGGCACAATGTGTGAGCAGAGTCGTCTCATAAACCTGTTTTCTTTTATTTATATGATATATATATATATACTAGCTGACCCGACAGACGTTGTCCTGTCCCTATCTACCTACTTACCTGCCTATTTACCTATACCTACCACCTACCCTATCTTTCGAGTTGGATCAAACTGCACACGGTGCACAAATTTCATTAAAATCGGTTCAGTAGTTTCGGAGTCCATCGCGGACAAACATCGTGACAGGAGATTTATATATATTAAGATAATATGGGTATGTATATATTTATTTCGGTGTATATATATTCCAGAATATAATTATGTATGTGTAGTTTATTTATATATTTTTTTTTATTACTTTTTGTAATGCACCTGCCATGTTATCTCTTCACCACCCTTGGTTGACTGGTAAAGAATGCCTAAGGCATTAAGTTCGCCTTTGCACCTTAAGTACATAAATAAATAAATGTGAGAACAATGTAATGTGGGTTTGAACCTAGCTACAATTCCACACACCTAAACCGAGCATAGATCACCTAAATCCGTACGAACATTGCTGCTGCAATGAAAATCCAAAATTATCCTGACACATACATATATAAATGTTTGTTTGTCCGTCCGTATGTTTGGACAACGGGCGGCGAGCGCGGCGCACAGATGGTGCGCGAAATTTATATGTTTGTACTTTTCAATCCTATGTTGTGGGGCCATGTTAAAGAGTATTAGCTAATGGCTAAATGGTTTTAGTGGGAAGTTTAGGAACATGAGGTTACATGCATTTTTGGATTATTCTTAAGCTGACTTGATTTTCAACCGACTCCAAAAAAGAAGGAGGTTCTTAATTCGACTGTATCTTGTTGTTTTTTTTTATAAATTTGTTACGCGATTTCTCCGGCAAATGCGAATCGATTTAAAAAAATCTTTATCTTATAGATAGGGTATGCCTCAGGGGTGATCCCATATAAATTTTATCGAAATTGATTCAGCACTTTTTGAAAAATCAATTAAATCCCAAAAAATTGTTAATAGTTTCGTCAATCTTTGGAGTACCTCTGTTTTATTTAAATATGTTGCCGGGTCTTAATGGATTTGAATGATATGAAGGTACTAAAAATGTGATAAATAAAAAGCTATTTTACAAAAAAGACAACCGCCTTCAAAACCTAAAAAGGGATAAATAACTTTAGCAATACACACATGACTTTAGATTTGGAAGTCGGTGGCAATTAAAGGCAACAAACAGAACAAAGCCACCGACTTCCAAATCTAAAGTCATGTACTGTGCTAAAGTTTTTTATCACATTTTAGATTTTAAAGGCGGTTGTCTTTTTTGTAAAATAGCTTTTTTATAACAATGAAAACGTATTTGAACTACATTATGTACACAAAATCTGCGCGGTTTGGTACCGTTCGGTTTTTAGCTATTTTTGTAGTTAATTTAATGTTAATTATTGATAAAAGGCGATCTCTTTTAGATCTCTGAAATTACTAGTTCATGGTGAAAAAACGGTGTGATAGGCTGTAAATCTTTTAAAACTCATCAAAATACGTGAATCTGAACACAGTTTTTTTGCATTAACTTGATATGGTTATGATTTGAAAGCTATACTAAATCCGAAATCGTTGCGTTACTAAAACGTTTTCTGTAATTCTATACACATCAATCATCAATAAATTAAATAACCAAACAAACCAGCCTACATTTTTTTTGTTGTGCTTTTACTTTTTTCTAATTTATTTATTCTGTACGGTTGTAGAAGTATGATTATACTTCTTAGATTGCTATGTAGTTCAGCCCTAAAAAGAAAGAAAATTATATGTTTAAACTTGACTAGGAAGAGACTGGTCGCCACGACACAGGGAACAAATTTTTCTTATTTTTTTTTTCTTTTTTATTACCATCCCACTGCAGGGCATTGATCACCGCGCTTGCTCAAAGCGGATAGGCGATTTCAGACTTATAGTCAAGAGTCAAAAGTCAAAGTATTTATTTCAATTAAACAGGCACTTTTGAATTGTCAAAGAGTCAGCTAGTCAGAAAGTTGAAGCTAGTTGCTCGTTCCAAAACGTAGGGTAGGTCTCTATGGAGAAGAACGAGCAAGAAACTCCACGGACACTCTTTTAAATCAAGTTTTACAAAATACTGGTTACATTATTCATGTTGCTTCTGTATGTGAAAACAATGCAGGTAAAGAGCAATACAAAACATTTAAAGAAAGAATCAAGATAAAAGTCATGGCAGTATATTCATTTTAAGTCTAGGTCACGATGTTCATCGATGTCAGTGTATCCTAGCCCCAAATTCGGCTAGTAACGTTTAGTTTCGACGAATACAATGACAATTATATTTATCAAAATAGTACCTACCACCGGTGTCAGCAGAAACATGGCAGATTACCGTACAAATTGAAAGCAGTGCTACCATCTGGTGGCGTTGAATCTTTTTATATTAATGCCGGCGACAGCTGCCCTCCGCGCGTACTGTGTTGGACGATAATTGTAAACTTATAAGACAAATAGATGTCTGATCAAGGGGTCTGTTCCGACAGCGGGATTTATACATAAGTAGTGAAATGATATATTGGTCGATCCATACTTCCATACGAAATATGCAACATACATGCGAAAGTCACTCTGTTATACTTTCACAATGAAACGGTTTTTGATGGAATTGGGCTTGAAAATTGCTTTTAATCCCGGAATAACTGTCTATTCGACAGTAAATCGCTATACCGCCAAAATGCATCGAGTAAACAAGCCATCCGAGTTTAATATAATGGCGGCCGCTACCTTACCAGCAGACAATGACAACTCGTGTGAATATCATTGACAGTTGACACCTTATAAACCGGCAAAATTATGTAGACATAAAATCTTGCGTTCCGCTTTATAGACAATTGTATTTCTATTTTAGTTGGCTTACACATGTGATTCATCACTCATTCATCAACTCAAAAGTACCTAGTATTCCCACTCTACATTTGTGACGCAAAAACGCAAACAAGGTTATTGACAGTAAAACCAATGAGTAAAATTATTTAAGGGTTAGTTACTCTGGCATAACATGGCATTTGGTAGAAACCGTCCTTAGAAGACCTATTTTTTTTAATTTACTTTCATTTTGTTTTTTACCATGCCTATTGTAAGTCTTGTAGAAGCAAACCTTATCTTCTAGTAAGTATATAAAAATCTCGTGTTTATATCGAACTCCTTTGAAATGACTTGCACGATTTTGATGTTATTATTTGTGAATATATTTTTGTGTATATATTTGGTAGATCTGAGAATAACTATTTTTTTATTAATATATACGGTAAACCAATGTTTGCCGTATGGTGTCGGACGTAAAGAATAACACCATCCCATATCTTCCCGTGGGTGTCGTAAGAGGCGACTAAGGGACTCACCAGGGAATGGGCAGCAGCGTTCTCTGTCCCTGTGTAACAACCATACTGCGATCGCCAACCCGCCTGCCAAGCGTGGCGATTATGGCAAAACCCCCCCTTCTGGGGGAGGCCTATGTCCAGCAGTGGACGTCTTTCGGCTGAAATGATGATGATGAATGTTTGCCGTGTCAGCTAGTAACCAGATTTCACTTTTTTTAAATTATCTTTTTGAATTCCTCTCCAAGTAAAACATCTATGGGATGCATAAGACCAATTGAAACGTCCTTTTTAAAAATGCATTTTTCTTTATTTCATGCGCAGTAAAGAGTATTATTTCTATCTAATTTCTACCTTAGGAAGTGGCAGTACGCAACCATTTATCAAAATGCATCTGTGAGTGGCGGAAATTGCTCAAATGTTCGCGCAGACTGGAAAGATGGTGCCAAAGACATATCTAGATGATATACACAGACAGACGATATAGTTCCTATCCTTTTTAAGGCATTGACAAATAAACCGACACGTATCACCATGCTATGCTATTCTATAACGTAACCATTTATAATAATAATAATAATAAAACCATTTATTTTCAGGTAACAAAGACCCATCGAAAAGTACCTTAACTTAAGTATACATATAACAATATAACAATTGTGTTAGTAAATAAAACTTAAAACTATGTTAGTATCACTTAGTAAAGCACTAAGTCTTTGCACGTTCCGGTGGCACTTGTCCGCGAAAGCGGCGGAATACCACATCCTGTGGCCAAAAGCTTTCATCTAACACTTGATGCAGGTAGCATGTTGGTATGCGCACCACAAACGCCTTAAAGTTGACGTTGCGATGCGACTCCAGCAACTGCACTCTCGGCGCGTACTTAAGCCTTTGGCGTACGTACTTCACGATGTCTTCCGCGTCAGTGGTGTAGTGGAGACGGGAAATATACACCGGGGTATTCGGCTTCGCAGCACGTAGTTTTTCGTTGGGCTCCGTAGGAGCCTTGCCGCAGTGGTTCTTACAGCAGCAGCAGTTTTATGACTGTGCTCGACGGCAAACTCTACCACGTGTCAGTCGTGAATTCGACGTCGAGCTCAGCGACTATTTTTGCTTAGCGACTATCGTTTTACATTTGAACCGTCAAAAGTGTCAAATGAAGATGATACAATGCGATACCAGCATATACTGGAAATGTATAACTTGATGTGTAGCCATGTGTACAAAGGCACAAAGACATAATATCCATTAGTTAATTGTTATTCCCTATTTTTATTTGTAGGTATATGAGGTGAATAGGTTTGCTTACGCAAAGCCGTGTGTACAATATTTAATTAATGTAGTTTTAAATATTAGGAAAAATAAACACAGAAAACTTTATTTAGTATATCATTAACTTGTTTTGTACAAAGGCCAGCGCATCAACCTACAACGCTCTGTCAAATTTCTTTGATAGATTTTTAACTTTATTACAAAGTCATAAGGTTCATATTCAATTGGGAAAATTTGACAGTTTGGTAGGGCTTGAGGTGTTGGCGTCTGTACCTAGAAATGTTCCGTGTAACATTTTCTTGTCTGCTATGGCCGTCGGTGACGTGTAGGACACGTTTTACTTTGGCGTCCATAGACGACGGTGGCGGTCAAAGAAAAAAGAAATCGTTAATACTAGAGACCTCGCAGGTACATCCATAGTGTCAAAGCTGTAATTACATAGGCACTTAAAAGGTCCCTTTCCCATCAGTCTAACTTCAACGCGAGCGTGAACAGATTTTTTTTTGGTTCATTCAAAAACAAACGAGTGAGTGAGAACGCGATAACATCGCATGAAAATTGGCGCGCGGAAGTTTCACGAAACTTATTCCGGGAGATACGTGTTTTTAAAAAGCCTTACAAATTTTTGGTAAAAATATTTGTAATTTAGAATCTCCATTACATGTGCAAGGTATTTATGGTGCTGTTTTTTTTTACTTTTGGAACGAAGTTCCTTATCGCGCGTTGTTAAAGGGGGCTAGACGGAAAAAAATCTTACGAAAAGTTGTCACGACACTTTTGTATATTTGATTTATAGAGCCATCTATTAACGTTATTGGCGCAACTGTGCTCTTCGAGATCGAATTACGAACGGCCAATAGATGGCGCAGAAATAATTTATTGGTCTTTCTATCTAAATAACTACGCATTGTACTAACATGTTAGAAAATCTTTAAAATTACTTACTTACAATGTAAGCAGCCATAATAACTTTTCATTCCTCGCTTTTTTTTTGCCCTGGCTTAAAGCCACTTAAATTCACTTTAACGCATCACATTAATTAGTGAAGGAATTGTAATAAAATTTTATTACAATTCCTTCACTAATTAATCGAAAGGAACTTCGTTCCATCCGGGTGTCCCTTGACACCTCTCAAGTTTTTTTTAATGTGTGAGTGCATTATGAACGGCCAAATGTCAGCACAAAGCTTATTTTCGGACGTGTTTACTAAACTTTAATCTTAAAAAAGTTGCTTTTTCGGTACATAGGAACCTAGATATGAACCACAAGATACGATAAGTGTTAAAAATATTTGGTGGAAAAATTGTTATAACGCTGTGATCACGTACGAGCGTTTGTATGGGAACTTTGACAGGATGGGCGCCCTTAAACCCTACAAACCGGAACACAGCAACAAGGAAACAAATACGAGTGTGCTTTAGACCACACGACTGAAGTAAAACTTCTTTAGCTCCATAAGTATGTATGTATCCGTTTGCAACTGGCTATGAGAGAAGGAGAGAAAGAAAATATGCTCGCACCTCTCTCTCTTGCCCCTGCAGTAATATACGAACGTAACTCTCTCTTTCTATCTTTACTAACTTATATCTCCCTCTCAACTTCCGTTCGCCTCGCCCGATCACACTTTTCCTAACGCTCTCGTCACGCATTCATCAGCTTACTCCTCAAGTCAAGCGTGCGTAAAGAAGTTTCATTTCAATAAGAATAGAAAATAGGAATAGTAATAGTACTTCCCCGGATTCCCTGTATAACCGGAATTGAGTTGTATACCTCTTTGCATCGTTTTATCATATTATCCTTTTTGAATCCTTTTTTGTCTATAAATAATTACATTTTTCGAAGTCTGTCGTTCATTTGTTTCTCACAACTTGTGAGAAGAGAGATTTTGTTGAATTCAGAAACTGGCAACGTAAGAAGTCCCTTTTGACGTTTCGTCTTTCGAACCAGTACGTAAGAAATAGAAAAATAAAATTAATAATCATAATTAATTACTATGTTACCAATACATTAAAACAACGACAGTATCATTTGCAAGCATCAAGTTTTATTTTATATTTAAAAAAATGCACTCAAAAACACAAATTAATCGTTGATTCATATTTAAATATGATATGTCAAATGAGACTTCTTAGATTGTCAGGAATATAGCTCATCATTTCCAAAGCTTTATTGAAAATCTGTGCAACAATACTTTTCGTTTAAAAATTAAGTAAATTGGTTGGATGGTATGGTCGAACAGACTCGTAATTCATTCGTTCGTTTTTTTTTTTACTCAAAGCTCTTTTCTCGCATGCGATATTTGTACGCCTTCTGGCATAGCATGGAGTCCTAATTATAACTCAAGAACTATATAATTTTTTTTGTACCTACCAACAAATAATAAGTAATTTGACTTGATTTGATTTGAATAAATATACTTATAGGCACAACACAGTTCATTTTGTAAAGAGTATTGAATTAGAACCGTTAAAATATTTGCATGACAATTTGAGGTGAAAAGAGTCCATGCAAAATAGTGCATAGCGGTTATAATTATAACCGCTTTTATATCGCGACGCCAGCCAAGAGTGGGGATTATGGCTCTTCTATGGAGGAGACATTTGGTCAACAGTGAACGTCTTCCGGCTGATGATGATGATAATGAACCGCTTTTAAAGCTAACTCTGACTTTGACTTCGAATAAAAACTTAAAAAGTGTTAAAAGTTTAAGTAAATCGACCCACACGATTATTTCTTCAATAACATTCATTTCACTCACTTATCACATTCAATTACACCGATGCCATTCACCTTTCTCCTTTCTTCAGTACCTACACTGTAAACCTGTGGCATGGTTTCAGGCGAGCCCACAGTGGCACTCGCCGGCCACACGCATCCGCCCAGCTGGGTCGTTACGTCACAGCCATCTGGTACTACAAGCATCGCTCGAGGCATACAAACTCCATACCACTTTTAATGACTAATGAAGCAACTAATTGGATATTTAGAACTAGCTTTTTCCCACTTGTATGTTTGATTAAAAAGTAAGTCTATGTCCTTTATGTCCATATGGATGTTGCTAATCCGAAATAAAGATTATTTTATTAATTTTTATTAATTAGGGTTTAAGTATTCATTGACATTATAAATTATTGTAAGTTTAATTCAATTAACTTAATTTAATTTAATTTATTCCATTGTTAATTTATTGTAATTGTAATTTATTTGTAATTTAATTTAATTTTAATATAAATTTATTTAATTTTATTTCATAATAATTGATTTTATATTGTATTTAATTTGTAATTTTTATTGAATTGTTTACCTTTTAATAAGAATGTTGTGCATGCCTATAAGTGATGTCTTTACACAGTTTGGATGATTACTTGTTGTTGTGTTTGTAAATATGTCGTTGGTGTGCCTTGCACAAATAAATAAATAAATAAGTATAATACATACTTACTTCGTGGTCTGGACTGAATTTCATCTAAATCGGTTCAGTTGTTTCGCCGTGAAAGCGAAATATAAATAAGCCTATTTAATCCTTGCTTGTTACAATATAAACTTAATTTTTAGAAGGATTGTGTTAGTGGATTAGTTTGTTGTATTTTAAGAAGTTGTTACTTTTGTTATTTTCTTTTGCAAGGACCCCAGTTTAGGTAAAGGCCTTCTCCAAAGCTGCCCATGTGCCTCTGTCTTTTGCTATTTTGCTCCAATCTGTAGGCCGATTCTGTAAAATTCAAACAACAACTCGCATCTCACATCGCTATTCACTCTCACTTCGTTTAGAGTTCAAAATGAGCTTGATATATTTGACACTTTGAATCGGGTTCGAGTGCGAAGTGAGCGTCGTAGTGACGGGGAAATTACCTTACAGAATGCCACTTCTTACGTCATCTCATACTTTATCTGTCAAAATCTGCCTGTCAATTTAGTTCAACTCGCTGACACGCTCGCAAGGGTGGCGCTCGTTTAAATTCGAATCATCAACCGAGTGTTTAGAATGCCAATCAAAAAACTCACAGCGGATTCAGATTCGAAATTTAGAATGAGGTCTTACAGAATCACACCCCAGAGCTGGCTGTTCTTCTAATCTCGTCATTCTCGGTGCTAGGACTAACTGGACTTCTTCTAGATTACGTACTTAAACGGTAGTTTAATGTCCCTTTGTGCCAAGTGACAGGTCTATACTGTCACCAGCCTGATACTGAGGGAAGTGGAAATATGTTTTTCTTACTCCTCCGCTGTTCTTATCTGATTAATTTCGTAGTTGATTCGTTCGCGTGTTTGTCAGGGACTCGTCGAATTTCATTGCCTCAGCGCAACTCTAGTTATCACCACTGTAGATTCTAGCTTTCAGGAGAGCGGAATCCAAAGACAGTTGAATCGTTTCTTCGGGACCCATCGAACTTTATTGTCTCGGCGCTTTTCTGTTGGTCGTTGATGCTTTCCGGTTTTCAGAAGTTATGGAGTAGTGGGAATACTGTGGCGGGCTTATTTCATAATGTGGGTAAGCCGCTACTGTCTAAGATAAAATATTAAAATTCCCGATTGTTATGTGCGTGCGTTAACTATGTGTGTGCGTTAATAATAATAAATAATATTCTTAATATTCAGTTTTCGTAGATTAGTGTTGTTTAGAGATGTTTATGACGTAATTATATAGGTTTCTCACTCGTAATTCTTATTATGACTCCACTTCCATTATTTTGCAGGGAATATTTTGTATAATTGCCGGCACGTAAGTTGGCCACAGATTTTGTAGTAGGGGAAGTTCGTTACGTGCCGGTAACTGTATTGTATTAAAAGCAATAGTATTATATTATTAAAATTATTAAAATCCCCTTGGACCAGCGACCTTTCGGTACCTCGGGTCGCTGGTCCAAGGGGATGGCGATGTAGACCGAGACGTAACGCACCGGATCAACGCAGGATGGATGAAATGGCGACAGGTCACTGGAACAACTTGTGACCCACGGATGCCCCTCAAGTTAAAGGGGAAAATCTACAAGTCCGTGATAAGACCTGTCGTACTGTATGTTGATCGGAATGTTGAGCCGTGAAGAAGATGGATGAAAAAAGATTACACGTAGCGGAGATGAGAATGTTGAGATGGATGTGTGGAGTTACCAGAATGGATTAGGTAAGAAATGAATATATTAGAGGAAGTTTGAAAGTGGCGCCAGTGACAGAAAAGTTGAAAGGGAATCGTTTGTCTTGGTATGGGCATGTGAAGAGAAGAGACGAAACTCATGTGACCAAAAGAGCTATGAATATTGGTTTGGATGGATGGAGAGGAAGAGGAAGGCCAAAGAAAAGATGGGTGGATTGTGTGAAGAATGATATGAATGAAAAGGGTGTCAGTGAAAGCATGACGTTGGACAGGACGGAATGGAAGAAGAAAACATGTTGCGCCGACCCGAAGTAACATGGGATATGGGCAAGAAAAAGAAGAAGAAGATTATATTATTAAAATAACACTTGTAATCTTGTAATACGACATTCCAGGATCAAGTCCATCATTTTCACAGGTCATCCAAAGGTTACTTTTTTTCGACGACGATGATTTTTATTTATGAGGACCTTCATTAAATGGTCGTTTAGGTACAACAAAATCTATAGCAGTCATCTTCATTAATATAAAATTCGAAAGTAAACTTTTCTGTCTGTTTGTTTGTTAAGACATAGACATTATAATCTGGAAGTTCACCTGCTCCTGTGATAACAGACATTCATGCAGAAGAAGTCGCGGCAAAACCTTAGTGTTACAGTCACAATTTTTTACCACGGCATGAGCTATCCTTGCTCACGTAGCTTCATAGAATTATTGTAATTTTATTGTATACTTTTTCTTCGTTATGTAATACACATAGCTGACCAGAGAGACTCAGAAACATGATCGCATCTCGGATATCTATGATCGCATCAGTGTTATTGCTATACCGCTAGGGAGTAGAATCTTATTCTCCTTAAGGGGCTATTAACGACTTTTACATATTTTAAACTGACAATCACGTCAAAATGTGTAGTGTAAATGATTTGAAAAAAAAATATATGTTAAACTAGAACATTCTCTTAATCATTTAGTATGTGAATATTTTTGATTATATTCATATTAAATAGTTTAATTAACTCGTGAAGTTGTTTCTGACGTGGACAAAACATTGACAATCACACAAAATCTACCAGGTATAATTAAACGAAACTTACACTATCTTACAGACAATTGTATTATCTATCTTTTAGTATACGCCTTTTTTTAAGTTAAAGAATACTATCTTTTATTTAATTTTTTCGACTAAACTTTGAGAGTTTTGGACGCAGCGCATATACGATTCTGTGGTCGCTCAAGGTCGATTACTTTGTGGTCTAGCTAGGAGAAGAGGGCTAATTTTGTCGGGACGTTCATTGGCAGATAGCTAATATTATAACGGGTAACGTAAGTTTTACTTTAGTATAAACAAATTTTAACCCCGCTGAACCAACTATCACACGGACGCAGTCGTGGGCATCAATAAATTGTTATAATATTATTATTAGATTGAAGAAGTAGTAGAATATAATCAGCAGGTTCAAAAACTCGATGAGTATTGTTCTGTTATGACCTGGCACCTGATCTTCAGACGTCAGAATGCCACCTCAACACTCTCCTAACTCCTCACAAACAGATGCTCGTGACGCGGCTCCTGTAAACAGAGGGCACGTGCGGGCCATACGGCACTCATATGTTCCGGGGGCGTGCGCGCTATTCCTGCGCTCTGGACACAGATGACTGTAACTACAGAGACAAGGTCGTCGGTACTCATTGATAGGAATATGATCTTGGGACGAGACGATCGCCGACTTACTTAATAATCAGACTTTGTTTGTTCATAATGATATTTAAAAATACAAACGTCAAGACTTCGTCCGCGTGTATTATACTTACTTCAGTTAGAATAAAACTGTCTGTATTACTACGATCCTTGTCCTATGAAGCTACAGAAAAACTTGTGGTAACATAACACATACATTCCTCATTAACATAAACACAACACCCCCCTCACCCTCACGCACACTCACTACTCACAAACTTCCCAACGACCACTACACACTGAAACATAGTTAGTAAGATTAACCTTTTCATATTTTAATTATTTTGTACTTTTTTAAATTATTAATCTGGAACAAATGCTCCATGTGTTTGACCTGGGCGTTGATAGCTGCGCCACAGTTTTTAACTTTTGTAGCTATCTTCGTTTCATATTGTAATTTTGTGTCCCTTTACTTGTTCCAAATAAACGTTTATTATGTTTATTTCACGGATTCCGATTCCGAATAAATTTAAGAAAAAATGTAACTTAACATTAGCGAAAAAACACATCTCGCCCCACATTTATTGTGCGAACTGCCAGACTGTGGAATTCACTGCCCGCCTCTCTGTTCCCTCATAAGTATAATCTGGGTACCTGCAAGGCACGAGTGAACCGGTTTATCCTAGGCAAGCTTGTTCCACCTTAGGCCGCATCATCACTTAAGATCAGGTGAGTTGCAGGCAAACGACTATTAAGAATATAGAAGAAAACGAATTTTCAGATCGGTCCAGTACTTTTAGCTCGAACGAATACTAACTCAACTTTATACGTATGTAAATAAAGTATTTATTATTATTAAAGATAAAGATATATTTATTATAGATATTCTTCTAGATAGAAGAAACTACACATTCATAATTTGAACAAATAAAATAGTGTATCACTTAATAGAATCTTTGTTAAATGTATATGTTTTAAATTTCATGTGTGAAACGTGGACTCTGTCGCATTATCTACTCTCGCACTAGCTGCGTGCCGCGGTGCCGCCTGCGTTATGCAGCCATTACACTGGACAGCCTGTAATAACAGTTTGTGTTACCATCAATCTAGTTTTATGTGGCCTTAATAGTGCTTCTGAGTTTTCGCGTTTGGTGGTAAGGTTTCATTGGATTCGATTCTTGTTAATATTAGATTATCTTAATGTTTGGTAAACAATCAGTTACCGCCATGATGGAAAGTGATTACCACTTAACCTCACTTGTTAACATCGGCAAGTTTAATGGTATATTTGTACAGACAGCATCATCAACTGTTTACCCCCTATGCGAAGAAATTTCAACGCGCGGGGGGTTAGCAGTGTTGCGTCTACAGGATGAAATAAAATTCATTAGCAAATTTTTAAGGAGTGACTCAGACCACGAACTTGAACAACTTTCATTATGGAGCCAACTCAAACACCGCGTAAAAAGAACAGCTGTTCCATACAGAAGTGCAATAGGTACTCGGCCAAAATGTATATGAAACAGCGGTTTTTTTTGGCGCTGTTTGAGTTGGTTCCATAATTGGTATATCATACCGAGACCACCAAGTCTCAAAATGGACGTAAAACCGTTGGACCAGGCAATTATTCGTAAATCTTTGAAAGTCGTTATGACTAGACCTAGTAACTGGGTTGTGGTGGTCCGATAGGCAGTCGCTCCATGTAAAACACTGGTGTTCAGCTGTATCAGGTTAGACTGGAAGCCGACCCCACTATAGTTGGGAAGCAGTTGATATGTGGTACCGATCTTTGAGATACTTTGATACTTTGATAATTGTTGATTCCGATAGGCAGTCGCTCCATGTAAAACACTGGTATTTAACACGATACCCCTTGGTAGGACTGGTTGTCAGATGATCTGTCTTCTGACTACCCATAACGACTGTCAAAGATCTACAAATGATAGCCGAGACCATCGGCTTTACGTGCTTTCCGAGGCAAGGAGCGAACTCGGTATGAAAGGGATGGTCACCCATCTACAGACCGACCGCGGCTAGCGTATCTAGACCGATCGATCTTTACGGTTTTAACTTAGCCACGAGCTCGTCCTAATTTGTAGTAAGTGCCTGTACCTAATATATCAATACATCTACTTCAGCCTATTGCCGTCTACTTCTTCACGTTGGCTCCTACCAGACATCGCCAACCATCCCAGTCTTGGGTAGACCGCATTCATCCTCTGTCAACCACTTTCTTCAAATCGTCGGTCTATTGCGTTGCATGATTGTAATGCTTTATCAAGCCCTAGTATCGGGTCGGATGACAGCTCACTTCATCCAGAGTTCACGGAGGGTGATTGTTAAAGAATATGTACCTACGCTGTTATACCACCGATGTTGGGAAATGACAGCAGACATCAATTCAACAAAGGAGAATTATACAGAATAATCCGGCTGATACTAGGAATAGACAGCTTTGAATTGAGCTGCCAATCAAGTACAGTACCAAAATTCACCGAAGCAGATTTCCACAAAATAGCATTACTATTTCAATTTTGGTGTATCCACAATAAAGTAAAAGTGCACTAGCTTGTGATGGCGACTTCGGTCATACGTTTAAATTTTTTGTGCGGAATCTTATAGTAACATATATAAAATAAAACTAGCCTTTGGACCCGAACCTATTGTGTCCATTCCGTTCAATCAGTTAAGAAGTTGGTTAAAAGATTACACACAAACACAAGCGGGGAAATGGTGGACCTCGACACCAGGGTGCAGGCAGTCCAAGGAAGCTATGCCATCCCTGGATACGAAGCTGACCAAGCGCCTTCTGCACCTGGACAGAGATAGCCTGCGACTGGTGGCGGGGACCATCACCGGACACTGCTCATTGAACAAGCACTTTCACCCACTAGGCATCACTGATAGTCCTCTGTGCAGGGCCTGCATGGAGGCGGAAGAAACGATGGCGCATGTACTCCTTGAGTGCACTGGCGTCACCCAGATCCGCAGGGGACCCTTGGAACACCAAACTCCCTTGCGGACGCACTGAGAAGACTGGGAAGATTGATCTGCTTCTGGAGGGAGGTGGGCTGGTTGGAGTAACCGGCCACCATGGCTCACGTACAATGGTGGACATGTTAAGGACTAAGTGCGGAAACCAAACCCCCCTAATGTAGAACAACATAGAAACTAGCCATTGTTACTTCTTATAACATCAATTATCAGTGAAAGTACCGTAGGAATCGCACCAGTCACTTTAGAGATTAGCCAAAACAAACAGGCAGACATTTTCTTTTTAAATTGAGATTTTGTAAAAGTGCCGGGTGCTTTTAGAAAACGTGGTTATTTTGACATTACAAACAGACACTTCAATTTTATTTATTTGTATGTCTAAATGTATCAATAAGTGTATATACAGACGCCAGCACATCAATTGAACATGAACCTTATTCTTTTGTAATAAAGTTAAAAAACTATTAAAGACATTTGATAGGTTGGGATTGGGGATTTGATAGCTTGATGACCATCTGTTTCTAGGATGGTTCCTGAAGCTCTTTTATTACCATTTCCTAATTGTTTATCATCACAACGTACACCTGTCTGTAAGACAAGTGGTATGCAGGTGACGTACGCCCACAGCTCAGGGAATACTGACACGAGACGTGGGTGCTACCGGCAATCTGTGAGTCCTTGTCGAAACACGCACGATTTTGTGGTGTTGGGATGTTTATAGGACTGAACCGACATTGAGCTTTAGACAAAAGTAGTCATGTTTTTTATATCATAAGTGATGATGATGATGATCACAATATTGGTGCCTAAAAAGGGCGAGACGGGACCGCGGTAGACTACAAAAGAGATGGCGGGACCACTTGGATGGCTTCCTTAAGAATTGGCAAGACATAGTGAAAAGTCGAAACCGATGGAATGAATGGTGAGCCGGTACTGCCCCACTACAGGTCCTTTGACCTGTAGTGGGGCAGTACCGGATAAATATAATAATAATAATAAGTGAGGATGCGGCCTAAGGTGGAGCACGGTAGCCTAGGATGAACTGGTTCACTCGTGCCTTGAAGATACACAGATTATGCTTATCGGAGAACAGAAAACCGGGCAGTGAATTCCAAAGCCTGGCAGTTCCCACAATAAATGTGGAAGCAAAGCGCTTGGTTCGTGACCGTGGAACTTCAACCATATAGCGGTGACGCTTCGCCGTATACCGCTCGTCCGATGATGGAATAGGGATGGAGGAATTAAGTTGTGCAAATCCAAAGCACACTTTCCGAAAAAAGACCGATAGGTTGGCAATAGTGCGGTGATGTTCAAGGCTCTATCATCTACCTAATTGCCCCTCTGATGCATTATAAGATAATCACTTCTCCTTCTTTCACTCACTGTACATTAAACATACAAACCGACCTTTCAACTAGTTAATAATAAATATTTAGCACGAAACCAGCGCGTCTGGCTTACAGGCGCGTCAGCATTGCAGTCTACGCATGCTTACCTGTAATTCTAGATAAAAACAGAGAAACAGACAAAACATTCGATAAACTCATACTAGTTTATTTTAAAGAGTATAAATATTAGTATTTTGAACTGCACAGATTATTTTTGGTATGTCTAGATGTAGATGGGATTGCAAAGAGTGACTCATAATGAATGGACCGAGGTGCGAGATTTGCCAGACCTACCTCTCTATCATCATCCTGTCTTGTCCTTGTGTTACTTCTATTTGGCGCAACTCGTTTTCTTCTTCCATTTCCTCCTGTCACCCGACATGATTACACTGATTTCCTTTTCTTTCCTATGATTCTTCACACAATCCATCCATCTTTTTTTGACCAGATCAAAAAAAAATACCTCTATAAAAGGCCTCTATGACTATTGTCAAAATTTCAGCCACACATAGATATGTATATGGAGGAGCTCGTGGCTAAGTTAAAGCCGTACAGATCGAGCGGTCAAAGGTTAAGCTACGCTAGCCGCGGTCGGTCTGTGGATAGGTGACCATCCCTTTCATAACGAGTTCCCTGCGTGCCTCGGAAATCACGTAAAGCCGTTGTTTTTAAGATCTTTGGCAATCGTTATGGGTAGTTAGAAGCCAGAAAGTCTGACCACCAGTCTTACCAAGAGGTATCGTGTTACCCAGTAACTGGGTTGTGGAGGTCCGATAGGCAGTCGCTCCATGTAAAACACTGGTATTCACCTGCATCCGGTTAGACTGGAAGCCGACCCCAATATATCTATATCATTTGCCTAGCCGTTTCCCAAGTATTTTGGGGGGGCAAGTACGCATACCTTCTTAACTACATTTTCCTCTATGACTATCGTCAAAATTTCAGCCATACATATCTATGTATGGCTGAAATTAGTGATAGAGGAAATAGTCATAGAGGAAAATGTATAGTTAAGAAGGTATGCGTACTTCCTAGTTTCATTATCCGACTTCAAAAAGGAGGAGGTTCTCAATTCGGTTGTTTTTTTTTTTTGTATGTACATCGATTACTCTGAGATTTATGATCCGATTTACGTGATTCTTCTTTAGTTTGATGTGAAATAGTTGCCATTTGGTCCCATAAAAATTTAACATTGTTTGGCCCAGTAGTTCTCATTTTATGAACATTTTTTAATATTTTATATATTTATTTTTATGTTTGACCACGGCTAACTTTTTTCAGTGTAGTCCGATTTCGATGATTCTTTTTTAATTGATAGTGTATACCTCAAATTTGGTCTCATAAATTTCAAGAAAATATTCCACCCCTAAGTGTTGTAAATTAAGGGATGACAGATTTTTTTTGGTGTCGCCGTTTCGTAATTCATTTCTATGATGAGAAGTAGGCACTAAAAAGCGATAAAAAAATTTTTAACAAAAAAGACAACCGCCTTCAAAAAGTAAAAAAAAACTTTCAATTCGCAAGTCGGTGGCAAAACAAAACAACAAGCAAAACCAACGCCGCCGACTTGCGAATTGAAAGTTATTTTTTACTTTATGAAGGCGGTTGTCTTTTTTGTTAAAAATTATTTTGCTAAGCCATTTTGAAGGTACTATAAGGATCGGGCAGCGTTGGTAGGGCTCCCACCAGATGGACCGAAGACATCGTCAAGGTCGCGGGTAACCGGCGGAGGCAAGTGGCAGGTTGCTGCTCGTTGTGGCGTTCTATGAGGAGGCCTACCAACGCTGCCCGATCCGTCTTTCGGCTGATGATGATGATGATAAGGATCAGGAGAGGTTGTGGACTCACTACCGTATACGAGCAAGTATGAATGTGACTTTTTTAATTTCATATTTACTTTCTAAGTTTACCTTGGACATAATTAACTGACATCGTGAGGAAACCTGGTCTTAGAATTTATTCATATAAGTCGCAATCTGGGTAATCATATCTTCTCTGTATGAGAAGAGGCATTTGCCCAGCAGTGGGACATTATAATAGACTGGATTTAACAATTAACTCTTTAACCGCTTACGTCGGATTAATTCGACAAATATATTTGTGTCCATTACGCCAGCGTCCTATATATAAGTGTCCGATTAAATACCACAGCTCGTTAGTCTGTTTTTAGGGTTCTGTACCTCAAAAGGAAAAACGGAACCCTTATAGGATCACTTTGTCTGTCGGTCTGTCAAGACTCAAGACCCTTTATCTCGGGAACGCGTGGAGATATCGAGTTGAAATTAAAACCATTTGCTTAAGTCTACGGTCCCTTGATGTTGTAAAAAAATCAACCCTCTATGTTAACGTGAAAAGAAGGCCGTTTACGTCGCATATAAACGCATTTATAATATTAAGTAGATTAAAGTATGGATAGTAGATATGGATTAGAACGAAAATATGGATATGTACCTAGAAATATGTACGGAACCCTCGGTGGGCGAGTCCGACTCGCAATTGTCCGGTTTTTTTAATTTAATTACGCTGTATTCTATCAAGAAGATGTTTACATTAGGTAAATAGTTAATTAAGTAATCATTTTTTAATTACGCTGTATTCTATCAAGAAGATGTATACATAAGGTAATAGTTAATTAAGTAATCATTTACAATTTAAAACACTTTAGTCTCTTAATTTGAAGTCCTAAATATAATGTCCGAAGTTAGATGAATTACTAATATTATTCACTGTGCCGGGCGCTGGAGGCACGACAACTGATATGAAGTCGGGCGGTTAAAAGACAACAATTTCTAGATTCATCATTTAATCATTCAAATGTGATGCCAGTATCGGGACGCAATTCAAATCTTTTCAAGACTATATCTAACACTAACGAAACCATGACACCATCAAAGCTATGTTGAAATCGTTTCCCAACTTAACCAGCCGCGACCGAAAGGCATAAAAAAATATTGTTGTATTTCCAAAAGTGTTGGCAATCAATAATTTAATAAATACTTGTGTAAATCACGTCTGTAAGCCGGTGGTGTGTTCAACAGTTGTGAGGGGGGCAGGAATATGATATTTTTCAACTCCACGCACCTGTGTGACGGCCCCTACCTCTGTTTTACTCGATCGGGTGGGGGATGCTAGTGAGTTTAAATTTATTTATTTTTTGCTAGAAACATTGTAGTTTACAAAGATGTTCATATTTATAGCGCTAAATGTGTCACTGTTTTACGGTATAAAAATCAAGTTACAATTATAATAATAATAAAGCCTTTATTTTTCTTGTTATGCTGGTTTTTTCATTTTAACATTTGTACATCTTACATAGGTACTAACAGATCCCTTTCGGGTATAGGCCTCCTCCATACTCTTCCATTTTTCTCTGTCCTTGGCAATATTTATCCATTCTGGCCCAGCTATTTCTTTTATATCATCTGACCATCTTTTCTTTGGTTTTCCCACTCTACGTTTTCCTATTGGCCCCTTCCATGTTGTTGTTCTCAATGTCCATCTGTTATCTTTATATCTGGCAATATGTCCAGTCCATTTCCATTTAGATTTCATAGCAAAGTTTAGAGCATCTATGACTTTAGTCTTGCTTCTTATTTCAGTGCTTCTGATTTTATCTATCCTTTTTAGTTTTAGAATGCTCCTCTCTATTGATCTCTGGCATTTGTTTGATCTCAAGTTACAATTAACTACATCAAATTAATTTCTACTACAATATAAGGTAAAACAATAAATTAACATAATTTTTATCAACAATAACATAAAGAATTACTCATCTCTCGCCTGTATTTTTGATGTCAGATTAAGAGAGACGTATTTACAGGGACATTTTACAAAAAACTCGTGATTCATTGAGTAAAAATTTTGCGTGCAACAACCACGCCCGTAGTGCCGAACAATGCACTTGTCTTGCGAGGACAGAGAAGGAAAGTAGTTTCTTCATTATCAAAATTTAAAAAAAGTTTGAATATTTGCATGTGTATGTACCTACGTGGACACAAAATATAAAGGGTACAGAAGGACCGCGCCATCTTCAAAAATAATTACCTAAACTTGCCAGACTCACTAGGGCTGCTACTGTATTGACTCTGTAGGTTTTATTTGTGACAATATGAAATTTTATTGACATTGGTTGGAACTCATTGCATTTTTTTTATAACAATTTTTTTCTGTTCGTCTAGAAATGTCAATGTCTCTCATTTATTTATTTAGACAAAACGTTAATACTGTGGGGGAACTCAACAGACTTCCAGCGGGCTTTTCTATCCCAAAAACGTTGCATAAGAGCAATTGTTGGTATTCCTCCATATGAGTCTTGTAAACCTCATTTTAAAAAACTCAAAATATTACCCCTACCGAGTATTTACATTTTTGAAATTTGTGTGTTCGTAAAATCCAATCCTAACCTATTTGTGAAAGCTCATGATATTTATACACGTGATAATACCCATCCTCGTAAATCAAGGCGTGGTCAGCGACTAGTGCTAGAATTTGCACCAAAGACAGCAGTGTTTAAAAAAAATTGCCCAGCTATGTGTGTTAAAATTTATAATAAGTTACAATCTGACATTCAGGATCTTCCTCTACCAAAATTTAGAAAAAAGCTGAAAGAGCTACTTCTTAATAAAATGATTTACTCAATAGGGTATTTTACTCTATTCGAGAAAAAATCTATAAATATGTTATTGAGACAGTTTAGGCATAAAGCAGTCGGAAAATGTAAGTTTTAGTTCATAAAATAACAAAACAAATTTTTAAATTCAATTCAAAGTTTTCAGCATTTTTAATCTGTTATAAAACACCGAGAAATAGTAGCGGCCATGTTATTACGCCATACGGCTGTGTAAACAAAAAATTGACAACTGTCAGTCAACCGATTGGCGTAATATAGGCTTCGTACTGTTATTATTTTCGTAACCAACGTAATTTTTTCAATATTACATCTATTACAAAATATGCTTTTAATTATTTTTAAATGATATACAATTATCATATTTAATATGAGCTCATTTGATACAAAACGAACTGACGTCATTTACGCTGCGCAATATGGCGTCCAGTAAGAGGCGTTTTCGTCAAAGTACGCGCGAAATTTAAAAAAATAAAATTTAGATGCATTTTTATGGCACTTATCGATTGAATAAAAATTTTGTGTTTTTTTTGGTGGCATATTAGCACTACAGAATTTCATTGAGACACTTTTCAAAAATGGGTGTAATACCCTATTAATGAATGGTTACAGGAATGATATTTTTTATATATATAAGTAAGAATTAATGTGACGTTATTTAACGCAAAAAAAACTGACTTTCTTACTTTGACAATAACTGGTATAAATATGTCTTAGATTAAATGCCCAACACTTTTTTATATTACATTTTTTTTTTAAATTTCACATGCCATAATGAGGCTAAATAGAAAATAAGCACAAATAATGTAACTGTTAAACCACCTACTGTACTTACTCTATTTAAATGTGAATAAATGAATTTGAATTTGAATTTGAATTTGACAGTCGAATCGAGACTGATGTCTGCTTGAAACTGCTTATGATTACCTATAAACGTTATGCCAATGTGTGCGTGAGTGAAATGGCGGTTTGTTCTGAGTGGTCTCTCTGCTCGGGCGCACCGCCCGCAGCCTACGTACTTTGTGACGTGGATCAAAACCGGTACTGTTTTATTTTATAATAGTAGAATTATATAAAGGTATTATTTTTATAATAATTCTTGTAAATTATATGAAATATTATAAACAATTCTTCTAAGAGAGTATTTAAATGAAGTTTTTTTTTTTTTTTTTTTTTTCTGAATGGCATCTCGCAGTTCAACCTGAGGGTTGGTTACTGCTTAACCGGACAATCCTGTGGTGCCTTAAAAGTGACTTTTAGGGCCTCCAGCCAGGGCAAAAACTTATAAACTAAGTGACTACGCTAAGGGCACCCCCTGCGGGGTACGAGCCTCGGCTTAGGTCGCCACTGAGAGAGGGCAGCAAAGGGACAGGCTGGATCGGGTCTCCATTAATTAGGGGCTATTTTAAAGCTAAGGGCTCAGCGACGCGGGCTGGCGCTAGCAAGGGTCGGGGGGGGGGGGGGGGGGGGGGGGTTAAATGAAGTTTCTTGCCCATTCTTCTTTATACGAAACTACGTTTTGGAGGGGGTAACTAGATCAGTTTTTTTCTTATATGCAAAAATGTATTTAATGGTCTAATTGAAAAAATATTTGACTTCAACTGACTTTGACGAGACGTTAAAACCAACCCCTTAGCATTTTTTTCCAAACTTTTAATAACCTCTTTAGAAAACCGAACCTTTAATTCCTCCGCTTTAGCACTCGTAGTAAAGCCCGGGGGTGGGCTCTGTGAGCTCCGAGCCACCCCTACCTCCCTGCACAGGTGCGCTTCGAGCGCAGGTGTCGCCAGATCCAATACAATCTTTACTTTCGCACATAATTGGAATACTAGCACTTACCTCTACTGTTTTAGGAATTGAGAATATGACGTGGTCGTTTGTAGGGTCTGTATTTTACTATGAATGTGGGATTAACTCAATTTAATTTTAATCTAACTGCTAATTTATTATTTCTTCATTCTTGCTTTTCAGAAACTAGCATTTTGCCCGCGACTTCGTCCGAGTTTTCTCAAGGTTCCCTAATTTTTTCGATAGTGCAATATAGCCTATCAGTACTCAGGAATAACGTAGCTTCCTATTGGTGAAAGAATTATTGAAATCGGATGAGTAGTTTAGGAGATCACCCCCTACATACAAACTAACAAACCAATTTTGCTAGGATGTTTGTAAACGCACCCACGACACAGGAGAAATTTCTAGAGCGGGGCAAAGGTTTAAAAAAAAAAACAATAGAAAAATTACCTTTTTATAATATTAGTAGATAGGTATAGATGAGGGATCCGTTCATATGGACGAAGAAGCGAGTTAAAAATAAAAACTTATGTAGGTATAACCTTTTACTTTACCGCGCAAAACCTAATCTATTATTTCCTTCAGACTTCCAACACTCGGTTTTAAAGAATCCTAAGCATCTTTTACCCAAACATTAGACGGGAAATGCCGCTCTATATCAATGAGCCGGTGATACTCAACATACAGCACATAAACACACACAGATACACACACATCTCAGTGGCAGCAACTGTAGTTCTGCAGCAGTGACGCACGGACGCATCGTCATCAGCTCTATGTAGGACAGAAAGATGGAGTAGGTCCACTTCGAATACCCAACGAAAAAAAAATAGCTCTGTAATATTGATAAGAAAAAATGTACTGATTAAGGACTTTTCTTATAACCAGCACACTTTACACGAAAGCATTTTAGTCTCAGTAATTTCTTGTCAATCAAGAAGCATGATGAATAAATGATATCCAAAAACACGTCACAACGAATGTCTGTGGCGCTTAGCTCCCAGACGGATCCACCGATTTAGTCTCAGTTTTTTTAAAATAGAAAGCTGATTTTAGGGAGAAGGTCCTTACCTATGTACGACGAAGATCAGATTATAGTTCGTTCGCGTTAAGAATGCATTGTCTGTCGGCCTAGCCCCGCCCCCTAACAATGACAGTTCACAATCACAATGTTCACAATGACAGTTGAAGGCATTGCTTCGAACGCAACGGTTGTGTCCTGTCATTTGTGTTAACTGATTTAAATTTTACACTAATGACTCACTGCATTCTTAACGCGAACGAACTATAGCCAATTCGAAGATCTGCTTCTGAGAAACCATAAATAACGACTATCAAAGATCTACAATCGATCCATACGGTTTTTGATTAAAGCTCTTCTTAAAATAAATTTGGAGCTATTTAAATAAGTAACCGTTTGATTAAATGCTAAGTAAACCTTCTGAAACCAATCTGTTTAATACTAGTTCAGTGTAAGCTCGCTAGATGGTGCTAAACTACATTTTTCTGGCGGATGTTTTGAGTATGGATGACGCGGTTACATTGTGCAGACCAGCAGACGCGGGGTTAGGGAGTGCACACACTGGTCGACTGTGAACCATTACCTGATAGTGGTTACAAGTTCGGCGGAGCTAGGAATACTTGCACAAGTGGAAACTTAAGAAGACTATCTTCTGCTCGCGACTTTGTCCGCGTGAATGTCGGTTATTCCGGATGCAGACGAAGTTGCGAATTAAAAAGTTTAAAGCTTATGTCCTTCCCCAGGATTCAAGTTATTTTCATACCACATTTCATCAAATTCGGTTCAGCCGTTTCATCGTGAAAGCGTGATAGACAGAGTTACTTTCGCATTTATAATATTATATTAAGTATAGATATAGAAGTATGAATATGGACACTATACTTCAAAATTACGGCAAAGTCTTAAATTATCCCACGGGAAAACTAAAACGGGATAAAAATTATCCTGTGTTGTGTCGTATGTGATCCTAGAACAATATCTATATGAGTGTCTACTTTCAGATAATTAATAAAATCAAACATCCATCCATCCACTCATTCATTCTCACAAATGTTCACATGATTGATACTAGTAGCACACCTACGACACTCCATACAAACGAAACGATTTAATTGCCTACACTACTACGAAAATAACAGACTATACAAATACGTGCGTGTGTGTGAGTGTCTACACACCGCGAGAACTTGAAGTTACAAGAGCACGTTCGACGCGGGAAGAGGTGAGGAACAGTGTTTCGGAGGGACGCGGGGCGTGTCGCTACTGTACGGTAGATAGTACTCATTCTTTACAGTATTAATAGGAGCTAGTAGGATTGATTATGATCTTTTTAAGGTTCCGTACCTCAAAAGGAAAAAACGGAACCCATAAAGGATCACTTTGTTGTCCATCTGTCTGTCAAGACCCTTTATCTCGGCAACGCGTGGCGGTATCAAGTTGAAATTAAAACCATATAATCAAGTCTACGGTCCCTTGATGCTGTAAAAAAAACAGCCCTCTATGTTAACGTGAAGAAAAGATACGGCCGTTTATGTCGCATAAAACGCATTTATAATATTAAGTAGATTAAAGTATGGATAGTAGGTATTGATTAGTATAGAAGTATGGATATGTAACTACAAATATGTACGGAACCCTCGGTGGGCGACTCGCACTTGTCCGGTTTTTTTCTTATACAGGTTGAAATTAAATTCATGAGCAAATTTTTTGGAGTGACTCAGACCACGAACCTGAACAACTTTCATTATGGGGCCAACTCCAACAGCGCGATAAAAAAATCAGCTGTTCCATACAGAAGTGCAATAGGTACTCGCCTGGAACAGTTGTTTTTTTTTCGCGCCGTTTGAGTTGGCTTCATAATGAAAGTTGTTCAAATTCGTGATCTGAGTTTGCTCATGAATTCAATTTCACCCTGTACAAGACATTCAAAAGTGCCTTTTAATGTTCTAATCGAAATAAATAATTAGACTTTGCCTTTACCATTGGTATCACTACCCACGATAGGAGCACAGGAACAGTGTGCATGGCGCCTTACCAACAGTAAGCAGGTGTACATTGGAATCCAGATGCGCTGCGTCAGTGAGATGAAAACCAGGCGATTGAGTGTGACACCGGATTTATATACAATTACGAACTACTATAATGCTTTACAGTTTCATAGTCTAGTCTAGACTTAAATATTATAAACATTAAAGTAATCGATGAAATGCTTATATACCTGGCGTAGATCTTTGACAGTCGTTATGGGTAGTCAGAAGCCAGAAAGTCTGACAACTAGTCTTACCAAGGGGTACTGTGTTACCCAGTAACTGGGTTGTGGAGGTCCGATAGGCAGTCGCTTCATGTAAAGCACTGGTATTCAGCTGCATCGGTTTAGACTGGAAGCCGACATAGTTGGGAAAAGGCAGACGATGATGATCATGATTTTATAGCAATGGCGGAATATTTGCATTGAGATTTTCTGAATGGTCGTTTGCACACAATGTGGTGCATGCATTCCCAAATACAACGTGTAATTGAAGACCTGTATGTCTATTCTTACAGAGCGGCTTTGCAGTTTCCTTCAGTTTTCGTTTGCTGTACTGTACAGACATACCGACTTACCTGTGAAATAATAATTGCGAAGAAGTAATTAATTCCATTGTTATTCTATTGTAATTGTAATTTATTTGTAATTTATTTAATTTGTATGAATTGTTTACCTTTTAATAAGAATGTTGTGCCTATAAGTAATGTATTTATACAGTTTAGAAAATTTGTGATTACTTGTTGTTGTGTTTGTAAATATGGCGTTGGTGTGCCTTGCATAAATAAATAAATAAACGAAATGGCAGTTTTTGTAACTAATAGGTACTTTGTAAAAGACTTAAGGTCGCCTTTTGTTTGAACTGTTGACGAACGCTGCGAACAGCGCCACCATTCATTTAACAGTATGTCAATTCTGTTACAATCTCCCTCGGTGAACACCTAGGTGAAGTGAGCTGTCGTCGGTCCCGATGCTAGGGATTGACAAAGCAGACGGACAGATGACAAATCACTTCACCTAGGTGTTTACCGAGGGAGATTGTAACAGAATAGCACTAACTACTGAAAATAGTATGAACAACTTTTACTATAGTAGGTATACTAGTATATAGGGTGACTGGTAATTAGTGTACGATACTTAAACACGTGATTGTGTTCATGATAACAAACAACTTTCCCGAAGAAAAAATGTTTTTTGTACTGGTTCACTTTAGGTCACAGGCGCGCGCGCGCGTGAATTTCATACGGCTGTTGTGTTATTGTGATAAAAGTGAACCAGTACAAAAAAACATTTATTCTTCGGGAAAGTTGTTTGTTATCATGAACACAATCACGTGTTTAAGTATCGTACACTAATTACCAGTCTCCCTATATAACCGATGAACCGGTGGAAGCTGATTTCAACATAGTATGAAAAGGCTAGCCAGATGATGAGTTTCTAGTTGTTCCCTTGCAAGAAAAGAATTGACAATATTTCATATTTTTAACCTGCATGTATTTTTACGTTATGAAATTAAATACAAAACAAGGGCACCCGTATTTTCCCGTTTTTAGAAATTATGTACTTACTTCCATTCATAACTTCAACTTTGAAGTTAGATCACAAAATACTTAATAGTACTACGTACAGAAGGGACACTCCCTTCCCCGGGCTATATCAGATACCGCACCTCACCCCGCACTTAGAGGTGCTAATCGCCGACTCTTTAGCCAGGGCGCTCAAAATCGTAAGAACTGCAGCGCTGTAGGTACTGCTGACACAAACACACAATTTTGCGATTTTTGCGGTCAAACGCAAGCCTATAACAATATAAAAATAAAAAAAATATTTTTAAGTTTTATTTATTAGTTTTAATCTCGACGATTCATTTATTTTCCAAGTATTCGTCGTTTTATAATAATACAATTAAAACTTCCGTAATAATAACATACCAACATTACCAGCTATTAATATTGCACTCTCTCTCTTTATTGTCTTAGTTATGTACTTATGTCTCTTTCTTACACGTTCTATTCATTCTTGGAATGGAAAAGTAGTAGGTACCCTACGCACTAACTTTGTCGCGTCGCCCCATTGCGTTGCCGCGTAATGGTGCGGGGCGATCGTGAATTCCATATTTTGTAATTAGGTACCTTAATTTACCATTATTGATGAATAAATAAACCTCTTTACATAATAAATATTATAATATTACTTTTATGTCATTACAAGTCCGAGTATTCAAAATCAAATATCATTTATTTTATTTCTTTAAGAAATAAATAATTGCACGCTCGGACAAGATCACTTCATAATAATGCTCGAAACGTTCGGGTAGTGCCGTCGTCGTTCGGTTCGCCCGACGCAAAGCGCTGCACTTTTCGCGCCATTTTGTAGGTACGCTAGCACGACATCCAACTGATTCAACCCTACTAAAATTCAGGGTGTGCCTGAATTTTAGTAGGGTTGCACGTGTACAAACGTCATTTGGTTTTGTAGTAGTAATAGGTAATTATTTTGCAAGTTTTGTATGAAGTGTCCGAGGTGTGGTTAGGTGTATTCTAAAAAGACGTAAGCCCAAAATGACGTCATGCTTACGGTGGAATAGCGTTATAACCTTTGCTTTACTGTGACCCGCCAAAAAAACTATTATCATTATTATTACACTTCATATAAGTGACATTGACATGTGTCTTATTTGACGTTAATGTTTTCATCAAAACCATTGAAATGCTTAGGCAAAGGTAGCTCCTCATTCCACCGTTTATGTGACGTCATCCCATGTTTTTTGATTTAACTGAATTTTCTCAGAAATAAAAAAATATAAAAAATATGTATTTCAGGATACGAAAATAAAGAAATGGTATTTTTGTTTTAAGGTCGTGTCAATTTTGAAATGTTATCAATTAGGTATTACAGTCTGTAGTACTTTATCAAACAAGACATTCTTGTATTGTTACAGATGGAAGCAAAAGTGAAGGAGGAGGTTCCTGACAAAGAGTACACTCAGCCGACCACCACAGAGAGGAGGAAATGTGAGTGAAGAGTTCAGAACAAGTTACTACTATAGTGAAGCTGTGCGCGCGTTTGTGCATGGTTCTCTGAATCGGTATTTTCTGTGAAAATCTTTATTTGTGAACTTAGGTGAAGTGATTTAGAAGTCAACTGTTTACTTCTAGCATCCGTTGGATGACAGCTCACTTTACTGCGATAATACTTATTCTGGCTCAATTTCTGCAGTGGTAGACCAAGTCATCAGACATGTAATTAATATTTTTACATTCCTTTATAAATATTGAGTGAGAAAACTGATTGATCTTTGTACGTACTATGTTACCAGTACAGTAAACCTGACAGTTTACTGCACTGGTAACAACTACCTACCTACGTAGTTATCAACTAAGTACTTATAAATTAATACTTACTTACCTGCTTACAATTATTTCGTAAGAAAGTTGTGTAAGCCCGCGTTGGGCGTCAACTTTTAGATATCTTGTCGCCCGACCTCCTTCTTAGTATCGTATTAATTACTATTACTGGGTCTATAGTATAGTGGTAATATACTTAAAAGTGTGATGAATCAATATATTACTTAATAATAATAATACCAGCCTATAATTGTCCCACTGCAGGGCAAAGGCCTCTTCTCATACAGAGAAGGTACGAGCATTGATGGTGATCAATGCTCGTACCTTCTCTGTATGAGAAGAATCGCCAATCGCCAATCCGCCTTGAGCGCACGTGGTGACGTGCGCTCAAGGCGGATTGGCGATTTCCCACTCAAATCAATTATAAGTCCAGGGTTCCTCACAATGTTTTTCTTCACTGATGTCAATGATATCCAAGATAAACGTAGAAAGTAAAAGTACATAATGTTTAAGAAGTCACATAAATTATCATCGTCATCATGTCAACCTTTAGGCGCCCACTGTTGGGCCTATGCCCTTGGGGGAGACCTATATCTCCCCCAAGGGGCGTTCAGCCGTAATCGCCGTGCTTGGCCGATGCATGTTGGCGATCGCAGTAGGTGTTATGGTACTCAGAAGGACGCTGCTGCCCATCCTCTGGTCAATATCCCTCTGGTGCCTTCTACGACACCCACGGGTAGAAATGGGGTCACATAAATAAATAACTTTTAAGAAGAAATAACTAAAGCGTATTTCAAAACTCACAACACAAGAACATCTATATCTAATACTTTTAAACGAGTAATTCTTGTGTATATAATCTGAATCTCGGAAACTGCTCCAACGATTTTCAAGAAATTTAGTATGCACGGGTTTCGGGTGCGGTAAATCGATCTAGCTAGGTTTCATTAGGTAGTTAGTTAGCTAGGCTAGGTCGCCCAGGTACTTTATTTTTAATAGATAACATCATGATACAAGGGCACATGGAAAAAATATAGACAATACCAACTTATCTATATACTAAAACGTAATAAATACAAAAAACTACTGCATACAAAGTTACGGCGTCGTGTTATCATCTACGACAACAAATAACATTTATATCAAAGCCTTACCTACCTACTACATATAAACAGTAATACCTACGTACTATATACAACAAAAACGCATTATTCTATCCGGCACGTGATGTGGGAGTGTGCACAACTGTTCCCGATCATAATCTAGCGACGGTGGCACGGAGCACGGACCGAATCCAGTATACAACGATGTGTACGGGCTTGAAGTGACAGGAGAGTATCGAGCGTACTTGAAAGATGGGGGCGAGCGTACTTGTAATGCCAATGTGACGTAGGGGTTACGCGGGGATATAAAATGAAACCCAACGTAACCGGTCAACATAAAAATATATTAAAGAAAGGAGTGGGTAGGTCTATGGCCACTAATTCCCATTCAACCTCCCCTGGGAGTTGCACAGTACTCTCCTGAATCAGCCTTGGACACGACGATCACAAGCGTGTGCCACGCTGGAGACCCCAGGTGTGGTGACGGTCGGCAGGTGGTGTTGCCAGACCCGAAGTGAGCTCGACGCGGCCACGCGGGACAAATAGGGACCCGGGGCGGAGCTCAAAGTGGTCCGGCGGAGCGGAAGAGCGGTAGTGCGGCCCCCAACGTTGGGATGCTCTTGATGTCCGCGGATATAGAAAGATCCAGGTGTTCAGCCGGAACTTTGGAGAGTTAACTAATAGGTCGTGGTGGGAAGAGAGCGAGCAGATAGTAGAAAATTCACGGCAATTTTTTTCATATACTATTCCATCATGTACCATTCCAAAAAAATTACCAAATCAGTAAGTACTGGTAGCAGAGGTATTGAACAAAGTGCGCGACTTACGGGAATTACGGATCGTCACTCATTTAGCCTATCATTTTTTACCTAAAAATAATAATAAATAATAATAAATAGGTAAATAAAGTAATCGTTCGATATATTTATTAAAATAAAGAAACATACAATTGTAAAGACTTTAACTAAAAGGCTGATTAACTTATTTGCCTGTTTTATAAATCACTAAGGCATAAATGATATCAAGTTAAAATAGTCTGTAATATTTTCAAACAATTATCACGGAATATGACGCGGGAACAAATGAGAGTAGTTCATATAGCGTGGGAGAGCGGGCACCTGCGCTATGATCATAATCTAGCAATGGAAGTACGCGGCACGAACCAAATACACTGATGGATGCAAGGATGTCGGTAGCCTAGATATAACAAATCACATATTAAAACTAAGTTTTGTATTATGGGTTTTTATTCCAATTTGTTGATCGATTCAATACAAAAATTAAATTTAAAATTTAAAAAACCCCCAACGCAAAACATAAAAGCAATTATTTAAAAAGTAAAAAATAATATCTTTTGTTGAGCCATCAAATGTTTGTTCGTTGAAATGGCGCTATAATGTCGCGGCGGGGTATCGCGTAAGTCAAATCTCATTGCAAATGAGTTCGCTATTTTACCTATTTAGCTATTGCTGACTTAGCGGTACCCCGCCGCGACATTATAGCGCCATTTCAACAAACAAACATTTGATGGCTCAACAAAAGATATTATTTTTTACTTTTTAAATAATTGCTTTTATGTTTTGCGTTGGGGGTTTTTTAAATTTTAAATTTAATTTTTATTTGAAAGTTTTTAAATGTAATTTAGTCTGGTTTTGAAAAGTTGTAGATACGTCTAAAGTTGTATTTCGTCACATGTATCTTTTTTGATATTAAAGATTTCACCCTGAGAATGCGTTTGGTATATATAATTCAATTTTGGAAAAAGTGTGGATTGGATTCTTTTTGCGTAACTACGTCCAATTGGCACAACCGTACTCTGGCACAATCGTACCCAGTCTACCCTATGTTTAAACAGCCGGCTGTTTAATTAAACAGCAGGGAACCGGTGCTTTGGCCCTTAGAGTTTATAAAATTAATTTTCAAGTTTTTAGTTTTCATTTCGTTAGTTAATTAATATTCCTCATTCCCTTTCAATACAGTATGCATTATTCTACTAGTCAAGCCCTTTCATTTGATATTCATATTGAGGGAGTCGTGAAAAAAAAAATGTAATTCGCCATTTTGTGGTGCCGGTCATCTTGGCTTTGAAATTTATCATAGTGTACAGTATTCTACTAGTGAAGCCCTTTCATTTGATACCCATATTGATGGAGCTGTGAAAAAATATGTGATTAGCTATTTTGTAGCGGCGGCCATCTTGGACCGATTGTCATCAAACATAGCTAAGAACACTCCCGACTAATTCACCTTTCAAATAAAAAAAACAAAAACAAAATCGGTTCATCCGTTCGGGAGCTACGATGCCACAGACAGACACACACACACACACACACACACATACACACACACACAGACACGTCAAACTTATAACACCCCGTCGTTTTTACGTCGGGGGTTAAAAATATACTTGTATAACAATAAAGACCTAACTCTGACTTCATCTATAAAATCAGAACAGATGCTGTAGTAAGGTTGAAGTTAATTCCGTGACGACGGCGCACATTGGTCCGTGCGCGCCTCTCTAGGGAAATGTGCGGTTGCAGAACAGGCCACACATGGTGATGGGGGCCGCTTAAGGTGGTCCAATACCAATCGAATACCGGGCCCTCGACTCACAGACACCTGCTGCTACCAGTCGATCGACTGGTAGCAGGAGGAACTGTGGGGTTATTGTGGCTAAGATTCCGACATCACTTCCCGATCTCAGACGGAAGGTTTCCATGTGGATTTGCACACGAAAAACAAAGGGTTGATGTCAATATCCATTATTGTTATTTTAAAAAACTATTCTAAACAAAACCAAACGCACTTATGAAATTAGTTTCATTATCTTCATCATCAGCCGGAAGACGTCCACTGTTGAACGAAGGCCTCCCCCATAAGGGGGAGGTTTGCCATAATCCTCACGATTGGCAAGCGTCTTGAACTGGTTGAGTATATGGAAGCCGCTGCTTCCCGATTTCCGGATTTCCCGTTAGTCGCCTTCTACGTCACCCTCGGGATAAAATGGGGGGGTGCTATTCTAGCTCGGATACCCCACGGGGTGTTGCAAACGGGGTATTCTTAGTGTGTGCATAATTTGCACACACTAAGAATTTTTAACATTAGTTAGTTAAGTTTAACATTAGTTAAATATTTAATTCGACATTTATTTGCTTACTGCTTGTTTGTAGCCACATCTTGTTTCTCTACATCGTTGTCAGTAACGGCTGGTATAAAAGCATTGTATTTGCCGAGTCTTAATGCTTAAATTCGAACATTGGCACCACCGACCGACCGTTTGTGATTTCTATGTATTTTTCACTGAACTGTTTATTTTGTTCTTACTCTAAGCAAGATGTGTAATGTTTTTGAAGTGTTTTGCTCTGTACTCCTGTTACATTAGACAGAAGTAATTACAAGTCCAGGTTTACCAACAATGTGTTCCTTCACCAGTGTCAGTGATGTTTAAAATGAACTTAGGCAGTATATTAAACATAGTACACTTATTTACCTAGACTTTTCTCAACAGTGTCGATGTCGGCTTCCAGTCGAACCAAATGCAACTGAATACCAGTGTTATACAAGGTACTGCCTTTCTGACCTCTACAACCCAGTTACTGGGTAACACGATGCCCCTTAGTAAAACTAGTAAATATCATCATTCCAGCCACAAGACGTCCACTGCTGGACATAGGCCTCCCCCAAGTAATGGGGGGTTTTGCCATAATCGCCACGCTTGGCAGGCTTGTTGGCGATATCAGTATGGTTCTTACAAAGGCACAGAGAACGCTGCTGCCCATTCTCTGGTGAGTCCTTTAGTCGCCTCTTACGACACCCACGGGAAGATATGGGATGGTGCTATTCTTTACGTCCGACACCATACGGACAAACTAGTAAATATACTTCACCTAAATAATAGTTAAATCAAATCTCGACGTAAATTCAATGGCCACCCAATTTTATATAACTCGTCAAGTTACGACTAAAAATGTGGACTCCCCAGGATAGTCGCAAGCGCACCTGTTCCTTCCCACATTATTCATTCATGGTGTTTATCGAGCCGCCCACTCGCGGTCATCGGTTAGCTTGAAACTGATTGTCCTAGAATTATTGGGGCAGGGACGGACTGACAAAAGTGGATAATATTTTTTTCCTTCTAGAGAAATGAGATCGTTGTAATTTAAACATGGAATTAATGCTACGTTTTGCACAGTTTCTCTTGTTTATTTTCTCATAAATAGACTGTTCGTTTTGTAACTATTGTTTTTATTTAATTAATTTCTTGGAAACTTCAACTGTTGGCTATTATGGAAGAACAAGGTTTTGCACGGGAATTTGTTGGCGTGAATTTTCTAACAGATCTCTATTTTTTTAACAATAAAAATAACACTAGAGGTAATGTAAAAAAAAGTAATAATAATAATAATAATATGTGGGGACATTTTCACACACGGCCATCTGACCCCAAACTAGGGAGACCCTGTACTATGGGTGTCAGACAGCTGATATACATACACAAATTCATTTTTTTTTTGTAAATACATACACATATAGATAAACTACACCCAGACACAAGGCAAACACAAGTGCTCATCACACTAATATTTACCCTGCGCGGGAATCGAACCCGCAACACGCAGCGCAGCAGTCGATTGCTCAGCCACTGCGCCAACCGTGTCGTCAAGTACCAGAGATTAGCGCGTTCAGTCAAAAAAATAAATTAAAATAGGTACATTAACAATCAAAATAATCAAAACTGATTCAGATTCATAATCTAAACTAACATAATAAAGAGAAAAGATTTGGTTGTTAGTGTGTTTGCTTGTAATAGATAATATGTTATGGCTAACATCCGAAGTGCAGCTGCACCTTGTTTTAGCCGGCGAGAACTGGGTGCATCCGGCCACAAGCGGTTAAACTTACATGTATCCTATTTATCTTCGGTTAGAACTAGGTTTAGCCTTTATCATAGCGGCTAGAACAAGGTACAGCCGCGCACCGGTGGTTAAATTGCCGGTTTTTTTGGTTTTGAACCAGAAAAAGACGGTCGACGTCAGGGCCACCCCAAGGTTCGTTTTGGTTAGGTTCCTTTAAACTCTGCAGATATAAATAGGAGCCCCGCGTAGTGGGGATCCATCGACGTGAAGTCGACCGTCTTCTTCTGCTCAATGATTCGAGCTCGAGGCTACATCTAACCAACTACTACCGGATACACCTAGTTCTAGCCGGTTAAAACTAGATCAAGCAGCACTTCGGGTTTTACCCGTAACCTAAAAAAACATCAACCGATTTAAAAATTCATTCTCACAACAAAAAGCTACATTATCATTATTACTCTATTTTATTTAAAAAATTTGGGATCCGTCCGAAAATTCACTTCGCGTGAAAATGTCTAGATTAGTACAGAATTTGTTTATGGAAGAATAGGAAATCACAAATTCGCCAAATCCCTTTGAATGGGTTGCAACAGGATCATCAAACATGCGTTAGTTACGTTTTTCTGTTTCTATTCCTAGATTATTTTTTACTAGCTTTTGCCCGCGACTTTCCGCGTGAATGTGGTTATCGCGAATGCAGACGAAGTCGCCGATTAAAAAGTAACCCATGTCCTTCTCCAGGGTTTAAGCTATTTTTTTTACCAAATTTCATGAAAATCGGTTCAGTCGTTTCATCGTGAAAGCGTAACAGACAGTTACTATCGCATTAAAATTTCTAATATTAAAGTCTCAGACCAATAAATGGTCTGAGATTAAAGTATGGAAATTATGGATTAAGTATTTTATATTCAAAACTAGCTGACCCGACAAACGTTGTCCTGTCCGTATACTTTTTTGAGATTTTTTTAATTTTGGTCGCCTTTTGACCTTCCCTTGACTTCCACAAATATTTCAAGACCGAAATTAGCCAAATCAGTCCAGCCGTTCTCGAGTTTTAGCGAGACTCAAGTGGCTGCCAAAAAGCTGGGGATCCTAGCAAAGGTGAGACGGTACTTCACGCCGGAACAGCTGCTTAAACTTTATCAAGCGCAAGTTCGATCGTGTATGGAGTACTGCTCTCATCTTTGGGACGGATCTGCCAGATACCAGCTTGATGCCCTAGAGTCAATTGAGAAACGAGCCAAGAGGATCATTGGCAATGATAGGCTCGTCGAGTCAAAGCTCCAAAGTCTTGAGCATCGACGCCGAGTTGCTGGCCTGTCGGTTTTCTATCGGTTGCGTTTTGGGGAGTGTGCGACGGAATTGCATAATTTAATTCCGCCGAGCCCGTTCCATCATCGGACCACGAGACGTACAGCGATGCGCCACCGGTACATGGTGGATATCCCACCCACACGCACGAAACGTTTTGGGAATACATTCATTGTGCGTACTGCTAAGGAGTGGAATTCCCTGCCTGAGTCTGTGTTTCCTGATAGCTACAACCTGGGAGTCTTTAAGTCAAGAGTGAATAGGTTACTTCTAGGCAAGCGTGCTCCATCTTAGACCGCATCATCGCTTCCCATCAGGTGAGATAGTGGTCAAACGTTTGCCTATCAATAGTAAAAAAAAAAAAAAAGACTAACGAACAACGATTCAAAGATGAAAGCCAAGTCCGGTCACCATCATTGTCAACCGGTGTCAGTAATAATTGATGAAGAGGTCGTCTCGCCCCGCCCCGCGCCCCCGCCTTCCTATTGTCTAGGAGTGCAGGCCTCCTTACTAGGCATGGCTATTATTATAGCGAGCCAGCCACACTTACTGTTATTAGTCTGTCAATTTCCATAACATATATAGCGTTTAGCTTTGTTTGTAGCTACTTATTGTGATTATGTTGTACCATTGAAAGTTGATTCTATTTCTAGAACTGTTTGATTACGAATTGAAGATCAAAATTCCAACAATTTGCGTTTTATTTAAAGAAAGTTTTTTTTTACTTTAAATATCTCTACGTTAAGTATACTGTTTTACGAGGCATGCGGCCTGCGTCAGATGGTGTAAGAAAACTCTGCAAAGGTTCAACCGAGGAGAGTCACATCACGTCTACGATATCATCAGTGGTGACGAAACTTAACCGACCTACGATCCTGATTTTCCAAACAGCAATCTACAATCTGGGTCTTTCAAGACGAGCCAAAGCTGACTAACGTTGTTCGTTCTCGAAGCACTTCAAAGAAGATGGTGGCCACGTTCGTTGGAAAAACCGGCCATGTTGCGACTATTGCACTTGAAGATCGTAGAACGGTTAAAGCAGAGTGGTATACCACAGTTTGTTTACCACAAGTCATCGCCGAACTTCGAAAATCTAACTCAAAGTGACGCATCATCCTGCACCACGACAACGCAAGCTCACACAGCGCTCGTCAAACGATTGAGTATTTGAAGCAGGAAAAAGTAGAAATTCTTGACCATCCTGCATACAGTCCTGACTTAAGCCCTAACGATTTCTTTACATTTCCTAAAATTAAGAAAAGTCTTCGTGGTCAAAGGTTCCAGTCCGGTGAAGAAGCAGTCGACACTTTCAAGTCAGCCATTTTGAACACCCCCACTTTAGAGTGGAATAAATGTTATAATAACTGGTTTAATCAAATGGAAAAGTGTATTAAGCTACGTGGTGAATACTTTGAAAAACCATAAAAAGTATTATAAGGTTCTAGTTGTGTTTTTTTCTTCAAACGACAAAACTTAAAAGGCATGCCTCGTATGCATCCGTAAGAATCACGATGTTTTATATAATAGTTGTTCCCCAGCAATAAGTTTTAACTTAATGTTATAAGTTAGTTTGGGCAGTATATAGGTATACCTTGTTACGGTTATGTACGTAATTTGTTTTTGATGTGAAACATCAATAGCACGCGTCGCCATTTTTTTTTTTTTTTTTTTTTTTCGTATTGGCATCTCGCAGGTCAACCTAGAAGGTTGTCGGCTGCTTAACCGGACTTTCCTGTGGTGCCTTAAAAATTATTATTTTTAGGGCCTTCAGCCAGGGCAAAATACAAACTAAGCGCCTACACGCTAAGGGCTACCTCCTGTGGGGTACGAGCCTCGGCTTAGGGCGTCGCTGGGAGAGGACAGCAAAGGGACAGGCTGGATCGGATTTCCATTATTTAGGGACGAATTTAAAACTACAGGCTCAGCGGCGCGGGCTGGCACGAGCAAGGGTCGGGGAGGGGACGTACGGGGTCGTCGCGGCGGGCCTCGGCGGCGAGGACGGAATGACGGCGGTCAGTGTTTGTGTTTCTTAACTGTACTGGTGGCCTTATTGCTCTCCTGGAGGAGAGTAATAGCATCGTCAGGGTTGGTCAGAGTATGTCTCGGTCGTCGAGTCTTACTAATACGGAAGGGAGTGTACCGGGCGGCCGATACGATTAACGGGCACGCGTCGCCACGCTATATGATGGTATATATATACAGTCTATATGCAGTAGTGTGTACGGTGTGGCGACGCGTCGCCATGCGCAATCGACTGTGCGATTACCGAACTCACTGATTAAACAAATTAAGTAGTCACGATTTGAAATAAATTCGTAAATTTTTGTATTTAATTAAAATAAATGTTTATTCAATAAATAGTCATCGTTATCTGGAAAAAAAATCGTAATATTTTATTTTATCATTATGACATATTTAGTTCCTATCACAATCTGTTCTTTTCTGCATATTACTTTTACAAAATAATGTCGATGTTTCACATCTGCCAGGCGTCCCGTGACGGCTTACATTTTTATTTTTTCACCTCGTATGTCTCAACAAGTTCATTAGCAGCGTCCTGCAGACTCTCGTAAAGTTATTATTATATTGTATAGCATTTATTTCAATGAAATCATTCATAGAAACTTTTGTATTGTCAAAAAGTCGGTAAGTTAGTCAAAAAGTTGAAGCTGGTTGCTCGTTTCAAAACGTACTGTAGATACACCTATGGCATCAATATAAACGAAACGATTTAAATAGTCACACTACTATCAAAATAACAGACTGTACAAATACGTGCATGTGTGTGGGCGTGTCTACGTGTCGCTCGAACTAAAAGCAGTTTCGAGAGCACGTTCGACGCAGGAAGAGGTGAGGAACAGTGTTTCTCTTTAGTACTAATATTTATACTGCGCTGTAGATATAGGGGCTGTATATAAGGTAGGGGCTGGTCTCTACGGAGAAGAACTAGCAAGAAACTCCACATATTCTTTTTAATCAAGTTTTTATAACTATAATCCTAGTTACATTCTTTTTTTTTAGGATTCCGTAGACAAATGGCAAAAAACGGAACCCTTATGGATTCGTCATGTCTGTCTGTCTGTCCGTCCGTATGTCACAGCCACTTTTTTTCCGAAACTATAAGAACTATACTGTTGAAACTTGGTCAGTAGATGTATTCTGTAAACCGCATTAAAACTTTCACACAAAAATAGAAATAAAACAATAAATTTTAGGGGTTCCCCATACTTACATACTGAAACTCAAGTTTTTTTTCAGCAATCCCATTCGTGGGTATCTAAGTCAAAATCAAAGTATTTATTTCAATTAAACCATTGACAGGCACTTTCGAATTGTCAAATACCCAGTTAATTCAGAAAAATGAAGCTAGTTGCTCGTTCCAAAACGTAGCATAGGGTTCTATGGAGAAGAACGAGCAGGAAACTCCACGGACACTCTTTTAAATCAAGATTTAAAAAAATACTGATTACATTATTCACGTTGCTTCTTTAAGTGAAAACAATAAAGGTTAAGACCAATACAATGCATAAAAAAAAGAATCAAGATTTAAAAAAGAAAAAAAATAGCCATGACAGTTAAGAGTTGACCAATCTCTACTGACAGCGCTCGTTCACGAACATGACGCGTGGATCAGCACCATTCAGCTCAACCATTTTGAAGGGATGCGGCTCCCTTCCAACACATGCGCCACCATCAGCGAGACATTTAAGTGAGCATGACAATGCTCTCAACCGCCATGTTCATTTATGTCAAACACATACATATAATTTATTTGACGACATGGTTGGTGCAGTGACTAAGCGATTGACTGCTGCGCAGCGTGTTGAGGGTTCGATTCCCGCCCAGGGTAAATATTTGTGTGATAAGCACTTGTGTTTGCCTTGTCTCTGGGTGTTGTTTATCTATTTATGTATGTATTTAAAAATGTATTTGTGTATGTATATCAGCTGTCTGACACCCTAAGTACAGGGTCTCCCTAGTTTGGGGTCAGATGGCCAGGTGTGAAACGTCCCCACATATTATTATCATTATTATTACTTTATAAATAGCTCCATAGTATTCACATCCACAAAATTAAAATATCAGTAGGTATCTATGGATAGGTCTTTAAAAATGGAGGTTTCTAATCTCATTTTCTTCTAAACTGAATAGTTTGCGCGAGAGACACTTCCAAAGTGGTAAAATGTGTCCCTCCTCCCCGTAACTTCTAAAAACTTCCACCGAAAATTGGTTTGAACGAGATCTAGTTAAGTAGTTTTTTTTAATACGTCATAAATCGTAAACCGCAATTTACCTTTCATTCAATCAACTCAAATAAGAACTTCTAAATTAAGTTACTTGCTGCTACCTGCTACGGAACCCTTCATGGGCGAGTACGACTCGTACTTGGCCGCTTTTTTTCTTAACGTCTTAAGTGATGATACTTCTATAAACAATATAGGTACCTACCTATTCGAAAAGCAATACTTACAAAACAACTAAAATAAATAAAAATCTAAGCCATTAGCAATAGGGGATATTACTGCAATTTTCTCGCACCAGAGTGCAGCACTAGCATAATCCGTAAACAGTTTTTCGACGAGTCGTTCAAAGCGTGAAATTCTGCCTTTAATTGTGTTTAAAATTGGGAAGTGTATTATATTATACAATAATGCATCAGTGCTGTGTATTTCGATGTAGAAATGAAGGGAATTATTCATTTTCAAAAGAAGAAAATGTTCGAAAACTTTGGGAAGCTCTAAAATATGTTCAGGTTAAGTATTCAGGTGAGATAGACGTATTTACAGAATAACGTTCACTTTTGTCATGTAAGACAACCAATATGATTTTATTCTGAGCATAACCTAGAATCCACTTTCAAATGGCCGTAGGATGCAATAATATAGTTAAAAGTACAGTTAGGTAAGTAAGATTAATTAAAACTTTGATATATTTTCACAAAATACCTAGCTATTATAATTAATAACATAATTAAACAAGAATACGAGGTTACGCTCGTGGGTATGTGGTAGTGGTGCCCTCTGCGCTGAGTTTCGCGTAATGTTCCCTATTAAGAGATGACCATTGTATGGGACAAGCCCGCCACACTATTCCCTAACCACTGTAACTCCTGTTAGCCAGAATCAACAGTGGCGACCACCAGAAAAGCGCCAGAGCAATGAAGCTCGACGAGTCCCAGAGAAACGATTCAACTGTCTTGGATCCCGCAACGAAATTAATCAGAAAAGAACAGCGGAGGAGTAAGAAAAACATATTTTCCACTTCCCTCCAAATCAAGCAGGAGACAGAACAGAACTAGGCCAATAGGCACAAAGGGACGTTTACAACTGGGAGAAACCCAGTTGCTAAGCACCACGGATTATAATTGACATAATTAATGGGTCCTAAAAAGTGAGCTGTTACATTAAATTTGATTCCAATAATAGGTATGACAAAATCGCTTGAACGCACGGAAATTAGTTCTAGTTTCCACAAGGTCCGCATAATAAACTGCTCCGGATGTAGCCTGTACACTATCCAACATAATATTGCGTTCTTTCTGCCAAAGAGTACCCCATAAGATATGATGTGCAGATTGTTCGTATTCACGTTCATTATATAAGAGATGGCCAGTCTCAACTGACAGCGCCCGTTCACGAACGTTTACAAGCCTACACTACAACACCGCCTGCCCTCATAGGCAGATCATCCCAATACCCGGTGACAGAATGATGGGTGGTCCTTAGCGCCGCGTCGAGGGCTCTCCGCTCGAGTGACGTGCCCTACAACATGATTTGTGGACTACGAATTTATTGGGGTCATGCGATGCGTAGCTTACCTATGTTACTAAATATTTATAGAATACAATTAACGTTAATTGTCTCCAGTATTACAGCTAGTACATACACAGTACTATAATACCGGAAGCAAAAGGTTCAAGCGTCATCATGCTTAGGTCCTCCTCTAAAGGGTTGCTAAGCGTTGGTATTTAGCTTAAACCCTTGACTTCTGTTTACACAAAAAAAGCATTTTAGCAACAAAATTAAATGATTAATAAAAAAGTATATAATAAAAAAAATAAAAAATGAAGTGATCATTACCAGTTTTGGAATTTTGCTTATTTTCTAAATAGAAATATGAGTATAAATACTGTGGTCTGACTGGTGATTCAGTTAAAAAAAAAAGAAAAAAAAGCATATAGAACGTCAAACGTTTTCGAAAACATTAACGTAGATAGAAGGGTAGGTTATGTTAAAGTCGTATGGATTGATCGGTTAACTCATGATGGTTAAGCTACTTCAGCTGTGGTGGACCCATCCATTTTATACCGAAAGCACTCCGTGCTTAGGAAAGCACGTAAAGCCGTTGGTCACGGTTGTCATTTGTAGATCTTTGACAGTCGTTATAGGTAGTCAGAAGCCAGAAAAGGACAATGCCAGAAACTCTATAGAATTTTGCCCCACTGAATAACAGTCATGTACAAGCATGCAATATGTAGCATCTTACTGCTTATTTATTGCTGATAACTAAACATCAGTCGTCATGACTGCAGAACTTGCAGTTTCTGTATAAATCAAAAAACTGTATTTGAATTCCTTTTAGCATTGATTTGTAATTCGCAAGTAAGTAATAATAATAAGTAATGTGGTTTATTTGCCAACAAAAAAGTTCATTACATTTCCTTATACTTTGTCTTCAATGTCAATATATCGAATAGGTTCTCAAAAAAAAAACTACTATACTATATACTACTATACAACCTTTTGTACCGCAGACTCCACAAACGTCTCAAAAAAACTGTTTCTTTTCTAGTCTTTTATAAAACCCTAAGTACAAAATAATGAGGCAGTCAACGACTGTGGCTGTGTGAAGTTAGCACAAAATGTTGTAATAGTAGTAATGTCGCATCTGATATTAGCTGTAATTGCGTGGCAGCGGCGAGATGAAAGCCGCGCCCCGGGCGAGGTGTCGCCTGTCACTACCAACACGGGCAGCTAGGGATGTCACTGTGATGATTAGAAAAAGGTTTTTGAAATGTCGATGTCTACTGTTATTTTCTTTTAAACTTTTGCTTGTGTATGTGAGTGGTTATGTCCGTAATCGGATATACGATTCGAGAGAAATTACTATAGTGGGGCATTGTTATGAATTTAAAAATAAAATGACTAGTTAAAGGGAGTGTTACTGTACTTTCTTTCACTTTTATTCGTGTATGTTTGTAAACGTACCCATGATATAGAAAAATGTTCTAGGGCGGGGCAAAAAGAAAGTTAATTGTAACTAAAATTATTAATAAAAAATCTCTAAACTCCCTCTAATCTAAATATTTATTTTTCTAAAATCTGCCTATGACTTCGAAATATGTAACATAGCAAGCATAAAACTTCAAACCGAATCTCTTTAACGCAGAAAAATAAACTAATCACATTTTTAATACTCTGTTCTGTATTGTATTCCACGAAGATAATTACAATGATGTTGTAGGGTATTACGTCCACCAAATAAAAGTGTAAATTGAATTGTACGTAATATAATGTTATTAGATTTAAATAGATTTTACATACACACGCTTGTCTGGCGTACTGTAGGCGGACTGTCAATTCCTTGAATTTAGAATAAAAGAAGATAAAAGAAATATAAACAATATGAAATATTAACAAGTAGTAAATCCAAGAAGGATAAAGTCGCGTTGTGTGGCGGCGATGCCTCTACAATGTATTGCAAAGCGGCATAGTTATAGTTCAAGAGAAACAAACAAGATAGCAAGCGGCAGGTTGCCGCTCCTTGTGGCGTTCTATAGGGGAGGCCTTTGTTCAACAGTGGTCGTCGTTCGACTGATAATGATAATGATGAAGAAGAGAAACAAAGAGGTTATCCTAACACTATTACGGCTCCTGTTGTCATCGTTCAGTGACGCTTTGGAAACTTCAAAAGAATAAGGCTCAGCTGACACGAAAAGACGCTGAAACCCATTCTTTTAGTACCTAAGTTTTACACAGGAAGGTGGTAGGTTGATTATTTCTCGGAATTATCTGAATCAGTATGGGAAGTAAAATATATACGATTTTCAATATCGACATCAGTGGTGTCCCCTTCCTAGCCGCGCACAGAGGGCGCGTGTCCGTGGCACGCGGGCCGCACTTGGCACACCACTAGCTTTTCAGTAAACTTTTATTTATTCTGTCAGCCGCACACACCCGCCATTTTTATATTTCTATATTACTTAGAGATTCGTTTATAATAACGAAGTATTTTAACATTATTTGAAATTAAAGTGTGTTATAGAATTTGCTAAAATAAATACTGGATATCGAATTAGAAGAATACTTTGTTTTTTTTGCATTTTTAGAGCTTAGGTCACAAATTATTCAAAAACTAATTCAAAATGCCAACCGAGTTGTTACATTACTATCCAGCGAACGTAAATCGAAAATTATAATACCTAATGAAAAAGTTAATATTACTTTCAAAGCAAGCTCATTTTACTTTAAGTACCATTGGGACAATACAATAGTGTTTCAGTACTTACCTTCTTTCATTTCAATCAACCTTCGTCTAAAGGTAATGTATGGTCTAACAAGGGACCATACAAATACGAAAAACCGTACAGTAGTTTCTGAGATTAACTCAAACGAACACAAATTCAGTGCAGCGGGGACTCTAATGTATAATAATGTAGCAATGATGATGCTGATAATAGGCCCGTGGGGTGTCTGGGCTAGAATAGCACCCCCCCCCCCTCCCATTTCATCCCGAGGGTGTCGTCGAAGGCAAATAGGGGAAAATCCGGACGTCGGGCAGCAGCGGCTTCCGTGTACTTAACAACTTCACTGCGATCCCCAAGACGCCTGACAAGCGTGGGGATTATAGCAACCCCCCCCCCTCCCCCCCCCCCCGGGAGGTCTTTGTTCAACAGTGGACGTTTTCCGGCTGATAAAGAGAAGAAGATGATGATGAAGTAGGTAGTATAGACTAAAAATAATTAGATTTAGATTGTCAAAGGTTCAATTTCCCATTACTCAACAAAAAATAAATAATAACAGTAAGTAAAATTTTGCGTCACAATTTTGGCGCGCTCGGCCGCCATGTTGATGGCCGCGCACTTACCATAGAGTATTGGTGCCTGTGTAAACTCCATGATGAGCTACGTGCGCGGGCATAGAGCAGCGCTGTTTATTCCGATATTGGGTGTAAAATTGAATAAGGTTAGTGCCAGTGGGCTTAAGTGACACCTGAGTTTGTTTTGACAATATTTTAAGTTTCATTTTTATCGATAATGAATTCGAAAGTTATTGGGATTAAAAAGTGGAAGTAGGTGAATATTCATAATAGAACTTTTCCCGACATACAAAAGAAGGAGGTTCTCAATACGACACGTTTATTTTGTTTTATTTCTTTGTTTGAGCACGCATAACTTTTTACAGTGTAATCCGACTTTGAAAATGTTTGTTTTAATTTCTAAAAACTATTAGGTTAGATAAGACTAGCCCCATAAGAAAATAATGCACCTCTAAGAGTGGAAAATTAGGGAAAGACTTAAGGCTCTCTCACACAGGCGCGTTATTATCGGTCGATAATACCGGATGCGTTATTGCGATAATGCGTCCCGATTCCTTGCACACAGCTGCGTTTTTATCGTCCGATAATTATATTTCGTATTCGTGTGTGGCAGGTTTTTCTCTAATGTCGGGTAGATTGGTTATTTGTGTGATGGTCACACTGTAGGTATAGTAAGTAGCTACTGTTAGTGGTAAAAATTCTTCGTCTGAGGAAAAATCAATATCCATATTATAGATTTTTAGAACACTCGTAACCATAGACATGCTCGTTGGCGTACTGTTATAATATCTCATGTTCCAAGGCTAATACAAAGGAAAGTGCTGATCTAGCCTCAGTTGTTTACTGCATTTATTTAATACTTGGAATATGACGTCAATAAAAGTCCTCGTCGGCATTTCCGCCGATATACATTTTTTCAGTTCGGACTTAGATTTCGGTGTGGACACTAATACGAATTATTCTTGTATTTTCCTATTTTCTCGTGATTAAACACTTTCAGTTTGTCAAAAGTTGTTTTTTAAAAAGTCTCCAGCATCCCACCCCGTAACAGTGGTGTCAGAAGTGGGATGTCTGGTAGATATTCGGGAAAGTTTTAAATCGGATAAAATCAAATATCTAATAAAACACGTGTCCACATCACCGAAAATCAATATCTAATATAAATCTAAATTTCAAACACTGAACTATTATATCCAGTACCAGAACTCTGTTTCGTCTCTGAATCACCAAAAACTCTGTTTCCTCACTAAAACCTCTAAGAACTCTGATTCGCTGTATCCTGAACTCTGTTTCGCTGTATCCCGTACTCTGTGACCCGTGATCTGTTGTGTTACCACGAACTCTGTGCTACGTCATCGCCGTCGCAAGCCGCAAGTTGCTGGCTTTGTCTCTTCAACGACCCTGTATCCTGATTTCAACGGCGCTGCCCTTGACTTGTGGAAGGTCAAACTCCATTGATCCTGGTACCTGCCGACTGCGCGTTCTACAGTTATGCTGCCCAAGTTCCTAGTTCTATTGTGAGTAATAAAATATTCTGATAATTGTTATTGCCATATCTGCTTATAAGTTATACCAATTTTTTTTTGCTAACCTTACTTGTCGTAAAGATGACTTCTAAAAGCGACAACAAAGTTGCACCCATAATTTCAGAACAATATCCCATGAAAGTTCTTTGTGACTTTATTGATTCCTACAGTGGAGAACGCGATGTGTTGCCTGCATTTATAACTAATTGCAAGAATGCCCTTGATTTGGCTTCAGAGTCACAAAAAGAACTTTTACTTAAGTTTATAATTTCTAAATTAAGAGGAAAGGCTCAAATTGCGTGCTCTAATAGGATATTTGACGATTTTGACAGTCTTAAAGATTTCCTGAGACAAAATTTCGGAGAACGAAAGCACTATAATCATCTATTACTAAACTTGCAGTCTTGTAAACAAGAACTAAATGAGACTGTTGCACAGTATGCTTTGAGGATTGAAACTTGTCTCACGAATCTTCAAGCTGAAATACATAATTCAGATACTCTGAAAAAAGAGTTAGCGGGTCGTATTGCTATGACTGAAGACCTTGCACTTTATACGTTTACTATTGGCTTGCATTCTAATATTAGTAACATAGTGCGATGTCGAGATCCGAAAAATCTGAATGCGGCTATCAATATTGCTATAGAGGAGGAAAAAATTATAAACACCCAAAAAAGTGCAATGGTTCAAGTAAAACCAAAACTTTGTAATATTTGCAATAAAAAAGGGCACTCAGAGTCGGAATGTTATAATAAAAAACGTGATGACACTCGATACCGAGTACAGCTGCGCAGGCCGTTTAATCCGTCGACTTCGAATTTCAAACAGCCTACTAACTCATCGCCGGTTGTGTGTAGATACTGCAAAAACGTTGGTCATGATATTTCGGAGTGCCGAAAACGTCAGTTTAATAATTCATTAAAATTTCAATTTAAGCCACCGTATCAACAGCAACATTGTATCGAGACTCCCGAAATGTCATCACCACCACATATCGAAGAGTTACATAATAATGATGATTTAAACTAAAATACGAGTTTGCGTGTAAGTGCCGACGCAAATTCCACGTTCATGGCACTACTAATAAAACTACTATTTCTAACATTACTCAATCCAATCATACTACTAAATCAAACTTAATTACTAATCCTACTAAATCTAATACTATTACTAATTCTACTAAATCGTGTTCTATCTCTAATATAACTAAATCAAGTCCAATTTCTAATTCTACTAAATCTAATTCTAGTTCTAATATTACCAAGTCAAATGTTACTTCCAGTTCTTATAAATCTAATACTATTTCTAGTTCCAAACTGTTACATTCTATTTCGGCCACGAAGCCCACTGGTAACAGTAAAAAATCGTCATCGTCTTCTATTTCGGACAAGCGTCCCACTGGCAATGAACGTGATACTACATCAAACAAACCTGTACGCGTACAGTCCACTGTTCCCGCAGACTCTGTTCCTACCAATTCTAGCCAAGAGCTAATCGATGGTCTTCTTGATAGTTCTGAAGTATGTCCCACAGTCTACGATATTTCCCAAAATAAAAAGACATCGTTGCCCTATATTGAAGTAAAAACGTCTCATTCCAAAGAACCATTAAAACTTCTGGTTGATACAGGTAGTTCGATATGCATGGTAAAAGATACATGCTTATCAAAAATTCCAAGTCTTGATTCAGATAAAGTAAAGTTTAAGGGTATAAATGATATTGGTTCTTACGCTGAAACAAAGGGTAGATTTCTGCTATCAATTATTCATAACACCGATAACGAATACCCTTTTCATTTCCATGTTGTTGATAAAGTAAACCTTGATTACGATGGAATAATAGGAACAAACTTTTTCACAAATTATTGCGCTTCTATTTGCTACAAGACGTCTCGATTACAATTACCAGGAAATCCACCTGTTTATTTTAAATTGAACCGTGAGTTAAACTATGTAATTCCAGCTCGTACCGAAATGATAATTGAGTGTTCGGTTACAAATCCCGAGTTAAAAGAAGGTTTAAGTTTAACTACAAAGATAAAAGACTATCCGAGACTTCTATTTTCTAAGTGTCTCACTCGCGTTAAACCAAATAATAAAATCAATATCTCTGTTTTGAACACGTCCGAATTTGAGGTCACCCTTAGCCCAATTAAATTAACATTAGAACCAGTCTCATATATTTTGGAACACAATCCTTCTATCTCTCTTGACTCTGCTGAGGAAATCTTTAATTGCTCGTCAACAACTTTATCCGACTTAGATCATGACAAACGAGTCCAAAACGCACTGAGATGTAATCACCTAAACAAAGAAGAAGAGTCTTACATACGTAAATTGTGCTCCGAGTTTCATGACATTTTCTATTTAGAGGGTGATATTTTAACGGCTACTAAAACTATTCAACATGAAATTCGTACTACGTCCGAAACCCCTATACATGTTAAAAGCTACCGTTTCCCTGAGTGTCACAAAGAAGAAGTTAGCAAACAAATAAAAAATATGCTAGACCAGGGCATTATTAGTCCGTCGGTCTCTCCTTGGTCAGCCCCTATCTGGGTAGTACCAAAAAAGCAAGATGCGTCTGGAAAACCGAAATGGCGAATAGTTATAGACTATCGAAAACTTAACGAAATTACTGTAGGTGACGCTTACCCCATTCCAAACATTACAGACATTCTAGATCAGCTTGGACATAGTAAATACTTTACCACATTAGATTTGGCATCTTCATTTCATCAAGTTTGTACTAAAGAATCGGATGCTGAAAAGACAGCTTTTAGTGTGCCGGGTGTATCAGGCCAACCAGGACACTATCAATTTAATAGAATGCCTTTTGGGCTAAAGAACGCCCCATCTACCTTCCAGAGACTCATGAATGTTGCACTTTCGGGGCTACAAGGCCTTCACTGTTTCACTTATCTCGACGATATTGTAGTATTTGGACATGATCTTAACTCTCACATCTCTAAACTTAAACTAGTTTTCGAAAGCCTCCGCAAACACAATCTAAAACTTCAGCCCGATAAAAGTGAGTTCCTTTGTAAAGAAGTGCAATACCTAGGCCATATAATATCCGAACACGGAGTAAAACCCGATCCTAAAAAAGTGGAGTGTGTGCAAAAATTTCCAGTTCCCAAAAGTCCTAGAGACATTAAATCGTTCCTAGGACTGGTCGGCTATTATAGGCGTTTCATAGATAACTTTTCTCATATAACGAAACCCCTTACCAGCCTGCTAAAAAAGGACGCCAAATTCCTGTGGCTTTCTGAACAACAATCAGCATTCGAAATCCTAAAAAACAAAATTTCCACAGCCCCAATCCTTCAATATCCAGATTTCTCAAAGCCCTTCTTACTTACAACAGATGCTTCAAACTACGCTGTTTCCGCTATTCTTTCTCAGGGTGAGATAAACAAAGATCTCCCAATTGCCTATGCCTCTCGCACCCTGAATAAGTCTGAAGGTAACTATTCTACGACTGAAAAGGAATGTCTTGCTATAATATTCGGTACAAAAGTTTTCCGCCCATATTTGTATGGCCGAAAATTTCAAATAGTTACGGACCATAAGCCACTACAGTGGTTATTCAACTGCAAAGATCCGAGTTCCAAATTAATCCGCTGGCGCCTGAAACTCGAAGAGTTTGATTATGAAATTATATATAAAAAGGGTAAGATTAATTGTAACGCAGACTCCTTATCTCGTAACCCAATTCTCGCTGTAGATCCCGATATTCCTTCTACTTCTGAAACATACGAAAAATATTTAGAGATTAGTCAAAAACAAAACTTAACCTACGACACTGTAATAGAAGAACATAACGAATCACTACTCAAAACAAAATGTAAAATGATCACTTACCCCTCTGCAATTGACTTAGATGACTCGGTCCCATATTGCTCGGAAATTATACAAATGTCTAAATTCGATGAAAACTTACCTGATATAAGAACCGTAGAGCGGGAGTTATATACCTTTCAAAGTACATCTAATGAAAAACACACATTCACACATCTGTTTTTACGCGTCCATCACTATGATGAGATGTCTTATAAAGATATTTTTAATATGTTGCGAGACTATCGAGATATGATAACTACATGGTATTCAGAAGAAAAACAATTCGCTATCTCCGACTTTCATGATCCGTTCACGAAATTGTCATTTACAAAGATATACAACATCATAGCATTCTTATTTCATAAAACAGGTGTCAAGGTTCATATATATCACAATAATATTATGTTCCCAACTCCTGCCGAAGTGCCACGTATACTAAAAGATAACCATGACTCGCCCTCTGCGGGACATCCGGGCATCACTCGCATGTATGACAGGCTAAAAACTCTCTATTGGTGGAAAAATATGCGCCAAGACATAGAAAATTATGTAAAAAGCTGCAAATCGTGCCAAATTAATAAACCATTGCGTCACGCTAACAAAGCTCCCATGATCATAACTTCGACAGCCACCAGACCAAACGAAAAACTATACCTAGATATCGTGGGGCCTCTTCCTGAAACTAGAATCAACCAATATCGATTTATACTTACCTTTCAAGATGACCTCACAAAATACTCTCAGGCTTATCCCATGCAGACATGTTCCGCACAGGAAACTGCACAACGATTAGTTCATTTTATCTCACATATAGGAATACCCCGAAATATTGTAACAGATCAAGGTACCAATTTTTGTTCAGAGGTATTCAAACAGCTAGAAAGACTTTTCGGAATTAAACATATCTTTGCATCTCCATACCACCCTCAAACCTGTGGCGCGTTAGAAAGGAGCCATTCCACCTTGAAAGAATACCTACGATCTTATATAGAAGACAATTCACATACATGGGATCTGTACCTGAACACTGCAATGTTAGCATACAACTCCAATATCCATTCGACTACGGGCTTTGCCCCACTTGAACTCATGTTTGGTCATAAGCCATATATACCAAAATCCATTGATACTCTAGAAAATAATAGCTACACAGATTACGTGCGCGCCCTCAATCATAGATTATACTATAGCCGACAAAAGGCGTTACAAAATATCCAAATATCTAAAGAACGTTCAAAACAATACTATGACTCCCATTCTCGTCCCATAACCTATAATGTTGGCGATATGGTGTATATTCGCTGCCATCACAAACAAAATAAGGCCCTATCTCCGGTGTGGAAAGGCCCTTATAAAATCATAAAGATAAACGGCAATCACACTGTAACAGTACAAGTCGAACGGAAACATATTCGTCATCACTATGACGAAATCAAACCGGCCTTCCAACAATAAAGTTATAATATGCGCTCTTGTATCTATTGTTTACAGGTGGCTGGCGTCAGCTTACGCGAACCAATTCGTCACTCAAATAGTAAACAGTCCCGGGTTGTATTTCGATCAGTTACTAGATGTAAAGTTTACCAATGATAACTGGAATGTAATAACCTTCATAGATCTTAGTCATATACAGCCACATTTAGAAAGCGTTGAATTTCTATTCGATAAAGTGGCTAAATATTGTGGTTCTGCATCCTCATCTCAAGTTAAAACTGATTGCCTTAACTCACTCAATTCCCTTAAATTGCAACATAGTAATAATATCAAGAAATTCTCTTCTATTTCATACTTGGTACAAGTGAATGAAATGAAACGTCATAAACGTGGTCTAATCGATGCAGGTGGATCATTGTTAAAAACTGTCTTCGGTACTTTAGATTCTGACGACGCGCATAAGTTTACAAACGCTATTAATAAAGTACAGTCGGACGAAAAACAGTTAACAATTTTAATGCGTGATAATATACATGTCATAAAGTCTACTATTTCTACGTTTAATAACACAATGTCGAAAGTTAAAGAAAACGAAAATCGTTTAAATCAAAACCTAAATAAAATTGAAAGTGCTTTTAACAAGCTTATAAATACCAATGATAAGCTCGAGATTAAGTCTCACTTAGTGTTGCTGCTTACCTCTTTAGAAAGTATCATCATAACTTTATCTTTCGACATAGATGACATAAATAATGCCATATTGTTTAGTAAAATAAATGTTTTGCACCCGACTGTACTCAGTCCTATGCAGTTGTACAAGGAGCTCGAGTTACATGCTAATCAGCTGCCGCGACACGCTGAGCTGCCGATTTTGTTAACGTTACAGAATGTTAATGAAATAATTAATATATCAGATATCGTATGTTACTATCATGATAGCAAGCTTATAATTGTCCTAAAGATACCGCTAGTTCTTTCACAAGTTTATAACTTATTCCAGAATATCCCTTTACCTATCTCTTTCGACAATAAGACTCCAGACACTTACATCTTAATTGCTCCTAGTAAACAGTATCTGGCAATAACAATAGATCGTTTATTTTACTCACAATTCGAAAGTGTCAGTGAGTGCAAAGTGATTAAAAATCAGTGTTTCGTGTGTGCTTTGAACAACGTGTATTCTACTATCGCGAATCCTACATGTGAATCAATTTTGTTAACAGATGTAGTAGATAAGTTACCTAAATCCTGCCAAACAAGAATTCTGCGTGGTTCTATTGATCTATTTCAGAAGATTTCTAACAATCGGTGGATTTTCGTACAATCGGAACCTAGTAAAGGTCATATCATGTGTAACGATGAGATGAGAGATCATGTTGAAATCTTGTTGGGCACAGGAATCTTACATCTTCCTAAATCTTGTAAAGCATTTTATAAAACTCTAACTTTTGTACCTACTGATAGTATAACTTCTAATTTTACAACCACTGTATCTAATTTTAATATTTTAAATGATGACTGTTGCGATAGCGTTAAGTTAAACAAAACTCTAAGTGAAGTTCCTCTTATTAAATTAAATGAGTTCAACAACTTTGATTCTTTGTTAAAGGCAAGTACACATCTAAATGATTTTGAACAGCAATTAAATAAAATTGCAGAGCCTTCTCATCTAGAAAAATACAGCACGCATTATCTTTCATTGACTTATGTGATTGCAACCTTATCTTTGTTATACTTTTTGTTTAAAATTAAGAAATATGTATGTCCTAGAAATCCAGGATGCTGTATTAAGATATATAATAAAAATTATACCAAGTCAGGTGTTTCTAAAAATCAAGTCATCAATACCGCATATACTTCAGACTCATCTGAACCTGAAGGCGATGTAATTTCCATTAAGTCCATCCAGACAAAACGAAACACCTTGAAATAAATAAATAAATATCATGCTATTAATCATATTTGATTTATATTCGTTTGTGTTGCTCTCTCTATCTCTGTAAAACCTGTAGGCGTATTGATTAGTTAGTCTATGGTATTGTGTAAATTAAATAACTAGTTTCTCTTCCTTCGTTATGATAATTTGTTAATTATAACTTTTGTACGTTTGTATAACCATTTATCGTAATGCCCACATCGAAGTCTAGTCAGTTATTGGTCAGTTATAATCTTTCTCATCACTTCATCTGTGATGATCAATCTTATCGGGGGGGCTGTTATAATATCTCATGTTCCAAGGCTAATACAAAGTAAAGTGCTGATCTAGCCTCAGTTGTTTACTGCATTTATTTAATACTTGGAATATGACGTCAATAAAAGTCCTCGTCGGCATTTCCGCCGATATACATTTTTTCAGTTCGGACTTAGATTTCGGTGTGGACACTAATACGAATTATTCTTGTATTTTCCTATTTTCTCGTGATTAAACACTTTCAGTTTGTCAAAAGTTGTTTTTTAAAAAGTCTCCAGCATCCCACCCCGTAACAGTACTAACGATCTCGCAGCTGTGTGTGGAATCGCAAGCGTCTCAATACAAATGTTCTATGAACTCATATCGGAATATCGCAGGACGGAGGAACGCAAACGTTCTACTTATATTGCGTCATTATTGATCGCAGCAGTGTGTAACTTCGTAGCCGTCCTAGTACAACAAGGTAGGTACTGAAAACAAATATCGCAATAACGCATCCGATATTATCGGCCGATAATAACGCACCTGTGGGGAAGAGCCTTTAATTAGTTTGGTGTTCCCGCTTCTTAATTAATTTGGATGATAAGAAAAAAAAAACTATTTTACAAAAAGACAACCACCTTCAAGAACTAAGCAGTAAGTACAATACAAAACCACAAACAGAACCAAAGCCGCCGAACTAGCGAAATTAAAATTACAAATTCTTTTATTTAGCTTGTTTTTTACTTTTTAGTTTTCTAAAGCGGTTGTCTTATTTTAGAAAAGTTTTTTATAACCTCAAACTGACACTATAAAAAAAAAATTGCAGCTTAATATTGCGACCGATACTATAAAGTTATCTTTGCTTTGTTTCTACCGCTAAGCTAAAACTTAATTCGAAGTCCTGTGGCTGTCGTATTAGCGTTGCGGCTATTCTGTCAACTTGCATCGCCCGATCAGCTATATAGTGGGCTGTTCAAACTGCGACTGGCCCCGTCGCGCCGTGACGACGCATACTATTAAGAACATGTCATGAGCTGTGGTTGTGTGTGTGCAATCATAAATGATCGGAGATTTTTTCAACCAACTTCAAAACGAAGGAGGTTTTCAATTCGACTGTATGTTTTTGTATATTTGTTACGCGATTTCTCCGGCGTATGTAAAGCGATTTTGGAAATTCTTTTTTTAATTGATAGGGTGTGCCTCGGGGGTGGTCCCATATAAATTTTATCGAAATTGATTTAGCACTTTTTGAAAAAAATCGACAGAAAGCAAAAAATTATACATAGATGAGGTTTTAAGTTTCTCCAACCTTGTACTTAATTTCAATCTCTGTTTTGACGGTGTTGCCGTTTCTTAAGGGATTTGAATGAGAAGGAGGTACTAAAAAGCGAAAAATAAAAAGCTTTTTTTACAAAAAAGACAACCGCCTTCAAAATCGAAAAAGTGATAAATAAGTTTAGCACAGAACACACATGACTTTAGTTTCGAAAGTCGATGGCAATGCAAAACAACAAACAGAACAAAGCCACCGTCTTCCGTAAAACTAAAGTAGTAGTATGTTTATATATATTTTATATTGGTATGTTATGTATACCATATATTATATTATGTATGTGTAGTTTATATATTCGTAAGTTTATCTGTGTTTTTTTCATATGCACCTGCCATGTTATCTCTTCATCACCCTTGGTTGACTGGTAGAGAATGCCTAAGGCATTAAGTCCGCCTTTGTACCTTTGTGCATGAAGTATAAATAAATAAAGTCATGTGTGTTCTGTGCTTAAGTTATTTATTACTTTTTAAATTTTGAAGGCGGTTGTCTTTTTTTTAAAGCAAAGTTCATAATAGGTACTTAATACAATTTCAATAATTTTAAATAGTTACCACGTCACTGTGGGCGGAGTACCCTGGCTGAAATCTATCGGATCGCATTATCATCATAATTATTTCAACAAACAATAAAATATAAATAAACTTTTGATACCCCCATGACTCCTATACTGTTGCATATAGGGGTAACCACAATGCTTTGCGTGTGTTATAAAAATTTAAAAGATATAAATATAAAAATAAGATTCAATCAAATTTAGGGCAAATATTTATTTAAATTAAACCATTTCAATAAAATAAAGCTTCATTATCATCGAAACAACACTTTTATTATCCAAGAGGGTAAATTATAATATCATTATCAATTTAAGGACACTTAAATGGTCATACCAAAAATATCGTTACTTCTACCCTTCGGTTTAAAGAAGAAATTTTATGCTCATGAAAAACAAACAGTCACTTACATGAGAAAATAGTTTACAAAAGTGGGATTGTCGTTCATTTTAGTTATAATATGTGGGTACTTCTTTAGTACATTCAGAAGTAATTAACCGCTATTGTTAATATTTTTCGACTTTATGGCGAGCAAGTTTTACTTTGAATGCATTAAAGGAGCTTACATTTTTAACTATCGACGGTAATTTGTTATAAAGTTCCGCCCTTATTAATCATTATCATTATTTATATTCATCATTACTAACTGATATCATTATTTACACATATATGATTTCTCACAACATTTCAGGGAAAATACAACATATAATAATAATATTCATATAATTCCACTATATAACTATACATCTTATACTATATAACTATAGTATATTCATATTATACATTTTTCCCTCCAACTACAATGAGGAACAAAATTGAATAATCATCGTTTATAATTAAGTAATAATAATAAAATGATTGTTACTATTATTGTTAGGTATTTACTTAATAAAATGATATAAATGTATTGGAAAGATCTATAAACTACCTTCCAGAATCTGGGTATCTTGATTTCATTTAAACAATTAAAATATAAGTGCTAAAAATCGTACAAAATATATAACACGTGCGTTGCGTTGCATCCTACTATAAACAGTGATTTTTCACAACAACACAGAACTCGTTTCCCAGCAATCCTTTTTGCTGAATGCTACTTAAGGGGCTATTAACCGACTTTTACAGATTTTAAACTGACAATCACGTCAAAATGTGCAGTGTAAATAATTTGAAAAAAATATATGTTAAACTAGAACATTCTCTTAATCACTTAGTAAGTGAATATTTTTAATTATATTCATATTATATAGTTTAATTAATACGTGAAGTTGTGTCTGACGCGGACAAAACATTGACAATCACACAAAATCTACCAGGTATAATTAAACGAAATTTACACCATCTTACAGACAATTTTATTATCTATCTTTTAGTATACGCCTTTTTTTTTAATTTTGAATTTAAAAAAAAAGATAATAAAATTGTCTGTAAGATAGTGTAAGTTTCGGATAATTATACCTGGTAGATTTTGTGTGATTATCAATGTTTTGTCCGCGTCAGACACAACTTCACGAGTTAATTAAACTATTTAATATGAACTTCATCAAAAATATTCACTTTCTATATGATTAAGAGAATGTTCTAGTTTAACATATATTTTTTTCAAATCATTTACACTGCACATTTTGACGTGATTGTCAGTTTAAAATCTGTAAAAGTCGTATATCGTCGCCTTAAGGATAATTTCCACCAATTAGCTCGCTTCGCATCGGATCGGAAAGGATACGAACGGATGCGTCGACAGCCGATCGCGTCTGGCAGGATGTCGACGCATACGATCGGCTCCGTACGTCGGTTGTGAACGTATCCGTTTCTGCGCCTAGTCAAGTAGTTTCATTCCAAAAGTATTGACAGCCGAAAGTATCCGATCGCATACGAAGACAGGCGTATGGAGCCGTAGGCGAGTCGCAGCTTGCTTTCGGCAACGATCGCGTGTCGCGACGACTATTCCTGCGGTCAAGCTGCTTTGCACGACTTGGTATACTGTGTATGCGATTTAATCCGTATGGTGTCGGACGTTAAGAATAGCACCATCCCATATCTTCCCGTGGGTGTCGTACGAGGCGACTAAGGGACTTACCAGAGAATTAGCAGCAGCGTTCTCTGTGCCTTTGTAACAACCATACTGCGATCGCCAACCCGCCTGCCAAGCGTGGCGATTATGGCAACACCCTCCCTATGGGGGAGGCCTATGCCCAGCAGTGAACGTCTTTCGGCTGAAATGACGATGATGATGATGATTTAAAAATAAAAAAAAGATTGTAAAATTCGTTCCGATCTGATGCGATACAAACCGTTTGGTGGAAACCATCCTATATTATGCCGCCGTAGGTATGCATAGCTAATGGCCATTATGATAATTATGTTTTTTACACTCTGTATGTATCCTTTGTTACAGCCACCACAACTGCCAAGGAGCACAGATCTCCTGAACAAGAGGACCAGCGTTCATCTCCCACTCCTGGACCACCCAGCCCTCTGAACAACGGCACTGCTGGTAGGTAACTGGTAAACTCAAAAACTCATAGTCAAAACCACTTATTTCAAATAAACCATTTTTAGGTACTTATCGAGTCCAACACCTCACTCCCCCCCCTGACCTGAGAAGGCCCGCAGAAGCGGGCACCAGTCGGGGGTTGCGGTAGTATCTCCAGTTCCAGCGACCCCCGACGTAGGGGTGATTTTTAGTCAGTAAGAGTCTGACAGACCCCTCCGCCCGCCCAAGAGTGTCAGGAGGACATCCATGAGCATTTTTGACTCCGAAACAAAAAAGAAACAATTTAGGATATAAACGATCTTTGATTCCGTTTTTAAATTGAAGAATGTTAGAATATGTAGGTGCGTTGATCACTGCTATTGCACGTTAAAACACGGTTTTTGAATACAATCTGCTACTGCCTCGTTGTGTTAATTTTCGTGAATGCGACTACAGACTGAGCGTAAGGTTCTGGGTCCGATTCCCAGGTCTGGCAAAGCTTTATTAAAGTTTTCCATTACTATTCAACGGCAGCCCGGAGAAAGGGTGTTGGAAAAACAACAAACTCTTCATCTTTTCAAAATAGTAGTATCAACTTTAGAAGCCCTTTACACTTGGAAACATCTAACGTGTTGAAAAGTTACCCCTTTTTTTCTATATCCAGCAGGCCTATCATCAACAGAGTCGCTATCCCCACCCCTAGCTGAAGGTTCCCGCTCTGCGCCAGCGCTGCAGCGCTTACGAAAGTTCCTCTCAGCGCTGCAGCAGTTCGCTACAGATGTGGGGGCCGATACGGGAGACAGAGTGCGGCAACTGATTCATAACCTTGTTGTAAGTTTGATCTGAGTCTATTATTTTTTGCCAGCAGTAATTGTCTGTTTAAGCCTTTTGGGAACTGGTGATTCCTGCGTGTAGCGCGGGCTGATTTGATGCGGAACAGTGGGTCATCACAGGCTACTAAAAAAAATGAAATACTATTACATTACGTGGACATAAAAAACCAAAGAGAAAATGTTACCATCGCATTTCCGATAGCCTAGAAATTGTGTAATTTACCGATTTTTTTCTCGACAGTCTGGCACGCTGAACATCGAAGAGTTCCAGGTTGGAGTGCAGGAGTGCACAAACTATCCCCTGCGCGCGTCTGTACCTGGGTTCTTGAGAGCATTGCTACCGCTCGCACAGAGGGACCTGCATGCTCGGGCCAGAAGGGCTAAACAGGTGAAATTTTATTTTGTCGTTTCTAGGAACACTTTTAGCTGACACATATGAGTAAGCAATACATTTATAGTCTGAGGTAGCTGCCCGGTGTGGGAGGGGTGTGGTGACTTGACGCAAGAGCTCAATGATACGTGTCATCGGCGGAACTCCCATTTGTACATACTTTTAAACCATGTAAATTTACTCCATTTATTTGAACTTGCGTTTGTCATTCAAATATGATTTGCTAATCAAATCGCAAGTTTACCTAGTCAGTAATGCTCAAGTTTCAGAAGTAATGTGTCGTGATTTACGCAATCAAATGCATTGGAGAGGTCACAAAAGATTCCGATGGCATCTTGTGCCTCTTTCTACGCGGTAAATATGTATTTTAATAAAATGACACCGGCGTCAGTCGTACAACGTCCTTTGGTGAAACCATACTGTTGATCGTGTAGAATGTCATTTGTGTTAAAATGAATAAGCTACATAATGAAAATGACTTACAGTTAATTACTTTGTATTTATCGTTAAATAACAAAGCGTATTACATTGCAAACATTGAAATAATTATAGCATTACTACTGTCTAATGTTACTGACTAATGTTATGAATGGAGTTTACGTACTTCTCTGAAAAATCTCAAGCCCAAAAAAATCTACTGCTTGAAAGAATCTCACACAAAGCAACTGAAACAAACAAAATACGAACTACATTAAATCAGCACTCACTCACACCATAATTCCTCTGTCACAGACTCCACTGCAGTACATCAGATCACACGAGCACCTAATCCTGGAGTCAGGAGGCGACAGCAGCGACATCTTTGCACCTCACCCACCTGGTGCTGCCGCTGAGACCGGCGTTAAGCGACGAGCTAGTGACCCGTAAGTACTCAACTTTTTAGGAACTACAAGGAATCAGAATAGACTAAGAAATCCTTTACTTTTTGACGTCAAGTCTCAAATCTTTATTGCAATCCATAACGTGAAGATACATGAGCTTGTGGCTAACTAACAGCGTATGGATCGGTGAAATAACGGCATGTATTTAACGCGGCGACAAACTGATTAAGGCTAAGAACTCACGATGCGGTTTTCACCCGCGTTCGGCTGCGGTTGCGGGCCCGCAGCTTCTGTAGAATGCAGATATATATGTAAAAAATAAAAGCACATTTCACGACGCGGTTTACGCCCGCGGTGTGCGCGGTGTATTTATTTATTTATACTTCATGCACAAAGGTACAAAGGCGGACTTAATGCCTTAGGCTTTTTGTATTCCGATCCCGCTGCGGGTGCGGGCGCGGGCGAAGACCGCATCGTGAGTTCTTACCCTTAGGGTTTTAAAAATAATTAAAATTGGTAGCAAAAACTAATAGGTTGGCAGCAGGTTAACAGGGGGCCAAGTCTGCTATTTTTATAATATCGTCATTCCAACACGATCCCATTGTCATTTTGCTAAAAGTTCGTAATCTGCTAAATTCATAATGGTCGATCATTGGTCGGTCGAATTAAAACCAATGACTGCACAATGACGTTCTAATGGTAGGTCACTGAACAAAGGAACTGTCAAAATTTTAGCAGATTACGTCATTCATTTGTTATTTTGTACGAGATTACCATTCTATATCATTTCTTTCAATGGCGTGTCAGTGGTTGACCAATGGAAAGTCATAATGACGCCATTATATTAGTAGATTACCAAACTTGTCAAAATCAACAATTATAAAACCAATGATAGACCATTCTGACACTATTGTAATAGCAGACTTGAGGCCCAGGAGGTTGACAGTGAAGTAGCATTTTAAGTATAAAGTAGCAGCTTCATATTGAGTTGTAAGCTTTGTTTAAATTTAAATTGGCTGTAAAAAGCGATTTGGTTCTGGCGTAGGGGGTCACAGTTCTTACCTAACCTAACCTAACCATATCGGATCCGCCCCAGGGGGGACTTATGGGTGAAAAAGATTTGGTGAGCATTTTTATCCGTGTGGTGTCGGACGTTTAGAATAGCACAATCCCATATCTTCCCGTGGGTGTCGTAAGAGGCGACTAAGGGACTTACCGGAGAATGGGCAGCAGCGTTCTCTGTGCCTTTGTAACAACCATACTGCGATGGCCAACCCGTCTGCCAAGCGTGGCGATTATGGCAAAACCCCTCTTTGGGGAGGCCTATGACCAGCAGGGGACGTCTTTCGGCTGAAATAAGCATTTATCCATTTTGACGTCAGTTCGACGGAGTCCCTGCGGGGCTCCTATTTCTGTCTGCAGAGTTTAAAAGAACCTAACTAAACTGAACCTCGGGGTGCTCGACCGTCTTTTTCTGGTTTTAGTCGCCAACTCATGATTTATAGCTCCTCAAGTTATTTTACTAGTTGCAAACACTTAGTCGCCAGTCACCTGGAAAATAATAAGCCTGAAATAAATAGGGAACGGTACAGCTAAAATATAAATAAGTAGAAGAATGGTAGAACGCTTTAATAATTTTTCCAGTTACCTACTAAATATTGGAATAATTTGCTGTCTATCTGTTTTTGTACAACAGTACCTATGAGTCATTACTATCGTTCTGCTTTTGACCTCTACATCACCGGCTGTCATTCGTAGATCTTTGACAGTCGTTATTAGTAGTCAGAAGCCAGAAAATCGGACAACAAGTCTTACCAAGGGGTATCGTGTTACGCATTTACTGGGTTGTGGAGGTCAGACGGGAATAGCTCCATGTTAAACACTGGTATAATACAAATTCCTCGTGGGAATAGGAGGAACCGTAGAGTTTTTGTCGGTAAAAGTCCTACGTTATCCTCCGTGATCCGTGGGCCACAGATGAGGAAATCCATGAAGATAACTCAACGAAAAAGTGTACGTTCCTCCAACGCAGGAACTCATTACCACTTGTGACGGCTGATAAACTATATCAGGAAACCTACAAGCCTCCACCAATTAAATTAATATCTCTCTAAAACTACAATTACACACAGCATCCCTCACAAACCAAATTTTCATCCAACATCACCTGTCATCCGTCAATAGTAAACTACGAAACATTAATTACAAACAAAATGTATTCCGTTCTAACCAAAAATTGATTAACTATCGAAAACCGAAACAATATGAATGGTACTATCAATAATGTCCGTCAGAGCCAGGTGAGTGGTCCGGACAGGTAATTTGTACCTCCCCACCCCCCACTCCGGGGTATAGGGTTGCTACACTTGCTGCTTGGTAGTGTTGCTACGTGTAAATAGTGGGGGATTGAGTGGGGGATTGGCGGGTAAGCCTGTGTGTGACATTTGGTATATGAGTTTTGATGTCTGTCTGAAATACCTGAAGACCAATTTTCGTATTTGAAAACCTCCAAAATCTAGTTGCAATCTATCTCATTGACAATCAATGTCTTAAAGATGTAGGTAAATAAAATTAGAGGCATTATTAAGCCGTGTGGTGCTGGCCGCGAATAGCACCACCCCATTTCTGCCCGTGGGTGTCGTAGAAGGTGACAGAGGGATAGTGGCCCGAATAAGAGCAGCAGCGTCCTTCTGAGTACCATAACACCTACTGCGATCGCCAACATTGCATCGGCCAAGCATGGCGATTACGGCTTAAGCCCCCTTGGGGGGACCTATGCCTACCAGTGCGCGTCTAAAGGTTGATATGATGATGATGATGATCGCTTTGAGAGTCATAATGATGCATTGGTGGGTGTTTCTTTTACAAAATCAATTATCCAAGAGTTTCTTAAATTACTCGTTCTTCTTTAAAGAGATTTATACCTACGTTTTTGGACTAGACAAGCAAGCAAGCAACAAGCAAGCAAGCAAAAAATCTAGTGTCCTAAATGTAGTCGCCATCTATCTCAGTGACAGTCAATATCATAAAGATATGGGTGAATTAAAGGCATTATGAGCATAAATGGACATGTTGATAAATACGGGTGAAGACTTTGGTAATCAATAAATCCAGTCACAACATCTTAAAAAAACACTATTTAATCCCTGAAAACTCAATTAATTTCCAATATTATATGTTTTGTTGCTTTGAATTCAATAAATAGCAATAGAGTTGGCAGTAGCTCATGTAATGTAATCTCTTCTTCCGACCGAATTTCGGTCACGGCGGCCAATCTCAATGGAGATCAGCCAAGTACGCAGAAGATATTATAGTGCGCAAGTGTGTGCGCTAACACAGGTGCACTCCCTCTTCCCTCACTCTCATAGTCCGGTGGGACGGCAATCCGACACGACCGGAGAGAGATCAGGCGCAGGACCAACGGCTTAACGTGCTTTCCGAGGCACGGGGGTGTTACACCGCCAACTTCCAAACTCCGGGCTGTTACTGAGAAATTCTTAATAGAAAAACCCAATAACACTTTGCCCGACCTGGGAATTGAGAACCCAGGACCCCACGCTCAGCAGTCGCGCTTACGACCACGAGACCTACGAGGCAGTTAAAGTATGTCAAATAATTAATTGGTGGTATTTCCCTTGTGAAATACCTACATCGTTTTTTATTTAATTTGAGTCAGTGGGTACTCTTTTACAGCTTTATTTTCTGATGTCCGTTTCGAAAAGCTGCATAAATCAGCTAAGTCTTCAGAGTTCTACAAAGAGCGCAATTGCGGTAAAAAAACACAAAATAGATTGCTATTCAAATAACCAGCTACATACAGTTTATACCTCTATCGAATAGAGTCATCATCATCTGCCTCAGCCTTTTCCCAACTATATTGGGGTCGGCTTCCAGTCTTACCGAATGCAGCTGAATACCAGTGTTTTACATGGAGCGACTGCCTATCAGACCTCCACAACCCAGTTACCGGGTAACACGATACCCCTTGGTAAGACTGGTTGTCAGACTTTCTGGCTTCTGACTACCCATAACGACTGCCAAAGATCTACAAATGACAGCCGGGACCAACGGCTTTGTGCTTTCCGAGGCACGGAGGGAACTCTGTATGAAAAGGATGGCCACCCATCCACAGACCGACCGCGGCTAGCGTAGCTTAACCTTTGACCGATCGATCTGTACGGCTTCACCTTAGCCACGAGCTCCTCCTCTATCTAATAGAGTAGAGGTGATAAATTCTGAAAGACCACAATATTTTCTATACAAAAAAGAAACAAAACAGAAAAGTTTCGAACTCTAACCACAGCGACCACGGTTGCCATGGTAACGTTGAATTATTATTATTGGACAATTTGGCAGGCTGCTGCGACCGCCAGCTTTAAATACTGCCTACCCCAATTCGTTAGAGCTACGTATGAGCTTTATTTATTACAACACGGCGCGCCTCGTGCGTTTGCCAAGTTATAAAGTAAATTTTTAGCATATGGCATTGTTTATTAAGCGTGTAGCTTAGGCTGTGGCGCTGGTATTACTTAGGAGGCAGACAGCAGCGCAGCACTGTAGTATTAATTGCAGCTAGAAACTATTTAGCTTAACAAGCTGTTAACGTTATTTAGCTGTTGGCAAAATGTTTAGCTGTTGTGTTAAGCTTATACACAAATGTTAATCCAATTAGCGTCAAAGACAAGTGTTTCGCAACTGTAATTCTATGTTTCAATACTACAATTCACTTTTCAAACCAACTTTATCACGTAAAAATCATAAAATAATTACATTAACGAGGTAAAACGCCTGCCAGATTAGTGTTAGCAATTTGTGTGATTAGGAGTTTGCTATTACGTTACCAACAGGCGCCTCGACGGTTAATAGCGCGCGCAGATGCCTCTGATCGGCTGTTTCATTATCACAGGTTGTGTGTTACGAAACGGTATTGCTAACGAGATTTAAGAAGTTTGGTAAAGGGGTGAGCAGTGGTAGACCGGTAAAGTAATACTTGTGTAACGCGAAAGTGTGTAGTAAGGCATCCGTAACTAATGTTAAGTTAAAATAATTGAAGGTCAGCTCATATTTAATTAGGTACTGTAAACACTGGCGTGTTCACAATACCAGTCTCCACTATGTGTGCGCGGAGACGAAGATATTTGAATTTAAAGATGGAAAAAATCAGAGACCTTGTATTAAAATTATTACGTGCTGGTTTGAGGACGACTGGCAGACAACTGCCAAGATCGTAAACATTTTTAAATACAAAAAAAATATTCTATTTTTTTTAATTTTAACTTTTACAATTTCTCAGAATTTTGGAAAATACCATTCTCAAAACTTTTTCGACCAGCAGTATGTCTATTCTGTTACAATCTCCCTCGGTGAACACCTAGGTGAAGTGAGCTGTCATCCGTCCGTCTGCTTTGTCAATCCCTAGCATCGGGACGGATGACAGCTCACTTCACGTAGGTGTTCACCAAGGGAGATTGTAACAGAATAGCACTGCTGCAGTACCTACTATTCTATTACAATCTCCCTCGGTGAACACCTAGGTGAAGTGAGCTGTCATCCGACTTAACTGCTTTGTAAATCCCTAACGGGACGCAGTTTGCATAAAACCTTTACAATGCCTACTTTTACCTAATTAAAGCGAAAACTTAAACAGTGCCCAAAATGATTCTGTGGAAAAATAAATCTAGATTCTATAAATGCAATAAATTGTAACAAAATCCATAATTATTCTAGGTAAATACTATAGGTATAAACGGCAACAGAGGAACAGCAACATTGCACAAAATTCAACTAATTAAAGTAATTATTCTCACAACTGGGCACTAGCGACAGAATTGTAGCTTACAATAAATATTAACTTGAAAGAAAAAGTATTAAAGACTCATGGCGAGATTTGTACAAAAAAATTAAGATGTTCAGAGAAGTTGAAATTCTAATTCTTATATTCTTGGGTACCTAAAGAGTATCTTCAGGCATTTAGAATATTTTTAAAACCCCGCAAAAAAAAGTTAATAGTTTAACGAAAAGGTCCTTATTTCAGAACGAAACGGCGACTGACAGTAACAGTGACACTGACAGACGCCGTTTTGCAGTTCTTACATTGAAATTGCATCGTTTTATGGGAAAAAAGGTCACAAAATAATGTTTTTTCTTTCCACACACTTGTCACATCACTTGTCTGCCAATTTTATAGATCCGCTAACATCGCTTGTCACTTTCTTTATTTTATAAACACAAAATGGACATCAAGATGAAACGAAAAAGTTTTATTTTCATTTCGTAATATTTTAATTATGCGGGGGTTTAAAAATATGCTAAGTATATCAATCTACTCCTGGTAATGTATTCTTCACATTGGAAAATGTTTTAAACCCTCTAAATTACTATTTTTTTGAATCTCGCCATGATTCTTTATCCCATATTTATTAATAACTCGTATAAACAGAAAGTTTTCAAGTTCAGGCTGGCGCCTAGCATAGTGGCGTTAGCAGCAGCTGGCATAAGTTTGATTGTCGACTAATTGCGCGCAGTAAACAGTCAGGCGTTAGTTTAGAGCCGCGGGAACACATGTTGCGTACAAAATTACTGTTTGTTGAACTTTTGATATATTGCCAGCTGGTAATTGTAGTTTGAAAAGATATGCTAGGTGGTTGAATAGTTCATTTAATTAGGGTAATCAACAAATAATGGATATAGAAACTAACTTTCATTTAGTGTACTTTTTATTGCATAAAACTCGAATCATGTAATTGGGAGAAGACACTGGCTCCTGGCACAGGTACTAAACCTAGCGCCGGAGTCAGGGCCTCACTACTTTGTTAAAAATATTTATGTCAATAAAGAATTATTATTATAATACTTAAACTTACTAATATTCTGACTTTTATGTCAGAATATTTATCACATTTTCACATCCTACATTTACTTCAGCATAACCAACATTACCTACCTAGCCTTTTCCCAACTATATTGGGGTCGGTTTCCAATCTCAGCTGAATACCGTGTTATATATAGAGCGACTATGTGTCCGTCCTCCGCGTCCCAGTTACTGGGTAACACGATAACCCTTTTTAAGGCTGGTTGTCAGACTTTCTGTCTACTGAGAACACAAACATCTTCGAATGTCAACTATCCACTGACGGACCGCGGCCAGCGTACCTTAACCAAGACCGATCGATCGGCGCGGCTTTCACTTAGCCACAAGCCCCACACGCTCAAACAAGACTATTTAAACTGTATTGCTACAATCGTGACTTCTTTCGGCAACTATTTTTTTGTTGTCAAAGCATTATGTTTTGCGTAAACCTTTAATTGGCCACCATGGTGTATTTGTACAAATATTCGCCTTATTTGGATAATACGAAAATTATCCTATATTTATTTAAATAAAGTCCATTTTGTGTTATCCAAATAAGGCGAATATTTCGACAAATACACCATGTGAAGTGCCGGCATCACATCAGAATATTGGTTGATACTGTCGAAAAGAGCTCAAATCTACTGAGCCCTTACGGTACCGGACCGATGTATGTATTTCTCGTCGTGTGTTCTATAAGTCGTCGTAGGTTCTTGGAATAAGCACGGCAAAGCAATTTAGCACTATTCTATATTAACAAAAGAGCACGTCGACACTAAATATAAAGGGTACAGAAGGACCGCTCCCGCTATCTTCAAAATCAATTACCTAAACTTGCCAGACTCACTAGGGCTGCTATTGTATTAACTCTGTAGGTTTTATTTATGACAATATTAAATTTTATTGACACTGGTTCGAACTCTTTGCATTTTTTTTATAACAAGTTTTTTCTGTTCGTCATGAATCATGTCAATGTCTCTCATTTATTCATTTAGACAAAACGTGACAGTTGAGACAGATGTCTGCTTGAAACTGCTTGAGATTGCCTATAAACGTAATGTCAATGTGTGCGTGAGTAAAATGGCAGTATGTTCTGAGTGGTCTCTCTGCTCGGGCGCGCCGCAGCCTTACGTACTTTGTGACGTCGACCACTGACTGCTAGGTCAAACACACAAAGTAATATAATATGCCTTTAAAGGAGGTCAAACAGTAGGTACCTTGTTATAAAAAAAAGACTAACGTTTCTAAATACGAAAAGGTTCTAGAACGAATCCAGAGTGTTTAGTCAAAACATTTAGTCAACGGTTTCGACCAGCATGTCATTTCATATGCATGCAACCTTTACAATGCCTATAGGTATACAAAGGCAATCATCCAATAAATCGGTGGAAACCATATAAATTCTATTTACGTTCTTCTCTTAGCTTCCAATACGAAATCAATTCACCTCCTATTTTAATTATCTCCCGCCATTTCCACATAATTAATGCTGCTTATTGGTGCTATGAATAAAGCCAAAAACTGGTAGGCGTAGAGTATAGATCACTAGTGTTGTGTGCAAGCGACAGTGCTGCGACACGGCCGTACGAATCAAACGCGGCCGCGACCCCATCGGGCAGGCGTTGGGCATAGGCGGTAGCGGGTGAACGAATGATAGTAATACTGTTTATTTTGTGAATCTTACTTATATTATAAATACGAAAGTGAGTTGGTTCGTTTATTTGTAATGCTTTCACAGCTAAACTACCAACTTTGAAACCTCAATCCGCAACTTCGTCGGCGTCCGCGATAATTATATAAGATTAATATGTGGACACATTTCACACACGGCCATCTGACCCCATACTAGGGAGACCCTGTTATATGGGTGTCAGACAGCTGATATACATACACAATATATATATACATACATATGTAGATAAACAACACCCAGACACAAGCCCAACACAAGTGCTCATCACACAAATATTTACCCTGGGCGGGAATCGAACCCGCAACACGCTGCGCAACAGTTGATCGCTCAGCCACTGCGTCAACCATGTCGTCTCTTTTTGTTTTTGACATTTGATAATTGACATTCAAGTGGATGAAGTGGCGGGCTAAAGTTAGTCTATGCCGTCGTGTCTAGTCGTTTCGTTGGTTCCAAATAAACCATGAATTTAGGCTAAATATTCGTACCCTACGCTAATTTATTAATTTATTGTGTAACTAGCGGACCTGGTAGACGTTGTAATAATAATAATAATAATAATAATAAGCCTTTTATTCCATGCAAAAAAAAAAGTAAGATACATACATAGTTAAGAGAAAAAAAAGAAAAATAATAATAATGATATTGTTTACACGTAGGTATTTTGCTTGTTCACTGTAATACTAGTTTGCATGAACCCCTCCTCAAGTGAAGGTGAAGGCCTCCTCTAAAGAACACCATGTGTCTCTATCTTGAGCTATTTGCGGCCAGCAGGTACCAGCTATTTTTATCAACTCGTCTGCCCATCTCGTGTGGGGCCTGCCTTTGAGACGTTTGCCGATTGGACCCTTCCACGTTGTTACCCTGGTGGTCCATCTCTCGTCCTTTAGCCTCGCTACGTGTCCAGCCCACTTCCATTTTAGTTTTTTAGCGTAGGTTAGAGCATCCGTCACTTTGGTGGTTTCTCTAATTTTTGTGTGACGAATTTTTTGCATCTTTTTAATGTTGAGCATACTTCGTTCTATTCCGCGTTGACAGGTAGTGATTTTGTTTTTTAATTTTGATGTAAATTTCCAAGTTTGACATGCGTAGGTTAGCCAAGGTAAGAGGCATGACATCATGACTTTTGTTTTGATATTTGTTGGCATGTTACTTTTGAATATCTCTTTTAAGGACCAGTACTTGTTCCAAGTATTTTGTACTCTTCGTGCAACTTCTAGTTCATTTTGTTTTCTATTGAAGCCAATTTGTTTTCCAAGATATATGTATTTCTCTGTGTAATGCAGAGTTTCACTGTCCACTGCTATTCTTCTCTGTATACTATTGGTCATGACCATTGTTTTTGAAAGATTCATTTCTAGTCCTACCTGGTTACTAGCTGTGTTTAGTGAATCGATCATGCTTTGTAATTGTGTGCTAGATTCCGACAACAGAACTAAGTCGTCTGCGAAGCGTAGGTGGGATAAATACTTGCCATTGATGTTTAATCCTGTCTTTTCCCAGTTGAGTCTTTTTATAGTAGACGTAGTAGGTAGACGTTGTACCGACCTTAAAATAAAAAAGTCCTACAACTCGACTGCAGCGCCATCTACCGGGTCCAAATGTGTCGAAACCATTCTCGAATCCACCGGAACACACAAAAAATTTCATCAAAATCGATCCAGCCGTTTTTCGTACACACGCACATTATTATAAATAAAATAATTTTGTTAGGCTCCTACATCACTGGCAAAATCAATAATATTATCATCCCACTGCAGGGCCTCTTCTCATGCAGAGAAGGCACGAGCCAATTCGTTTGACGATTTCAGACAAATTACAAGTCCAGGTTTCCTCAAGATGTTTTCCTTCACCGATGTCAATGATGTTCAAGATAAACTTAGAAAGTAGGTACATTTAGATTGAGAAAATCACGATTATCGAACCTGCAACCTTATGATATGTTTTAATTATTAGATATCCATACAATAGTACATTATGGTACAAGTGTGTAATGTTGGTGATTACCGCTGAGGCGCCATTGAGACCCGAGCCGTTAGGTGAGGGTCTTAAGAGAGCCGAGGAGAGTAATCATCAATACACACGTGTATCAAACGACGTTTTTCAACACACTTGTGAAGAAAATAATACAAAATAATCATTTTCAACAGTGAAAACGAGTTGTGAAAAATTTTTCGCAATAGCGGGAAAAATTAATCTGTTTTCCTATGCGCGCGCATCAAACAATGGCGATCGGCCATTAACTAAAAGAATGAGGTTTCTTTTTTTTGTCTTTTTGCGGATAGCGTTCTAGCCAGGTACAAAATGGGGAATTCAAAGTTTTCTTTATTACAAAAAAAAACAAAAGTTATATTTGAGTGAAAGTTTTATTTATTAAAAACGTACAAGTTAAAATTATCTATCTAAATACGAAGTTGCATGAAATGAGCAAGCAATAGGTACAATAATTTATTTGCACTATTGAACACGATCTTTTTTGTATCGAAACTTTTTTAAGAACAAAGCAACTCAACCAATAAAATAAAAAATAAACCCTATAACTCACTTGTGAATAATAGCAATGAAAAAGTCACAGTTTGATTACAGGTGTCATTATGTGCCTAATTGCGGTGAAATTAGAGCCATTTTATGAGCAAGTGTGTTGAAAATATTATTATTTTAATGATCGTCTTCAAATAATTTCCAAAGAAGAAAAGCTTAAATAAGCAGTAAGTTAGAAAATAAACTTCATAAACTCGTTCCCGCTTTCTACCCTTCCATACAACACGGTGTCAGGCAGGCGGGGCGTCTCTTGTTCCGATTATTATTTATTGCATCGATTGCATTGCGCGCCTAGTTTGCTTGTTTGCCGTCCGGAGCACATGCGGTCCAAGTTATGAAGCACTGGTGTGCGGATTATTGGAAAATATCGGAAGCGGAATCGTGTGTTTAATTATTTAGATAGCATAAAACTTTCAAGCTTAGACCTTAGAGATAATGACTATTAGTCTGAGCTTTAAGTAGAGTATTGGTAACATACAATTATAGCGATTTCTTCTTGGAATTATGAATGGGGGTTTAAATTCTTACTAACAATAACTCTACAACAACTCATAAATACCATTATAGAGCGAAGAGTAATTTGCAATCTTTGGTGAAATGTATCAGCTTTTCACGATGGGTATTTGATTTTAATTGTATCTGATCAGATAAGAGGCAGCAGGCTGAGTCCCTGCGAGTAGCAGTATTCTTTGTAGGAATAACAACGAGAAATTCACTTAAATTTATATATTTATTTATTTACATCCTTAAAATAAACAGGTAATACATACAATAATCTTTATCCTTAAATTATCTTCTACAAAATATAAACACATTCTTACATGTTACATTGTTCTCTAATGCACACTCAAATACAGATAACCATTATAGCTTACACATTATCGAATTTACATACATGACCAAATAAAAAATTCAACAATTGTCGTGCTATTTTTATTAGCATGTATTTTAATGTCGTCTTTTGCAATCGGGCGTTGCTGTGGCGCCGGCGTTATCACCACCCTATTCACTGACGACTAATATTTGTACTAAGCATGACTTTGTTCTTAATAAGCAGTTTGTGGTGGGGCAAGAAAATAAAAGAGCTACTCTATTTACCCAACTGTTTCAGTCAACTTTTTATTATCATTACAATTTTACATTGCAATGGTATAAACAGGCTGCTCACCTTTATCAGCATCAAGTCGCCCCCGCTTATAACTTGTGGCACCATCTAATTTATGATAGGTCGCTCGTTTATTCCAAGTTTTGCATTGTCTTTATTTCTAGTTCATTCGCTCGGTTTATATTAATAATAGTCCTCGATAATTGTTCGTATTCTGGCGCTGCCTGTGAGCCAGAATACGAACAATTATCGAGAACTCCCAAAGCTTTGATTAAGTTGGTACTTTAATGAATAATTTGGTTAAAACAAAGGTTGATTGCTTGATTTGCTGGGTTACTTCCAATTAACCATAACTTTTACTATGAAGGTGATGTAAGTAAATGACTATTTATTAAAAACAGCTTCGATCAAAATAGTACTCCCTTAAAAATACACAGCGCGTGATGGTAAAATAGTTCCTGAATGCTTCTGGTTCAATTTTATCGTCATTTACGCCAGCGATATAATATGCATTACCGAGTAATGGCTCTAAATAATGCTGATAAATTAATGCCGTTAGGTGCTATAGGTACTTCCAAAATAATAACTTGTATTCTTGTTCAAGAAAAAGCTGGTTATAGGATAATTGCTTTTATAACATTGGAGAATATATGGAATATTGTAACAATCCAAGGTGACAAGTACTTAATTTTGACATTGGTTTTAATGTAACGATTACCCAATTATAATATTAATTTTATTCACATCATAAATTATAAATCATAATCATAAAGGTAAAGAAATTGATAAAGATAGGTATTGTTAAATGTCTTGTTCTAGTAAAAATATAAGGAAATAAACCTCACAAATCAACATTAATTGTACTTAATGATTTGATTTGATTTAGTTATAAGAATAACATTTCTATTTAATATCACTGCGTCAACCGTGTTTTGACGACACGGTTGAACTGGCGCAGTAGCTGAGCGATCCACTGCTGCGCAGCGTGTTGCGGGTTCGATTCCCGCCCAGGGTAAACATTTACTTACTGTATTACGACATGGGGTGGAGCGGGTAAAACCAGGTTACTAACCATCGAGAGAACTCAGAGAGCGATCCTCAAAGTTTCTACTTTCCGGCCTTTCCTTTTTCCTACTAACCTCTTATACAAATATTGTGAAGTACTAACAGTTCGACAGCTATTTATAATGGGCATTGTATTAAAACAACACAGAACTTTACCCTACACCACTCAAAATACTAGTAAAAGACGTAAAGATATAGTCTGTCCACAGAAACCAACAAAACATGCGTTTATATCCAAATTTTACCTGTTCCTCGGTCCTCTCCTTTTTAATAGACTAAACGCGAAAGCAAACATCTATTCCGTGAACTACACAAATTGTAAGCTAATCTCAAGGATGCTCTCCAAAGTATGTCCTATGAAGATACAGAGAATTTACTAATTGTGATGAAGTAAATATAACTAACATTTAGTTTATATTGTATTCAAGGGCGTCGCCAGCCGATGGCCTAGGGGGGGGCAACTTGATATATGTAGGATGGGAATAGCATGAATTTTAAATACAGTCAAAAGCACATGAAGCCTTACTGGAAGTGCGTGTCTTACCCCTACGGGCGACGCTTGTACTACTAGGGCCCCTTCACTCTAGCGTTTCTAAAGCGTAGGCGTTCGATGATCGTATGCGCAGCACAGACGCCGCGGCATCGGCGTTTCCTCTGCAGATAATTGAACGCTGCGCTATCGCAGCGCAGACGTCGGTGGTATTATATAGTATGCCGAAACGACAGCAAAATTGTATGAGGTCTCGCTGCGTCCCGTAGTGCCGGCGTTTCTCGTAGGCTCGACAACGTAGGCTGGGCAATCGCTAGTGTGAAGGGACTCTAAGAACGGTACAAAGTCCAATGTGTAAAGCTCCACAAACTCTTGACTATACAATTCAATGGCGTAGCTACGTGACCAGGGGCCCCGGTGCAAAAAAAAAAGATGGGGCCCTATCTAAACTGGTTGCGTTTCATTTTATCAAGTAAAAACAAATACATATAAGTATACTTATTTGTGCTAAAATAAATTCACATCTTCCGCTTAAATGCATAGGACGGCCCCCAGGCAGTGGAGGCCGTTCTGATATCGAGAGGAAGCGCATACCAGAAAGGAATGAACTGGACATAAAAGGAGAAATGAAAAATCTGAAGTATGAGGAGAGCTAAGCAAGATAAGATTGTTAGAAATCCGAAGATTCCTAGAGTGTGAAGAACATAGATATTGAAAGTGGTATATTAGATAAGAAGGAAGGGAGATACAGTGGAGCAGAGAGGAAAGCGTTGTCAACGCACGGAAACTTTTTTGGCGAATGGGCAATAATTTTAGCTCGTACCTGAAGCTTGACACATGGTCATATTTCCTCAAATTAAAGATAAACCTGACGCAACTATTGAGGACCCTATCCAGCTTATCTGTCTCCTGGGCCCAAACCCCAATGACCAGTTGCTGTGAAATGACGGTTGATATCATCTAGGTAAATTGTCTTCGGGAAGTCCACATGACGTGGGCTGCCGATACCAAGAGTTCCAAAGAATTTCCAGATATCAGCAAGAGAAGAAGGCGAAATGTTTTCGAGGATATGGCGGCGTTTGGCGTTACGTATAATCTGATTACAGATTTCTTGCTTTGAAGAGGTTTCTTCACCCGATCCCTGTGCCTCATCGCCACACGAACTCCTGTCGTCATTCAAGGAGTAGGTGGACGCCTAAGGTGAACCCTCTTTACAGGAACGTGTCTGTCGTAGAGAGCAAGGACCGATCGATTGAAGATACACAGCTGGTGGTCTACGGTTGTTGTAGCTGCAAGGTGACACCCATCGAGTTCCGACGCATCCTGACGTAGCTTCTCCACATCCATTGATACGCGCAAAACAACACGTATACAGACTTTAATGAACCGGTTTAGGTTTTGTTTTAGAACATACGAGAGGAAAATAAGGTCATGGTTGGAAAAGTCAGATGCAGAATACTCACCAAAAGTAGACACAAGAGAGAGACAGGTCGTTAGTACTAATTCGAGCCACGTGTCATCCCCTGAGATATTAAAATAAGTAAGTCGGTTGCAGAGGAAGAACATCGAGACTAACAGACTCGATGATGAGTAGGAGTTTACGGGAACAAGGGGCATATTGACGCAATGTGTATGCTCTGACAATGGACAACATCAAGTAGGGTTTTAACACATTTGATATGGATCTCCAGAAAGAGGTACCTACTCGCGGAGGCACAGCTGTAAAGTGAAGGAGAAGAAGCAAAGATTTTGAAAGGAAAATTGCTACGAAGACAAATAGCAACATCATTTCCTGCCGTTCCAATTGTATTATTACGGATAAGAACGAAACCGGAAAAAAGGTAGGTTGAGAGAAGATGAGGTTTGAGCCAACTCTCAGAAATCAGAACGATGTGCGTGAACGTAGACATCAGAAAAGGTCTCTAACAGGTCAAGTGACTTGACACACTTTGTGTATTGATGTGGCAGACATTAAACATAAAAAAAGCCTTTCTGTTGACTAAAGCTCCGACGCACAAAGTCACCAAGGGTGTCAACTTCAAACTTGCATCAGCAGAAGAATTAAAGGAAGCATTGGCACTTTGCCAGAGTTAAGGAGTCATTTTCAGATAACATAAAATGATAATATAAATTAAAGAAATTGAAATATCACGCAAATCAATTGCATAACAGCTGATTGGTTAAAGTGGCTAGGCACAAGATCAGAAATAATTTGTATTTATATTCTGACTGTCTGTTGGCCAGGGGCGGGGTGCCCCCTAAGCTTAGGGGCCCCGATACATCGCACCGCCTAGCCTTCGGATAGCTACCGCCACTGTGTATAATGGATAAAAGTTTTCGACAAAATATAGGATAAACAATAGAACAATGGGATAAAAATAATTTGGAAGCAATAAAATATTCAATTAGGTGCAAGATTTTAATATTGAAGAATTCAAGCGAGATCCTTCTTTTTGATCAATAAAATTTAACTATTTTTTTTTTCTTTTTGAGTGTCTAGGGGGGGGCAGCTGCCCCTACCTGCCCGGGGGGGCAACACTGGCGACGCCCTTGATTGTATTTAAAATAGAAATATTAGTTACTACATTAGTTAAGATGCTCAGCTATTTGTCTACTGTACATTTTATTTTTGTTCGATTTTGTGATTTTTTATTAATTTTATAAAATTACTTTAGCTCTTCTCGCCTGAAACACAGGATTACCTAGTTCAGGCACGGAAATCTTAGTATTATAATTTACATTTAAGCAAACTGTACTTGTTATGCCTTGTAATTTTTTGAATAAATATTATTATTATTATTATTATTTGTGTGATGAGTACTTGTGTTTGCCTTGTGTCTGGGTGTTGTTTATCTATGTATGTATTTACAAAAAAAAAAAATTATTTGTGTATGTATATCAACTGTCTGACACCCATAGTACAGGGTCTCCCTAGTTTGGGGTCAGATGACCGTGTGTGAAAACATATTACACACATATTATTATTATTTGAATGTTTGTACACCACATGCCGTGGTAGAGTGTATAGAACTAGAAAAAATATTAACATCATACTACGTAAAACTACATTCTTACAAATAAATAAATTCTAATTTTATTGTCATAACAAATTTCGTTACATAAGGTTCAAGCCGTGTGGTGTCGCCCGCGAATAGCACCACCCCATTTCTACGCGTGGGTGTCGTAGGGATATTGACCAGAGGATGGGCAGCTCAGCGTCCTTCTGAGTACACCATGACACATACTGACAACATCGATCAAGTATGGCAAATACGGCTGAACCCGCCCAGGCCCACCTGGGCTGGGTGGGCTTTAGACTCCCACTGCTGGGCATTGATCTCCCAAGATCAATGCCCAGCAGTGGGAGTCTAAAGTTTGCCATGATGATGATGATGACATATGGTTCTTGGAAGTCACTCCTCACTGGTCGAAAGAGGAGACACACCAGACAGGCAGGTAGCAGCAGCAGAAAGGCAGGCAGCAGGCAGGCTGGTAATTGTAATGTTTCTCTGGGACTCGTCGAGCTTCCTTGCCTCGGCGCTTTTCTAGTGGTCCCCACTACTGATACTGGCTTTAGGTGTTCCAGCGGTTTGGTAAAAGTGTGGCGGACTACTGAACGAAATGAAAGACGTTTCACGTCAAAATCGAGGAGGTGGTCTATTCAATAAAAGTTACCATGAAGTCATTCTTAATCCAAAGAACACGAATGGCGTTTACTGTGGTGCCTGTGATTCTGTCAGATCTCATTCTAAACTCTGAATCCACTGTGAGTTTCTTGATTGGCATTCTAAAAACTCGATTGGTAAATCAAATTTACACTAGCGCCACATTTGCGAGCGTGTCAGCGAGTTAAACTAAATTGACAGGAAGATTTTGACAGATAAAGTATGAGATGACGTAAGAAGTGGCATTCTGTAAGGTAATTTCCCCGTCACTTCGACGCTCATTTCGCACTCGAACCCAATTCAAAGTGTCAAATATATCAAGGTCATTTTGAACCGTATGCGAAATGAGAGTGAATTGCGATGTGAGATGCGAGTTGTTGTTTGAATTTTACAGAATCGACTTACAGGGCCGGATTATCCTTAAGGCAGATATTAGGCAACTGCCTAGGGGCCCCTCATAGGACAGGGGCCACGCGCACCGACAAAAAAAAAATGAAAACGAAAACGTAATATAGTAAAAAAAAGCGTAGGTTAGTTATAAATATAATTAATTTTGGTAGAAAATATGTATTTTGGGAAGTTAGAAAAGGGTAAAGGGGCACTGAGAATTGCGTTACCTAGGGGCCCCGACATTGTTAATCCGGCCCTGTGTGCCTGGCCTGACTATATACCATTCACATTAGCACAATAGAACCCATTGTACCCCAACTTGTTACCGACAAGCACAACTAAACTAACCTCCCTTTCTCCCCAGGTTCTACGACCCCCCTCAAACAAACGGATCCCACGAGGACTACCCCCCACAGGCCAAGAGGGCTGCCTCCAGCCTGTTCCTGAATCCGTCTCCGTTCTTGTATCCGTTGCCTAGCAACGCGAGCCTGTTTGATTACGGAAATCCTTATCACGCCTACCATGGGAACCATGAGGGCGGGTACGAAAGGAGAGATGGTAAGACTCAATTTTCTGATGGTTTTTCGTTGTATTATTTCATACCGAGACGTCGTAAGGAGGTCGGTATTTGTTAACAAGCATGGCTGTTTAGTTGGAATCATTATGAGGAATAATATTATGCTATCTACGCTTAGTTTACGTCGGTCTCTCGGAGAAACTTAGTTTTACGATAATACGATATTTTAAAAAGCTTAAGATAAGCCTTAAGCCTTAAGCCTACCTTTCCTGCCCTCTACATCTATGAGGTCGCTATATTTGTAAAGACCAATAAGGAAAAGTTTGGTAACCTGCACTCCCGTCGACATGCCGACAAAATAACAAATATGCCCTCAAAAACAGCCCTACTGTCCAAAAGTTTCTTCGGAATGTCTTCACGAATTTATAATAAGCTTCCTAAGCAAATAAGAGAAATTGAAAATATTTATATGTTTAAAAAAAAAATATTTGACTTCTTGGTAAATAGACCATATTATACAGTACATGAGTTTTTGTCCGAAAGATGCATCATGAGTTAATGCCAAACCGTTTTATGTTTTGATGCAAATTGAATTAATATAGTATATCACATAAACATAGGTCTAAGATAATAAAAATAATAAAAAAACTAATTATTGTATGCCTAACATGGTGGAGCAGTGCAAACGCACTTTTAAACTCAACAACAACTCTATAACCACTGTCTCACAATAAAGATCTTTGACTTTGATAAAATCATATTTCAAATTAGTGATCGATGGATCTGTACAATCGGAAAGACCAAATTAATAAACCGAGTGGGAAAGATACTTACTTAGCACTTAGCCAACAGTACTTAAACCTTCACTCTGGTCTATCAAAGTCCCGAATATAATCTCGGATCACTGAGGATTAACTCATCTTTGATTTTTTGCATTTAGTTTCAAATAAAAATGAAAAGAACATGCCAAAGAATCCATCAAAGAACGTGAAAGCCTGGAGATCTAGAAGCTGTCCCTCCCTTTAAAGCAGGGATGCTGTCTCTTTCTAATAATCCTTATTAGACAGAGACAACATTACTCTCTCTAATTTTAATAAAAGCTTCTTGGATTCAAACGATGGTAGAATAAATTATGATCAAATGTCTCCTTTATTTTAAAACTAGGTGGTATAACAGTCCGCGACGTTTCTGCAATGAACGCCCCGTTCTCGGAGCCCCGCGGTCTGGGGGCTGCGCCCTCCGGCCTCCTGAAGACAGACGATGAGTGGAAGAATATCAACACTATGTTGAACTGCATCCTCAGCATGGTGGAGAAGACTAAGAGGGCGCTGGCGATATTGCAGCAGAGAGGTAATGATGAATCTAGAAAGGACTTGAGTGAACACTATGGGCGCCTGCCCACGTGTCATAATCAATGTATAATTGTTTTATTTTTGGAATTGTTGTACATATTCTATAGCCGGCTCTACACTACTCGCGAAGTTGCCTCGACGAAGTATTCACCAAAGTTGATCGAAGTCCGAAGTATGTGACTACACACTCGTGCAACTTCGCGAGGAGCTCAGTCGCCCGGCGCCCGCACGATAGGCATCATGGATAACGTTCAAGTGGCAGCTGCCGTTGACTTAATTTTTTTTTTTAATATAATATTATATTAAATTAATAAAAATTTAAATTAATTAAATTAAATTAATATTTTATATTTTAAAATTTAAAAAAAAAATATTTAAAAACCAAGCATCGTTTTTGTCTTTATGACCCCTCTCATTTGGGTCCCAAATAACTGGCTCTGATTGCAGTGTTTCTAGGAACAAGAAAATTTGTTCTTGTGTCCACTGTATATCACTCATCGTATCAGTGTTCTGTAAATTACGGAACGATGAATACAACATGCGCTGTTGACGTCTCGATGCAAACTGAAGTGAGCCGAGTAGTGTAGTAAGACGCTTCGTGTTCGCAACTTCGGGATACTTCGAGTCCTTTGACTCGGGCGCAAAAACCGACAACGACTGGAAGTCGCCCGATGCGAGCCGAGGTTGCACGAAGCGAAGCGAAGTGCCCTTCTACACTATTGTATTCGCTCAACTTCGACCTACTTTGCGAGTAGTGTAGAGCAGGCTTATAGTTTACAGAAAAAAAAAATTATGATATCGACGTTGAGAGTGCAATTTCGCGTAACTAACATATTTAAATACCGCAAATTTCGACCTTATGTTAAATCAGCGTAAGTGTACTTTCGTGGTATTTAAATTGTTAGTTACGCGGAATTTCATGCTCAACAACGATAAATTGCGAGGTGCGCGGTAGTGTATCGGACAAGTTCGGACTACTTACTACTTTTGTGTGAATTCAAGATCAGGACATTAAAGATTAATACATAGACATAACAGGACATAGAAGATTAGGGCATTAAATTTGGTATTTTAGTAACAACTATTGTTGCTAGCCGATTAGCAAAAGAAATAATTACTTCAATATGTCTAGAATGAGTAGCCATCGTTCCGAGAATACCAGCCTGTTATTGTTTCATTAAAGGGCAAAAGCCTCTCTCTTCTCATTAAAAGAAGGCGTGAGCATTGATCTCCTCGCTTGTTGCATTGACTATTTCAGACTTATATTAATTATAAATCCAGGTTTTCTTATGATTATTTCCATCACCATGGTTCAAGATAAATTTAGAAGAAAATAATTGATTGCACGGCCTTCAGAGAATAACATAGAATATTGTTATTTTATTACAAACTTCTTATTAGTTGAATATTATTTTAGGTGTGGAACCAACAGAAAGCAATGATATAAAGCGTGCTGCGAGCGAGATCATGGCAACAGCAGTCAGGCAGACTGAAGAAAGAGTGGCTGAGGTTCGAAGACGAGCCGAGGATGCTGTCAACCAGGTAACCGATTAGAAACATCCTATGTTTTTCCTTTCAGACAGCTTTTATCCGATAATGGAACTATTTTAATGCGGAATTTTGTTCGCAGGTTAGGTTTAGGTTTAAATATTTTATTCTCTAAAAACACAAGAGCTTGAGTGAAAGTTACAGAATTACATGAGAATATAATTATGATAACATTGTAATACATTTATTAAGAAACGGTCACTGATAAAATACAGCAGTACCTACTTCTAGTAAAATAGAAAAAAAACAGTATTAATAGTTTTGTTTTGGTTTCTGTATACCTATACCCTGTCCATTAGGTTATTGGTTTTTTGACAGCTGCCATATAATGTAATTATTTCCGATTACCTTAAGTTAACTTTAAAATGTGTTATAAAATAAATATATAAACTGCCTAATCTTGATGGATTATCTAATTTACGACTTCTTACAGACATTATAATACAGGTATGCGTATCAGTTTTTACAAAAAACATAAACATTGTTCACTAGTTGCAGCTGTCAAAAAACGATTAACCCAGTGGACAGAGTGTACCTACTTTATTTTATGTTTTTTTATTACTTTACTCAAATCCCGTCTTTATGCCAGTGACTTTGTAAGTAATCGTACCTCGCTTGTCAGGTGAAACGCCAAGCCCTGCTGGAGCTCCAACGCGCGGTGGGTGCGGCGGAGTCCAAAGCCCTGGAGCTGGTGGCGGCGGAGCGCGGCAAGGCGGAGCGCCGCCACTCGCCGCCGCCGGGCCGCGAGCTCAGCCCTAACGCTAGCAGCCAGCAGAATGTGAGTCGAGTTTGGTATAAGAAGGATGATAGACGATGGATGGTGTTCCCTATTTTAAGGAAGATTTGGAGTAGTAGTACTTAGTAGTAAGTAGTAGTATCACGGGCTGGTTTCCGTAACTCCACGTCCAAGCGCGTATTTTGCGTACAAGAGATGGAGTAATGGAGATAGAGAGGATGATCTAATGGAATATAATGAAAAAAATCCAAGATAGTAGTCAATTTCTCTTGGTTATTCTACCAGGCAATTGAAACCACATTTACAGTTCTCCTCGGTTTTTGGTTCTTGGGAACCGAGGAGCCAATTCAAACCAAAAACATTTTTATAAATAAAGTTTTCAGTTGTTACGCAGTCAGACATTTCGAATGTAAGCTTGTTGCTTGTTCCAAACAGTAGGTCGCAATAGAGAAAAATGAGCAAGAATCTTAAATTAAAATATTACAAAATGTTTTATCAGTAATGTTGAATCACAGACGTACTAGTACCTAGTACGAGGTCAAGTCTAACAACAAGTTCATGCATTGGAACAGAATCATTCTTAATTAAGATTCTAGAATTAAGTATTAAAATGATAATAAATGACGTTTTGTTTACGTTTTATGTAGTTTAATTTTTATTCCTGCAACTCGATCACAGCTGTTTTTCAGTGGTCTTAGGAGTATTGTAGAATTTATAGGTACCTATAATCTAACAATGTAATACTGTAATAGAAATCTGTATTTGTGCCGCATAATTATGCTGTTTCGAAGAAAGCGACAGAGGGATATTGACCAGAAGATGGGCAGCAGCGTCTTTCGGAATAAAAGTACACCGACTGCGATCGCCAACTTGCATCGGCCAAGCATGGCGATTACGGCTAAACCCCCTCCTTGGGGGCCTATGCCCAGCAGTACTGTAGGCGTCTAAAGGTTGACATGATGATGATGATGATGAATTATGCTAAGACTAGCAACCCGACCCGGCTTCGCATGGGCCTATAGCCTTCCTCGATAAATGGACTATCCAACACAAAAATAATTTTTCAATTCGAACCAGTAGATCCTGAGATTAGCGCGTTCAACCAAACAAACAAACTCTTTAGCTTTATAATATTAGTATAGATTAGACGGTAGAATTTTTCATGTTTAAGCAGTCCCTGATTCCTCTGTTTAAGAGGGCGATATGACCATACGTTCTCCTGTGCAGTGTTGCTGGAACTGCGGCCGCAAGGCGCAAGAGACTTGCTCCGGGTGCAACTCGGCGCGCTACTGCGGCGCCTTCTGCCAGCATAAGGACTGGGAAAACCATCATCAGGTAGGCAGAACACAGAGAAAATAACAATAACCATTTTATTTATGTTCACGATCTTTAGTGGTTTACATGGAGGATCGTACGATCAGTAACAAAAGTAGATAAATACTATTACATTTTCATATCCTCTAAAAAGACACAGAAACAAATACAATTAAAATAATACTTTATAGTATTACAGGTCATAGTCACGAGTTTATTTTATCTTGATTTTCTATCTGTTCGTATTTCCTTCTGCTCAAGAATTATGATTTAATAATCTGAAGTGTTAATCGATTTTCGTTGCTGACTGTACCACTGTCATTTTGATAGAACTTGGTCTTTTAGAGTTAAACTACCTATTTCAGAATCAGAATCCAATTTCTGTGTCATGTCTAAAACCTAACTATTCGGCCTAACATACAAGGTGTAACGTTAAACACGCAAAACCTCAGACACCCCAAATCATTTTTAATTCAATTAACCTAATTCTGAGAGAAAAAAAATCATAAAAAAAATATTAAAGGTTTATGTGCTGTTTTAGTTTTACCAAGACTCGTATTTGCATTGAAATAAGAACTATTATTATCACGCGTATGAGAAAATTTAAATTGGACGACAACCATTTGTGTTGGTTTACCTATTTTAGCAAGTTTGCGCACGTGATGGCTTGACTTATTAACAAATAGACAGGGCAACATATTTAATGAAGATTTTTTGAAAAATGTGACCTATATTAAAAAGTCGTTCAATTGATTCTGCTCGTTATTCTAATCAAACTATTATTCAGTTTTTGCGTATTTAACGTTACACCTTGTATATGCGTATTTTTATACGTAAAATGTTAAAAAGAAAAATGATTGAACCCACTACTTTTCTCAATTGTGCTTTGTCCTAAGGTCCATTCTCATATAGTAAGACAAAGCTATCACCTTAATTTTCAACTACTAATTCACTTTCCCTCCACAGGTCTGCAGCGGCCGCGACCAGAAGCCCACATCGCTCCGAACATCCCCGCCGGCGACTCAGCCCTCCCTCCCCAAGCCCCTCACGCGCGCCCCCACCCCCATAGCCCCCACCACGCCGGCCCCCCCCGCTCCCCTGCCCCTCCCCGACACTCGGCTGTCCCTCACCACGCTCAACTCTGCCGAGCGCTTGCTCAGCTCCGACAGGACAGAGAGGATAACCCTCGCGTCGCTGTCGACAGCGCAGGGGATGTTAGGCATCGGGAAGAAATGACGCTTGAACAAGGAACCCTTTGTTAACAGTGTGCGGTTCCCTAGGAAGGTTCGACGGTAGACTACTCGGTTATAAATTGGGCCCAGTTTTCCCAAAACATTTCTCGTAATAATTAAATTGGAAAAAAAAGAATGTGTTTATTGATAATGTTTTGGCGTTTGGGTCCAATTGATGTTTCTGTAAATTAATTCTAATTTAACTTTTTATAGAACTTGGCTGTGCTCTGCCGTGCATTCAGATTTTTATTGTAAATATTTTCTCTTCAATTATTGTTACTGTTTTTTTATAGTTCCTCGAAAATATATTTTTTAGGTACTACAGAAACATTTTACCTAAGTTCTTTTTATGAAATATTACCAAAGAATATTGTATAAGATGTAGAATAATGTAAGTAGATACTTATGTAATCTTTTCACTTAACTCCTTACTACTAGCTCTTCACATTGAAAAATTTGGGTCAGGTCCAATAATTAATTAGACACAATTCTTTTCACTTTGCTGAATTATCTTATGTATTATTATTGTTTGATAATGTATCAATAATAATATAAAACAGTGTAGGTAACTGATCAAAGTGTTGTAACTAAATAAACTACCATAAATTAATTTGAAAACTGTAAATATTTTATTAGAAATTGCAATAAGTACGAAAGTAATTCAATTTTTTCCTCTGTAATTGAATGCAAATCATTTTAATGTTTAAAAGTCGTGTATTTATTTTTTTATTTCAATAATACAATTTATTATCTTAAAACCATGTAAAAATGTATGTAGTAATTTATTTCTTATTGTTAACAATATAATTTTCAGTGAGACGTAATAAACAATTTACTTTTAAAAGTACAATCAGCATCATAAATACATGGTCACTTATTAATATAATTATTAAATTTTGGAATCTAAATGTAAAATAAAATAAAATAATAATAATAAGTAAAAATTAAGTATACGATAAATTATAGAGACCATGCATTTGTTATGTTGGTTAAGAAAAAAATATACCCAAGTATTTATCTATTTCACGTAATTTTGTTAATTGCTTGGGAACGTCTTTTAACGAACGTTGAAGTTTGTGCATGTAGAAAATAATTAATAGGCAATCGTTGCCAGCACATATCGATATTTCAATGTTTTACCAGCACTTGTGTGTTATATTGCTTATTATCACATTATGACACACTGTTCACACTAGTACAAGTCTGTTTTTTCTAATAATAACCTACATAGCAAATACCAACCATGAATACGTATAACAATATACCTACTTTAATAATTGTGTAAATTATTATAATAACAAAACATTTCCTGTAAGTAATAAAGTGCAATATTAATAATAATCGGTGTATAAAATTTCGAATTTAATAATTAATAAGATTTAGCAAAATAATGTTTTATTTCTAAATACATAATTGCGTATTTGCGTCGTATTGATGAAATAAAAAAAATGTTAGAAAAATGTCTTGTGTTTTTTTTACTAATTATCCTTTTCCCTATGTACTCTGTTCACGCTCACTAAGGATTAGATACATGACAATATTGTTGTGGGTTCGATTCCTGCATTGACACGGTTGGCGCATTGGTTGAGCAATGGGATTCAAGAAAATATCCTGGGCATATTATATACGTATTATATAGTGCAAAGTTAAAAAAAAGCTATAGTAGTTATGTTCACTTCATTCATTGTTTCGGCAAATATTGAGGTCGCAGTATTAGTTAAAAATAATATTGATCAATTCAAATATCGAACGCGTATACGGCATAAAGACAAACTGGGCATCGTTCCTAGTAAGACGCATTTTATGCATAAAAGTATTTTCTGCTCAGCCCCGCGTATATTTAACAATATTCCAAGATCGATTAGAACAATTACTGAAATCAAAACATTTAAAAAGAAACTGCATGCATTATTAGTGGGCAAATGCTATTATTCTGTAAAAGACTTCTTCGACGACAGAACACTGTTAGAATACACTCTGCCTGAGTCATGATGCGTTTAGTACACATATTTATAGACAATAAAATTAGTATATTTAAACTGTTAGAAATTATAAATTAAATTGAATTATAAATGTTGTGATGAATATTTGTTGACAAGCATGTAAAGGACATTGCCCAGAAGTAGTATCGCTATATATTAATAGAGTATAGCCATGAAAATGTGTTCATAAATTATAAAATATTTTTTTAACTTGTCTTAGTTTACTTGATCGAAATCGTATATGGCGTTAACATTTTGTATTTAATTAGGTTTTTAGTTGATTTTATTGCAATACTTTTCAAATGGCGTATTCTAATCAAAGCAGTGTTGTCAATTTCAAGGACCTTCCACTAATCGGTCTAGACAGACATTAAAAAGGGTGACACTTCATTTAAAAAATAATTTCAACTAACACTTTTTTTCTCGTTATTAATATTAATATTTTTAATTAACATAATTAAAATAATGCGTTTTATGGATTAATATCCATAAAATAATATTACTTTACATATTAAAAATGTTTTTATACTTGACAAATCACTAGTGATCGGGGTGTTTTAGATTAACTGTTGGCAACACTATTACGGGTAACGTGAAAGGTGAACTGTCAAAGTGAAAGTGTCTAATGTGTCAGTTGTGTCACTGTCAATCGTGTCGGCATTTGGCGGCAGCGAAGTTTTGTTTAGTGTTTTTTACATGCATTGATAGTTGTTGTTGTTGAGTTTGTGTATTAATAAATAACCTTTCATTGCGTGGAGTTCGTGTCCAGTCGAATCTTAAGATTCCTGCACGATCAAGAACTCTAGAAGACAATTGTACTTTTTCTGTGCTGGTGGTGTGACTGTGTAGAACGTTTTTACGACTACCTACAGACCGTGTCATCTGTGCAGTAAATCATCAACGATTTCGTTTAAAATGTCACGCTGTGTGAACTGTTCTCTTTCTTTGGTACATCCTCTACCCCGTCGTCAAGTCGGGGAGGCAACAGACGTAATGGTTAGAATTTTACGATCCTGGATTACTCCAGCGACGGTTAGTATATCTTATTTATTCAATTATGTTTTATTATATTTTTTTACCACTCTTCTCAGTTCACTTTTTAGACGTATGTGCAATAGTTTCAAACATACAACAACAATACACACAATATAATATTTATAATAATGTTGTATTGATAATATAGATAATATTAATAATAAGAAACTGTAGCTCAAGTCTTTCAGCACTATTAATATTTTATTGTTTACAGTTAACTTTTACAGGTCATACTAGAAACTGTCTAACTATGTTCAAAATATATATGAACATGTTATGAACCACTATAATCCATTTGCAATAGCATGAGACAGAAGTTGACAAAGGTTATTTTTGATGCACACTTTGTAACAAAAGTACAATAAACATGTTACAGTTATGATAGACTCCGAATTTATTATAATCTATTTTTACAGCAGCCGTTGCACTTAACTTTGACTAATTAATATTTTAACTTATGAAATTATTTAGCTTTCAATTAGTTGTAATAATTCATTACAATTTAAAATTGCAGTGTCAATGCTAAAAACTTAAAAGAAGCAGGGATGAACAACACCGGGAATGTTATTCGTTTCACTATAATTCTTTTAAAATGTTACCAAATCTTTAAAAGACCTAACCTTTATTTTCTTTATATTATTATACATTCATATTTAGTACTGTCTTAGATCTATTTATCAAAGTTATGATGCAATAATTTTAAATAAAATTGTTTTAACTTATCTATGAAATAAAACGTTTTGCAATCCTACTTCTACGAGCCTCTTTTTTTTATTTATGCTATTATAATAGAGTATACTTTTCTTAATTTGATTTGATTTTGTTTGACTTTTGTGTTTATGATAATAATCTAGGTATATTTTCTATTAAACTAATACTAAGATCATTATCTAACCTGAATAAATTGTATATCTATTATATTTATTTTTAGATGTCATTAGAAGATGTCCTTTGTCAAGAATGTTATGAAATACTAGAAAGAGCATCTATAAACTTGTCAAGTGAATTAACAGCTGTACGAGCTTATGGACATCAACAAGTGTGCTTTGTCTGCGGATCTTCCATATTAAGAGCTAAGACACACACAGTATCAATTGATAGCCCTGAGGGAAATGTCATCCTGTCATGCATACCATCTCAGCAGGTATCTATACGTTTAATAACACTTGGTGCATTAAAATATTGAATGATGTTTTTGTACAATCTGAGAACTGTTCTCAGATTTTACACAAACACCTCATGAAATATGGAGTATGCTATTTTCTAACTTGGTTAAGTCTATTTTTGTCCTTTATTCCAAATATGTTAATTAATTTTAGGTACACAGACTTGAAAAAGTTTGCTTACGTTGTTGGACAAAGGCCTATAGAAGTGTAAGGAGACAAACTCAGCAAGATCAGGATAGGCAACAGCAGATTGTTCATGAAGAAGCTTCTGCACCGCAAGGTAGTATAGATGTTCCTACATCAAGACAAAAGGGGGTAAGTATATTAGAAACTTCTATGTCTTCAAGGACTTTATCAATACCTACACCACCACCACAACCCATTCACCAGTTGCATCAGGAGCATAATGTTGTACACCGCCCCAAAATAATATCACGTATTTATAAAAGAGCTGCTGCATCATCACGACATTGTATTTTTGATGACTGTAGTAATACAGAACGGTTGTTGGTACCATCTGTTACATAGGAAATGTAACTGTTAGAGCATAAATTGTACGTACCAGTTAGTGCTAGAATATGCAGCCATCATCTTAATATTGGTTCTTGGGATGAATTACAGTTTCATTATAATGACTTTACTGGGTGCCAAATGGATGATATGATGTCAATTATGGAAAGAGGTACTCGCAGACAGTACAACTTTTCTAATATTAGTGAAATGAATACACACCTCTGTCATTATTGGTTAGGTATGAATCCTGAACAGTTTTATCAATTATTATCACACATACACAGCTGGCAAAGGAAACTCCTTGTCCAAGTGTGGCTTTAAGTATTATGCTGGTTAAACTTAGAACTAGTGAGAGTAATGAGCGATTATCTATATTGTTTCAACTTCCTAGAAGCACTCTAGAAAGGTATATGTCTAAAGCAAGAAATTGTTTGGGTAATACATTTGTACCCTTATATTTAGGACTTGGTCACATGTCGATACAAGATGTGGCGGCTAAAAATAAGATAATTCCAGATGGTTTATTTGGAAATCCAGATATGCCAGTTTCTACCAAGCCAGCAATTATTATGTGTGATGGTACTTATGTCTATGTGCAAAGCAGTAGTAATTATTTATACCAAAAAAAGACTTATAGCCCACATAAATATGTTAATTTGAATAGAATAGAATAGAATAGAAAAGAATAGAATAGCATAGAATGGAATGGAATGGAATGGAATGGAATGGAATGGAATGGAATGGAATGGAATGGAATGGAATAGAATAGAATAGAATAGAATAGACTTTTATTTTGCAAATATGGGTAATACACAATAGTTGTCTTAACACATTAAAGCTCAGCCATATTTTACCATTCGGCATGCAAACATTTACATAATATACGAAACATTATTATTATGAACATGCACTTTAAAACCAGATCAATTCATATATTATTATTACAATTATTAATCATTCAAATATCAATGAATAAATTATCATCACAATTATCATTCAATCGGTCAATTAATAAATTATTTAATTATTATTCAAACAAAAATCATTACAACTAATAAATTATTTAATTATTATTCAAAACAAAAATCATTACAACTAATAAATTATCATTACAATTATCATTCAATATGTCAATTAATAAATTATAATAAATTATTTTTATTAATATTAATAAATTATTTGGTAAAACCATTTTTGTTTGTCTGCTGCGATGGATTTATTTTGCAATCACTCGGCCCATTCCCAGCAACTAAAAGCGACTCGGACATTATGTCTACTGAATTTCGCTATGAATCAACTACATTAAGAAATTATTTTAGGCCTGGAGATGTTTTTATTTTGAATAGGGGCTTCAGAGACGTAAGTGGCGAATTGCACAGCCACGGTTATAAAGCGTATATGCCTGAATCTCTTTTAGAACGCGAACAGCAGCTAACCACATTGCAAGCAAATCGATCAAGATGTGTTACAATGTGTCGATGGGTAGTTGAAGTTGTAAATGGGCGAATTAAACGCGATTTTAAATTATTTCGCCAAGAATATTTCAATCGTGCATCATTACACTTGATGTTGGATTTTAATATTGCTGATGCTCAACAGTTTTTAGAAATAGCTAAAGCTAGATTAAATACAAGAAACTATTTGGGAGAGTACATACAAAATCAAAATATTAATAGAAAGAGAGCTGTTTTTTTAACTTTAGATGCTCAACATCCATATTTGGATATATTTCCAAGACTATCATTACATGATCTGATGACAGTAGCTCTAGGTTCTTATCAGATTAAACAGGCTCGATCGTATTTTGGGGAGCACGTCCGTAGGAATGGTAAATACGAAATTGAACTAGCAAACGACATTGAGGATGACTTGCCATTGTCTCTGGGAACGGATAAGTATTTAGTAAGGGGAAGAATTAAGTCACGACATGTTAGCAGTAATAGTAGTGGATCCATAGGCGTACAACTACTAGTCTCTAGAAATCGTGTAGCGCCCATTAAACAACCAACAATACCGAGGCTTGAACTTTTTGGAGCTTTGCTGGGTGCAAGGCTGTGTACTAAGGTTAAGGAAGCGCTTACAATGCCCATTCACAAATGTAGATTCTGGTGCGACTCAACCATAGTCCTGGGTTGGCTTTCTACTCCTTCAAATCAATAAAAACCTTTTGTTAGAAACAGAGTCAATGAGATACAGGAAAGCACTTGTGGTCATACCTGGAGCTACGTACCGTCGAAGGACAACCCGGCGGATCTTGTTTCCCGTGGTCTCAGGGCCGACGTTATCATAGACACACCTCTGTGGTGGTCTGGACCCTCATTTTTACAGCATAGTGAAAATGAGTGGCCCAGTATGCCAAACCACGGGAAAGATAGTCTGCCGGAAGTAGTGACTCATTTCATTGACAGTGATAGTAACAATCATTCATTATATAGTAATCATTCAGATGTCATCATTCATTCATCAATCATTCATAATTTATTAGTAAAGTATTCCAGCTTAACAAAAATACAAACTATATTTACACATGTACAACGCTTTATTTACAATGTAAAAAATAAAAATAAATTGCATGGTAATTTTTCAACAACAGAGCTAGAAAATCATTAAATAAAATTATACATTATTCACAGCTTGAAATGTTTCCAGAAGAGTATAATTTGTTGAAGTCTGGACAAAAATTACCACGCAAAAGTAGATTGCTTCCTCTGACACCGTTTATTGACATTCATAACCTCATTCGAGTGGGCGGGAGGCTCGATAACTCCCCCTCTGATTTTAATGTGAAACATCCCATTGTTTTATGCAGTAAGCACATACCTACAAAACTGGCAGCTGACATCACACGGCTGGATCGGTGGAAACGAGTCCAGTTCATTAGGCAGCATTTCTGGAGCAGATTCCATAATGAGTACACTTCTCTGCTGCAGGCCAAAACCAAGTGGTTTCATTAGTCAAAACAAGGTCGTGCCTTCAACTGCATCTGCCCCCTTCCAGTAGAAGATTGAAGACGTCCCTTCAACCCGGGGAATATGTCGGCGCATGAGTAGCTACAGACGACACCGGGGACGGCGCGGGGTCGAGGTATCGAACCCGGCCGCACACGCACCTCCGCCGTCGTCACCACTCAGCTCATTACCACGGTCGACTACGGGCATTTATTTATAACAATCTAATACGTATAGCGATTGTGAAAACGGCATTAAACCTATGTTTATACAGTCCACTATCTTTTATTATAAAGTCCCGATTGAGCCTAATCACTATTTAAATCACTGCTTTCAACACAATTAGGAAAATCGAAAGCCTATTTCATGGAACAGTCACATGTATTTTCAACATAATGTAAATTGTTTTATGAATGAATAAACGAATGAATGAGTAAAACTATATTCCATTCCTATATTAAAGTATTTTTATTATCTACTTCCTATACAAACCTACAGTATAAGCTTCCTATGTATAGAATTAAAAAGAATCACCTATGTAATATTATTGATTTGGGATCAATTATTATTTGGTTTGAACTATTATCTATTATCTTATGTGAAATCAAATCATATTAGACGGTTTTTTTGGTGAAAGGTTTGTTACAAAACTAACCTCAAAACTGAACACAAAATCAAAGAACAACGGAAACCCCCACAGTACACATGGATAATTTTTATTTCCTTTAAAAGTACGACATCACCCCTCTTTTATCTCCAATTTATGTAAACATACAAACATTTTTATTGCGCAACCGTGGTCTATAGTAGAATGGGCAATCTCCTTTCTATTTATTTTATGTTATTGTACGCCCAAAGGGCTGGACATAGCAGATCACAAAATAATTGATAACACCATCTGTATTATGTAGGTACACCTTCCTATGGTCCACAATAAAGAATTGATTGATTGATTGAAAAAAAAAATATCGTTATTACATTATTGTTTTTTATTTCATGAGAAATACAAAACAACTATTTGCTATTTAAGTATATTAACCCTTTCACACCTGGAGTACACAAATGTACAAATTAAATATAAAAATATATTTAGGTATTAATTTCGCATCAAGAGCAATTGAGAACGGTTGTGTCCACAAGTTCACATTATAAACTACAAAAAACGATTCTACTAACGCCATCTCTTAGCATATTTTGTAAATTTTTTACAAGTTACGACCAGTGGCTGACCAAAGTTGGAGCTGTGTAGGTAAGCTTATTATTTTATTTAAAAAAAAATAGAAAATAGCGAAATATACGCACTGCAAAAATACGAATTGATGTGTTATATTACTGGAGTCATCGGTAACATACATTTTGAGTTTTTTATTCTATTTTTGCACCAAATAACTAATTTTTTATATTTGTACACAAATGTACACATCAGGCGTGAACGATGTTTTCACGATTTGTTCAAGTGTTTCAAAATCATCTACAAATGTTATTTGAAGATAGTATTTTGACGTAGTTGATGCTATAAATTGGAGTAAGACATTAGTTTATATTTTCAGATAAAAAAAAAGCCGATATGTTTTCACCGGACGCCTTGAGCGCACTAAATGAAGGAAATCTTTCTGATTTGGAGTTTTCTTCTGATGACGAAGAAAGGATTGGATTAGCGTCTGAAAGGAAAATGCGGTCTGTCCGAGTTGGTGCAGATGTTATAAACCACAACCAACGAGAAGTATTCCCACCTGACTCGGACGATGATGAAGGACCTAGCTCATCCTGGATCGGAATGACTGATCAGGAAGCAGACATTCCTGACACCAATGAAGTAGTACCCGAAGTACCACCGACCACAGAAGTGGACACCTCTAATGAAAATATTCTAATCGGAATGTTACGCCTAAGCAGAACATTAGGTGGAGACATAGGGAACTTGTAAACACAATAGCATCAGATTGGCTTCCACCAATAACAGTTGATCCTAGAGTCGAAGCTCCAGTAGATTATTATTTCAGGTACGTGCCAAAACAGTTATTTTCAACTATGGCTGAAATGACCAATTTATACGCAACATTTTCCAATAGACCCAGGTTTAAACCTACCACTGCGGAAGAATTAGAAATTTTATTCGGCTTACATTTGTACAATGGTATATTTAGTTACCCTTGTTTGAAAATGTTCTGGGAAACAACCATCAGCATTCCCTTGTTCTCAGAAAATATGGCTCGAGGACGAAAGAGGACGGCCAAGTGGCAGTAGCCCAATTCCGCAGATTATACCTAGAAGACCAGGAGAGGTTCGCCCTGTAGCTGAAATAGCTCGAGACAGTGTTGGGCATTTTCCTGCACACGATGAGGGACTTGGAACACGGTGCAAAATGGTGGGATGTAAGGGAAGAACCCGGATCAAATGTATAAAATGCAAAGTCCACTTGCCTAACTAAAGATAAGAATTGTTTCTTAGCATTTCATACGTAATCTTATGAAACACGCTCTTTGATTGTATAATATATGAATGACTGATTTATGTGCCAATTATTCACCCATCCCAAAGAAGAAACCTATTTTATTTTAATTTTCTTAATGATAATATTTTGGTTTTGTTATTTTTATAAATACAATTATAATTTCATAATAAAAAAATGCTAAATAAAACGTTTTATCATTTCAGAGAAACATCCTTATTCACTAGTTTTGTCATTACATAGGACGGATGTGCACATTTGTACACAAAAAGAAAAACTATATTTTCTTGAAAAGTTGACAGGCAGGATTTTTTTCTTTATTTTTTCCTTAGTTCTTATACACTAGTCTAGTTACAGGGATTTTTTTTGGATTGATTGGCGAAAAAAAAATATTTCAGGTCTGAAAGGGTTAAAAAGTAACACTAAAATATTGTTATTTCAACTATATAATCTATACTTAATAGCTATCGTTATTTGGTCGCTTTTTGCCTAATCATCAACTTCAGCTGAACAATTTTGAATTTATTATTATTCTTGTAAATAATGTATATAAATTAAGGACCAATTACTCAGAAAATCGAAAGTCACAACCAACTCCAAATGACAATGAACTTACAAACAAAGTAGGTAGTCTAAATACGATGAACAAAACCGCAAATTACATTATTCATAATAACAAAACATAAAACCTAGTATAGATATAAGTATGTCAACATCTAAACAGACTATTACTCTGAGTGCGTTCTTCTCACAGGCGACAACGACGACATTGTTTCAGTCAGCTGGCGCACAAACTCGGCGTCTTCGATATTCGGCGTTGTAGGCACGAAAAAATCAGACGGGATGCGTATTGTTGTACCGTATGTCATCTGGGCCGGGCTGACGGAGGTGTTCTCATTAAGTGCGGTGCGAAGTCCTAGGAGAACTGTGGGTAATTCTTCACTCCAGCGTGTTGAGGCCGATCGCGCCATCAACGCAGACTAAGGGCGTTTGTGCACTACAAGGAATTTTACTGTCCGGCAGTCCGATTATGGAATTTAACCTAATCTGAATCTACGAGACTCTGTATCGGACCGTAAAAAATCGGACTGGCGGACAGTAAAATTCCTTGTAGTGCACAAACGCCCTAAAGCGCCCCTTAGAAGCACGGGATATTTATGGTTTGACTCGCGGAGTGAATCGCGACCGCGATCGATCTAAATACTTCGGAATCCTGCGCTCTGATTGGTTGTACATATTTTAGCATTTAGGTATATCACTACGCATAGGTTTAAGTTTGTAATATAATAGGGCTCATTTTATTTTAATAAATACTTAGTTTATAAGTTTTTGCCCAGGCTGGAGGCCCTAAAAGTCACTTTTAAGGCACCACAGGATTGTCCGGTTAAGCAGTAACCAACCCTCAGGTTGAACTGCGAGATGCCATTCAGAAAAAAAAAAAAAAAAAAAAAAAAAAAAAAAAAAAAAACATTCCATTTTCTACACTCGCTCGGTGTTTTCATTTACCTGTGAACATTATACTAGAGGACACTCGCCTCTAAAATATAATAGCTTAAAGCATATTATTATAGTTCATAGATAGCATAACAATATCGCTCACCATACATTTATTTAGAACACGTTCACACTTTGCCATTTTGTATATTATTGGCTTGCTATACGATATAATATATTTTATCGAATTATAATGTATGGTGAGCGATATTTTTGTGCTATGAACTATATGCTATAAGCTATTAAATTATAGCTTAGTCTGAAATGAGCTTGATCCATACTTCCATACTGTCTAATATTATAAATGCGAAAGTAACTCTGTCGGTTACCTACGCTCTAACGATGATACGGTTAAAACGATTTTAATGAAATTTTGCATGAAGATAGCTTAAACCCTTAGGAAGGACATAGGCTACTTTTTAATCCGCGACTTTGTCTGCATTCGCGATAACAGACGCGGACGAAGTCGCGGTCAAAAGTTAGTTATTTATAAATACTACATGAACTAATACATTCATGCAAATTATTGTATATAGGTATATTATAAAGCCGACATTTACTCTGTTAGCCTTTGTGAGTAATACCTACGGAAAGACATCATGGATAATATTATGTTACAGCCAAAACTCTTAACCAGTCAAAACTACTTTTGACTGGATTCAGTCAAAACCCTTATTAAGATAAAACGCGTTTGCGTTACAAAATCAAAAAGACGGAACGCCTTAGTTAAGAATCGCTGCAAAACTAAATTTAAAAAAATCTTTTTTGAAAAATGAGAACCGACTTCTAAAACTAAAAACTGATAAATAGCTATAGCACAGAACACACATGACTTTAGTTTTGGGAGTCGGTGGCTTTTTTCTGTTTGTGGTTTTTTAATTCCACCGACTTCCGAAATTAAAGTCATATGTTCTGTGCTAAAGTTATTTATCACTTTTTAGTTTTTGAAGTCGGTTCTCTTTTTTCAAAAAAGTTTTTATTTCGCACTTTTTAGTGCCTCCTTATCACCCAAATCCATTAAGAAACGGCAACACAGTTAAAACAAAGATTGAAAGTCCTCCAAAGATGGAAAGATGGAAGAAACGGAAACGTCTTCTCGGTTTTTGTTCTTTTTTTTTCAAAAAGCGCTGAATAAATTTCTGTTCATTGTAAATATGTAAATACTAAAACCTTCTCCAGAATGTAACAAACACTTTTCTGAAAACTGCATCAAAATCGGTTCAGCCAAACGGGAGATAATCGCGGACAAACATACATACATACATACAAACATACCGGTCGAACTGAGTACCTCCTTTTTTTTTTGAAGTCTGTTAAAAAGGGTCACAAAAAAAACCTACCAACCTAATGGGTTTCTAAATATTAAGGACAAATTTAAAACGTTCAAAAGTAGTTTTGACTGGTTATGTGTTTTGACTGTGACAAATGTAATTGCATCCATTAGATTCCCCGTAACAAAATTATAATATCAGATAATAACTCAATAGCCACAAGCTCTATAATTTGTTAGTCAGTATTATAATTGGTAGTATTAGAACTCATAATTCTATGACACTGTATGTGTACAAACCTAGGTTTTGCTAAGGTATCTACACAGTTAGCAAAAGAGTATGCAGGTCATTAATGGAAATGGTTGAAGTTTACTTAGAAACCGATAATTGTTTTCGAATGAAAGAACAATGGGTGATTTTGTATGGACCCCGTACCCACCTTGTAGCAAGTTGAAATTAGCAGCATTCGAAATGTCTTTGAAAAAATATATATTTGTTGTACGGGGGCAACTTTGTAGCTTGCAGGGGAAAAAAGATATTCGATGTTGAAAATGCCGAAAATCCATAAACATTCGACGTTTTGGTAATTTTATCCATTAGGTGAGTACTTCGAACTATTTTGCGCAAGCGTCGGTGTGTCGTAATTAGTTAGTACCTGTTTGGAACTGTTTTTGAGCGTGCGCGCATACTTTTGATCATCGTGTTCACGGTGTCTTTGTGTTCATTCACACATCTTCTACACGTAATATGCAATACACGGCGCACAGATGGGTATTTTGACAATCTACGCGGCCAAAATTATTTTATGATCTTATTCTTTTCTAAAGGATAACTTAGTAGATAACTTAGTAGAAAAAATACTTAATATGATTTATAATGAGGTTTTATTATTAAATAACATTGGGTTCCCCAGGCATGCGAAGCGCGATAGTTTTTTGCACAAAACACTTCATTTTTCTTCTCTTTAAGTTTTTCATACAACTTATAAGAGGTACACTACTCTTACTCCCGAGGTAGGTACCTCTTGAACCTAAAACAAAAACTTTTTTTTTTAGAATTACAGTATTTTTTTGTACATTACTCAAAAAAAGTTCAAATTATCAAAACATAACGTATCCGCGCTTATCCGCGGCAGTGTTTTTATTGTTTACTACTCAAAGCTTCAAACTTTCATTTGTATAAGGAATTACGGCAGGATCTAACTTGATAGTATAACAAATAGACGACGACATAAAATATTTACAATGATAAATCGCCCTAACATGTAGGTACTTTCAAATTATTATACCTATCTTATCTTTGTAATTATGAAAATAACAAAATACTTAATAAAATACAGCATAACTACCTGCCACATCAGGATCCATCACAAACACTTCTTAAATTTACACTATATATTTAATATTTCACTTCAAAGTTAATGTTATTGCACGAGCGCCGAGAACAGATACAAACAATAAGTTGAACGATCGAATTCCGACCAAATGTATGACGCAGCTAATGCAAGTAGCGGAGCAGGGAGGGCGGGTTGTTGTTCCCGAGACTATCCCCTAGCTCTGGTAGTCGTCATAATCAACATAATCTACAGTTTGTAAATTCCACTTTTGGCCGCGTAGATTAGCAAAATACCCGCATGTGCGGCGCGGCGTTCTCCTTCCATTTCTTCGAAGCAGGTGAGTAATATTTAATTCAATCGCTAAGCAACATACTAAAGTCCAATGTGAAAGCTTAGGTTGTAGATAAAAGTACGAATAAAATAAATTAATATATGTGCACGCTAAAAAACTAACTAATTACGCTAACTAACTAATTACTAATTATGCTAGGTACTAACTAATTACGACACACCGACGCCGACGCTAGCGCAAAATAGTTCGAAGTACCCACCTAATGGATAAAATTACCAAAACGTCGAATGTGCGTGGGTCGATTTTACTAAGGATTTTCGGCATTTTCAACATCGAATATCTTTTTTCCCCTGCAAGCTACAAAGTTGCCCCCGTACAATAAATATATATATTTTCAAAGACCTTTCGAATGCTGCTAATTTCAACTTGCTACAAGGTGGGTACGCGGTCCATACAAAATCACCCATTGTTCTTTCATTCGAAAACAATTATCGGTTTCTAAGTAAACTTCAACCATTTCCATTAATGACCTGCATACTCTTTACTCTCTTTACTAAGTTATCTACTAAGTTATCCTTTAGAAAAGAATAAGATCATAAAATAATTTTGGCCGCGTAGATTGTCAAAATACCCATCTGTGCGCCGTGTATTGCATATTACGTGTAGAAGATGTGTGAATGAACACAAAGACACCGTGAACACGATGATCAAAAGTATGCGCGCACGCTCAAAAACAGTTCCAAACAGGTACTAACTAATTACGACACACCGACGCTTGCGCAAAATAGTTCGAAGTACTCACCTAATGGATAAAATTACCAAAACGTCGAATGTTTATGGATTTTCGGCATTTTCAACATCGAATATCTTTTTTCCCCTGCAAGCTACAAAGTTGCCCCCGTACAACAAATATATATTTTTTCAAAGACCTTTCGAATGGTTCCATTTTCAACTTGCTATAATAATTTTTTAACTAATTTTATTTTATTCATAAACCATCGGTTTCAAAGTAAAATTATATGACGACACTGAATACTTATCTCTTTTGCTGACTGTACCTAATAGTAATGGGTTCTCGAAAATCAGCAGTAGGTAGGTATGATTCTTGGTAATGTTTACTGCAGTAAAATAAAAACACAATGCAATTAAAACATAATTAAGGTTAGGTTCTTAGTTTCAGATGCTCGACTCCATTTTTTTTTAAATTTAAGTACTTTCTAACCTTCTAGTGCAGTCAAGGTTTAGATATTTCTCTCACTGTTAGTATCCCGTACATACAAATAAAGTAAATAACTACAACCCAACTACTACAAAAATGTCCACCGAACAGATATAAACAAGATTTCAAGTTACTACAGTTAAGTAATTGGTATTTTAAATACAATTCAAATTCAAATATTTTATTTCAGATTTAAAAAATCCATTTATTGTTAGTATAACTTAGCCTATTGTTAGTATTAAAATTAAATTAACAATAATAAACAACCCGATCAGTGTGTCTGGACTCTTACCCTACCCACTTCGTAAGAGTGGAGAGTCCCACCGGTCCGAAAACACGTTCAGGATGGAAGAGCGCAAACGCGCCATCATGAGAGCGCATCGCTTCCGCATAATTGCGGCGAACCCGTTGACGCGCGCTTTCGCAAACATCCCTGACGCGCTACATCGCCAGGGCAATCCCAAAAGCACCCTGAATGCGTTATTATACTATTCATCTATTATTATACTCGCTGTATGCCCGCTGGGTATACTTGGTCCATAGTATATAAGGTATAAGGCCTTCTGCCAGTCATTTTAAACGAGCAGCCTGTACGTTTAAAACGACTGGCAGAAGGCCTTAAAAAGCGTTATGTTTTCAGCAACAGTACAGCGCGTAAACCTGCGGGCTAATTCACAAACTGTCGAAAATAATTAATTAATAAAAAAATGTTTTTTAAAGGTGCAGTCACGCTTTATAATTTTCAGTTACAATTTAAACTCAAACTCAAATCATTTATTTCAAATAAACCATTTACAGGCACTTTTGAATTGTCAAGGAGTCAGTCAGTCAGAAAGTTGAGGGTAGTTGCTCGTTCCAAACAGTAGGTTTCTATGGAGAAGAACGAGCAAGAAACTCCATGAACACTCTTTTAAAATGAATAGAGTATTACAAAAGGTTACATCACTCATGTTGAATTTACGGGACACAAATGTGAGAAAAATGTAACAAGTTGTGCACGTTAAAAGAGGTCTAGAGACAATCATAAACAATTCAAAATTAATTTAAAATAACCGAGGCTGCTACGAGATGACCAGTCCCAGCATGACACATGAATCAGCACCACGTAGCTCAACCATTTTGAAGGGAACCGAATGATCCGACACATGCGCCACCATCAGCAAGACATTAAAGTAAGCATGACATACTCCCAACCGCCAGGGCATATTCAAGTCAATGAAAGATATACCTCGTAAATTGTAGCTTTAAAGTATATAGTGCTCACATGTATGTGCTATGCAAAATTATACAATACTAACACATTGAGTTTATACAATGCAAATATAATTTAGATCTACATCTTTAGCAGCTCCATCAAATGCTAATAAATTAATCTATGAACCCTTGTCATTGTGGAGCAGGACCAGCATCCAGTCAAGTAGTTTTATCAGTGATGTAATCACCCAACTTATAATATGCTCGGCTGCATAGTGTGCGTTTTATATAAGACTTAAATTTCGTCTCATTTAGTTAAAGAATGTAGGGAGGTATTTCATTGTAACAATATATCTCGTATTCCAGTACATCATACAAAATTAAATGACATGGGATTAAGGCATACAAAAACAATACTCTTTGCATAGTATACCAGCGGAACATCATGACGCTTCCAACGATACTTTATTCATTAACTAGCTTCTGCCCGCGACTTCGTACGCGGATCCTATTGCTTATGCCAGCGACAACGGGGTCGGCAAAATCGAAGATCTGAAACGTCTGATGTCGAATTCTAAGAGCCCGGGGACGGGAAAACAACGGGATGCGCAAGACGATTCGAGACGTTCAAAAAGTACAATTTTGAATCATACCTCCGATGGCGGAATATGTGGCGTAGTCAATCATAATTGTATACGTAAATGCACTCCGTTCCTTATCAACCCAAGAAAGGTCGCCATGCCATCTGAAGGATCGGATGTGTCTCAAGATATAGCCGTAGCTATATCTTGAGGCACATCCGATTCTTCAGATGACATCGACATTCTGTTCAGAGAATGTCGAAGTCGATCAGAATTCAAACGTTCGTTGCGCTCTTCTTCTGTCTCTTCATGCCGTACTCCAGCAATTATTTCTCTTTCACTTTCTAACTGATTATGAATATTTTGTTGTGTACGTGTTCGGGACAATGTATGATAATCTCGATCAGCAGTTAGTCGCGCATCACGTTCATCACTCGTTTCAAAAGACCTGTTAGTAGATGTGCGAATACGCTGAGAACTCAAGCGTGATTCTGTATCGGTAAATGCATGGCGCTGACGATCAGCGGACAGTCGCGCATCACGTTCCGCACTTGTCTCTAGAGACCTAGAAGCAGATGCGTAGATACGCTGAGAACTCAAGCGCAATTCTTTATCCATGCAGTCGTGCATCATATTCTTTACTGGTCTCTAGAGACCTGGATGTAGATGCCTAAATACGCTGAGAACGCAGGCGTTCTTCGCGATTTGAAGAGGTTTCCACGGAGCGAGTTGCAGTCTGATGTTCTCGAACAACATCAAGTCTCTCCTGACGCTCTTCGGTAGATTCTTGGGAACTTATGATCCTCAATCTTTTAGCTCCTTTGGAATATTGGGAAAGATTTGACCTCTTTCTAGGCATGGTTATAGTTTTATTGTGAAGATACCTGATCAATTAAAATCTAAGTGACTGCTCCCCTGCGTTACCGGGTAGGCTACCGTGTCACGAAGATAAATCTAAAAAGAAATTAAACACTCAAATAACATAAGCCCAAAGGCATATTTATTCAATAAAATAAATAAATAAATGGGAGTTTTGGCCAGTAGAGCCAAATTTTCAATGATATACCATCGTCATCAAAAATCAGTCCTAAACTGTTTCCGCCTTACCGCGTGGAGGTACTCCCACCTTATTATAATATACAGCGAAATTAGTGATAGCTTTACAGTTAAATTTTAAAAATGACAGCTTTGATTTCCACGTCAGATGTTTCTGATCTTCGATTTTTATAAGTCAACAGGAAATGCCCATCAGACCGAACAACTTTTGCTAAGACGTCATTAATGTATGTGTTATGGTGTAGCTGGGCTCTTGGAGTTCCACATCAGGTGTTTCAGATCTTCAAATTTATTCTCTCATCAGAAAATGCTCATCACGTGAAACAATTTTTGCTACGGTACCATTTTTGTATTTTTTATAGTTTAGCTGGTCTGTTGCGGTTCTGCATCAGGTGTTCAAGTTTCCAAGATAAATTATAGCCTATATGTTGCCCAGACTTAATACCTCTACAACAACAAAAAAATTATTCAAATCCGTCCAGCAGTTCCGAAGATTAGCGTGTACAAACAAACAGACAAACAGACAGACAAACAGGCAGATTTTTTTTTTTTGCATTCGTGCTCTATTACTGTTTCTAAACCCCCCTCAATTATTATTTTTTTAATATATTCAATGTACAGACACAGTTTTTTTACTGTTTTATTATATGTATAGGTTTAGCACGAATAGTTGAGGAGATATGCGCATACAGATAAACATACAGAACCTACATGCATAGACTGCTGAAAACATAACCATCCATCGGCTTTGCCAAGTAAAATACATTGAATTTGTGCTAGGTACACCTAGCTCTCAATACTTATGAAAATGTAATAGTGTTAATCTACTTTTGTTGCTGACCGTACCTACTCTTTCCATCCAAAATCTGGATGAAAAGCGCACGTAACACTGACAGCTGCCTCGGGCCCCCTCTACCAAAGAAACGTCACATCTTAAATATTCTCGAAAACTGACAACTCTTTGATAGGATAACATTACAAAGCTTGCCTTCGCTTTATGACATTTGACGCATCTTTGTTGTATGCACAAAGCGATGGCCAGAAGCAATTTAAGCTCTTGCAGAGACGTCCGCTCGTCACGGTAGCTGACAACGGTGTGGCGGTTGTGTTCGCAATTTGAAATACGTCACCGCCTGCGGCCAATCAGCTTTGAGAACGGTATTACTGTTTCTGTGGTTTTCTTTTGAAATGTTACTGTTTTCTTTGCGAAGATGAAATTATTCTACGAAGGTATGGAGAGTCAGCACTTAGAAAATACATACTATGATTTATTTCTGCTCTTCTTATGATTCTACAAGCCGAGTAAACCGTAGATAATCTGCTAGTTTTCCACAATTAGCAGGCCATAGCCGCATAGCATATTTACCTAAACTTCAGGTGTTGGCTAAGTATAGAATAGACTCTTGTATCCAAAAAATTCCGCGATTCCGTGAATATCTTAAAGTCCAAAAATAACACCAATTCCATAACCGATTTGACGATCTATTAAATCAAATAAATATGCATTACATTTGTTTTGCGATCTAGAAGTCCCTTAAGTACTTGTTTTTCGAATCTAGTAAATCCTTTATCCTGTCCTCCGTCCACAGCATCGAAAAGTTAACCAAAAAATATATATATACCCATCACTGGTCGACTTTGAAGTGCCGTGCTTGACTGATGCGGTGAACGCCTGGAAAGTGGCTTGCCCGGATACAGATCGGCCCGTGAACCCATCTTCCCAGAGACAGTGGGATGAGCCGCTCTGCAGGTTGGTACGGAATAATCTAATTAATACGTCCACCAATTCTGCTGAGGGTGTCCGCCTACTGGTTGTGGGTGAATGGGAGTCGGGCCTCTGGCTTCAGGCACTTCCGTCACCCAACATCGGTACTATGCTGTGTGATAATACCTTCCGACTCGCTACATGCCTGCGTCTGGGCGCTCCATGCGAGGCTCCACATCGTTGTCAGTGCGGTGAAGCAGTCGACTGCCTCGGACATCATGGCCTATCCTGCAGTAGGAGCGCAGGCCGAATGGCACTGCACGCCAGCATCAATGACATCCTCCGTCGTGCTCTTGCCACCGCCGGGGTGCCTGCTATTTTAGAACCCAATGGCTTGGCACGCGACGATGGAAAGAGACCTGGCCCCTTATTCACAATCATTCGATTCGATTCCGTACCTAATCGAAAGTCAAAAGATATCGAAGATGTCCTTCAACCGCAATTCACAAATTTGAAACCGAATAATTTTGACAGTTCAAATTTGATACGAAGACTGAAGTCGGAAATGAGATTGTCGAATACGGTTCCTTACCGACACGGAAACGGATCGAATGGTTGTGAATAAGGGGTCAGATAGGATGACCATAATGCCTTGGAAGTTGGGTAGGCCTTTGGTGTGGGACGCAACATGTGTCGATACCCTTGCGCCATCTCATCTTCCTAGCACAACGTGTTGTGCTAGGGCGGCTGCTGCAGGTGCCGAAAACCTCAAACGGCGCAAATATAATAACCTTCTTGGAAGCTATATATAATACTAGCGACCCGCCCCGGCTTCGCACGGGTGCAATGCTGATACTAAATTAAATACACTACAGAAAAACTATGAACGTTGTATATAAAAACATAGCGGCCCGCTCCGACTTTGCACGGGCATAAAATATCTCCCCGCACTGCTCCGTCCGACCGGTACCGCCCGCCGCAAACGCAAATTTTTAATTTGTAATATCTCCGAAAATATTTGTGTTGTGTGTATATGTATTTAATATACATGCTGTAAGGAACCATATTGATCTATATTAATTGCACACTGTATTTAAGGTACTTAATTCGATAAGGATTAATGCCGTATTGCTTAAAATAGCTTCGTAAATAAGTCATTTTTTCACGTAAAAAGTAAACAATAAAAATTGTTAATGTGGGTTATCCCTAAAAGATAAACATATACCATCGCGGACTTTTTTGTAGACCTTTTTATGGTGTACAATACTGTAGTACATTAATTTGATCTTACTCGTAGGGTTTAGGCAGCGTTTTTGCTAAATTGCTAAATAAGCCCAAAAAAATAGGTTAATTTACGACATCACGTTAGAAACCTCTAAAATTAGCAATGTTGCCTTAGTATATGATGCATGTATTATACATATAAACCTTCCTCTTGAATCACTCTATCTATTGGAAAAAACCGCATCAAAATCCTTTGCGTAGTTTTAAAGATTTAAGCGCACATAGGGATATAGGGACAGAAAAGGCGACTTTGTTTTATACTAAGGTACAGGCGCCAATGAAGGCCCGCTTAATTTCAAAACCTCGTAAAATCTTGCAGATAAGTAAAGTAAAGAAAAAAGATAGTGGAAGTTGTAATATATTTATTTGAGAAACAAGGTATCTAAAAAAGTAGTACAGCTTTTGGCATTTTAACACAAATGTAAACACTTTTTAGTAACTTGATATTGGGCTATCTTGGGAAGCTGGTCGCTGAAGATGGCCCGAAAAATAATAATGAAAGTATAAGCATTATAAACTTTTAAACACTTTTAACATAAAACATCGAAATAAAAACACATACTTCCCATAACATTATTCATAAAAGGTAAAAAATCAACCAAAAATTTAAATGTGGGCTATCTTAAATCTATCAAAATGAAAATAAACTATAAAATAAAAACAAACCACTAAATAAAATAAAATTTAACTTCGAGATCAATATTGACTGTAACTTATCAAAAATAAAAATAAATCAGTTTTTTTTTTCTAAAATTTATTTTTTTGTTGTCATTCATTAAGGGAATTATATTATGGGCCATGATAGGAAATTACACCCGGGTTGAGTATAATCTCGTAAAAATACAAAAAAAAGGACATAAAATAATAACACTCACCTGTAATTCGCTTATAAATAGATTAAATATGAATTTTCACATTTTAGAGCAAAGAGATTTGTTTTTAATTCGATAATTTTCAAAAGGATTTAGATAATGCAGGTAATAAAACGTGTATCGTCTTGACATGAACAAGCAAACTGCCATCTGTCTTCAAAATGGCGACGCGCCGGTAATGAAACAGACTTGCACTATTGTCTATAGCACCAAAAGCATAAACCCGCGAAATTTCAAATGTTTCGAATAATCATAACTATATTTTTTTTAAAGTGGGCTATCCTAGGAGCCGGGCCATCTTCGGCGACACTACCTTATGTAGTGATTTGAGCCGTTTGGGGTGGAAAGTCTAGGGCCATGGGGTCCGAGTGCCCATATTGTTTATCGTGACATCGCCAAGCGGCTGGTCGACTCTTCACGTGACCCGAAGGCTGGTCTATTCTTGGGTCAAATAATCAGCATTGCCATACAACGTGGCAACGCTGCCAGCCTGTTACTCCCGTTGACAGCGATGTGGATGAGTTTTTTGATGCCCTTTGAGGTCCTTGCCTTTTTCTTGGAATTGTAAATAATTTTGATTTTTATGATTTGTATCTGGTGAATAAATACTTTATAAAAAAAGAGAAAATTGTTCACATATTTTCTATGCTGACTGTTCCGACCACTTACTTCAAATATTAAAAGAATATTTTAATTTACATTTTTGTCTAAAAATCCTTAACTTTTAAAAGTAACTAAGCAGATCCTTTCTAAGTATCCAATATTCGCCAAAACATAATAGAGGTTCCCTTAGGCTTTGCCTGAAGGCTCAACTCTTTGAAGTTCGCCTCATCGTCTGCCCATCACTTTGATCAAGTGAAGCGCAGTAATTAAAGGTTGTCATGGCAACGCGTCTGTCTGGTCTGACTGTCTGTCATGCAACAAGCACTATTTGCCAAGCGATGGATTTTCATTTATGACGCGTGATGACCATAGGTTAAGGATATGTGGGACTTTTTAATTTCCTCCTGAGTTTTTACACGCTTTTTATTAGCTTCACCTATATGTTTGTATGTTTGTTTGTAACCGACTTCTTTGGGCGCGATTTTGACCCACTTTAAACGGCCAGATTTCGTTCAAACTTTGTAGATTTATCGAGGACCGATAATTTGATAAAAATATTCCATTTTTCAAACTAAAAAGTAAAAAACAAATAATAGTTTAAAAAACTAAAAACACGCTTTTTATAGAAAACCAAACTAAAAAATAGAAAATAAATTTTAATAAATTTAAATTAAGAAAAGTGTTAAAAAATTCAATAAACATAAATTAATAATAGTGTGAATAAAAAAAAAATATTTTATTTTAAAAAAAGCTTGGGGTGCTTTTTAAGATATTATCAAAATGATAATCACTCTACTCATATCTGTCAATAAAATATTTATAACTATTGACACCATGCACCCCACGCTTTTTTTAAAATAAAATATTTTTTTTTATTCACACTATTATTAATTTATATTTATTGAATTTTTTAACACTTTTCTTAATTTAAATTTATTAAAATTTATTTTCTATTTTTTAGTTTGGTTTTCTATATATTTCGTTAATAAAATGCAAACACATTTTCGTTTAGGTATTCTTGTAACCAAGAATAGATACCTAATGTGTTCTGTGAGTTGGTTGCCTATGGTGAATGAACTGTCAAACGTAAAATAAAAGTATTGTGGATGTTTGCTGTTGTATCGTGGACTGTGGTGTGCTTTGCAATGTAATTTCTTACGAGAGAAAATTAACAGTGATGATGAACGCTACTATATCTAAGTACGCAGTGTCATAGTGGTGCTCTGCGATTTGTTAATGTCAATGATCAAATGTCCACTTGGTTCTCCCACAGCCTTTACAAACGTGCGAACTGAGTCTTCAAACATTTATATCGGACCTGTCGCTCGCACTTACAGGCCGGTCTACCCTATTGTTGTATGTAATCGTTTTTATCACTTTTCGACATTCCTGTTCTTCTTTCGTATCGATGATACATCTATACCTAGATTTAACTATTTTAGCCTCATTATATGGCTACGTTTTTAGGGTTCCATACTTCAAAAGGAAAAAACAAAACCCTTATCTTTACTTTGGTGTCCGTCTATGGTACGATTCAGACCAACCGGCTCGCATCGGCCCGGGCCGGGCGGCATTTTATAATGCCGTAAAGAACATTGAAATGTATCAACAGTAATTACAGTTCATATTTGCATGCAACTTACGCATAGTTACCTCCGTCGGCATCCGTGTCACAGAATGCATTCGGCTGTCGCGACGGCCGACCGGCCCCGACCGGCTCCGAACGGCACTGTCGGCATCCAATCGGCTGCCGTCGGGTCCGTTCGGAGCCGGTCGGCCGTGCGTCGTGGAATACAAACGGAGATTACGGTGCAGCAACTAACGAATCATTCAAGTTATGTTCTTCAAGCGACAGTTTCAAAAATGGATACGGAAGAAAAACTAATTGCTTTAGTTCAGATATATGATTGTCTTTGCTGTCGGCTGCCGCGGCACGCGTACGGCTACCGCGGCAGCCGTACGCATGCCGCGGTAGCAGTACGGCTCCGACGGACGCGTTCGGCTGCCGCGGCACGCGTACGGCTCCGTTCCGATGCGGCGCGACGCGAGCCGGTTGGTCTGAATCGTACCTATCAGTTTATCTCGGGAACGCGAGGAGGTATCGCGTTGAAAGTAAAACCATATACTCAAGTCTACAGTCCCTTGAAGCTGTGGAAAAAACCAACTTCTAAGTTAACGTGAAAAAAAGATACAGCCGTTTATACCGCATAAAACGTATTTTTCGACACTCTAAAGGGAATCAAAATTTATAGGGTAACTACTTCCCGTTGACCTAGAACTATAAAATTTGGCAAGTATTATCGTCTTATATTACAAGTGGAGGAAAAACCCTGAAAACGATACATTTGTAATGAAATCATAAAAAATATAGTCTTTATTTAAAGTACGTAATAATAATAATAATAATGTGCCGATAATTGTCACAGCCAATGGCTTAATTGCCAAGAGCCTCGACCAACATCTAAGGAGGCTCTCGTTAGGCGGCTGGATCAAGAGCTTGATTCAGAAGGCAGTACTTCTGGACACGGCCCGCATTGTCAGGAGGTTTCTCTCTCTGGAGCCCTGACCGCCGGTAGCTTGGACCCTGTTCCCGATACCGGTGGGCTACTATTTTTATATTATTAAATGTTTTTTATTAATATTTAAAAATGTAAACTATGTGTATTTAAGATAAATAAACGAGAATAATAATAATAATTCATTTATTTCAGGCTGCATAGGCCCATAGATATACCTTAACCTAAACATACATATTTTATAATTTCTAACTTGTCGTAATCAATCATCGAGGTATGCGCGGTCAAATTGTATGGGTGACTAAATTACGGAATTTGAACGGAACCCTCGTTGGGCGAGTCCGACTTGCACTTCGTCTGGTTTTTTTATATTAGAATGGGCACATTTTTTATGTAGCTATCTCGCGCTAGGAAAGGACAATGCCAGAAACTCTATAGAACTTTGCCCCACTCAATAAAAGTCATGTGCAATATATAGCATCTTACTGATTATTTATTGCTGATAACTACACATTAGTCTTAGTGTCTGTAGAACTTGCGGTTTCCGTTTAAATCTAAAAACAATAATGACATTGATTATAGGTTCAATTGTATTTTAGGTAAAATGAGTTTGTATTTTGTGGGTAAGTACAGGTCGGTCAACGTAACTTGGCGCGTCTGAAGTTAGCCGATTAGCTGCGCAGTAGACAATTTCGTTCCTAAAAGTTCCATTGCGCAGCCAAACAGCTAACTGCAGACGCGCAGAGGCGTAACAAGGGTGGGGCAAGTAGGGCACGTGCCCCGGGCGCCTTTCGAAGGGGGGCGCAAAAATAGCCAATTATTAAATTTAAAAATCTAAATACAGTACAATAAACCATTAAGTATGTTATTTTCACTTTATTACTTCATAACAAACAATCACGTTGACGATTCCCGCGCTTCGCGAATAAGCGCAGAGTGAGCTGGGAACGCACCACTCCCTATGACTCTATGAGTGGTGTTCCTCCGGACACTCAAATCTTCAACAACATTCATAGAAAAGTTTAAATTATTAACGGGCATGTGTCCGGAACGCAACCTATGAGGAATTACAATTTGCTTACGATTTAGCTTCACATTGGCACTCCATGGTATGTGAGGAGGCTCACTTTGTATTGTCCTGTACCATATCCCATTATCGCGAGAAACAATGTCAAAATAATCTTTTTTGAAAAAAGAGAACCGCCTTCAAAACCAAACTAAAAAGTGATAAATAACTTTAGCACAGAACACATGACTTTAGTTTCGGAAGTCGGTGGCTTTGTTCTGTTTGTTGTTTTGTATTGCCACCGACTTCCGAAACTAAAGTCATGTGTTCTGTGCTAAAGTTATTTATCACTTTTTAGTTTTTTTTTTAAGGCGGTTCTCTTTTTTCAAAGAAGATTTTATTTTCCACTTTCTAGTGCCTCCTTGTCACCCAAATCCACTAAGTAACGGCAACACAGTTAAAACAGAGATAGAAAATCCTCCAAAGATGGATCGATGGAAGAAACGAAAACGTCTTCTCGGTATTTGTTGATTTTTTCAAAAAGCGCTGAATAAATTTCTGTTTGTTGATACTAAAACCTTCTCCAGAATGTACTTAACACACACTTTTATGAAAACCGCATCAAAATCAGTTCAGCCAAACGGGAGATAATCGCGGACAAACATACATATATACATACAAACATACGGGTCGAACTGAGAACCCCCTTTTTTACACGCTTTTTATTAGCTTCACCTGTATGTTTGTTTGTAACCGACTTCTTTGGGCGCGATTTTGACCCACTTTAAACGGCCAGATTTCGTTCAAACTTTGTAGATTTATCGAGGACCGATGACAATACACTAATTTGATAAAATTATTAAAAAAAAAAACAAAAAAACAAAAAAAAAAAAACATAGGTAAGTTGTTCAAAATTAGTTGCCGAAAAAACAGCTAATACTAGGAAGGTACTGCACAAGCGCCCCTGGTAGAATAAATGTACATAATATTTATAGATATAGATATAACCAAACTAAAAAGTAAAAAATAAATAATAGTTTAAAAAACTAAAAACACGCTTTTTATAGAAAACCAAACTAAAAAATAGAAAATAAATTTTAATAAATTATTTTATTTTAAAAAAAGCGTGGGGTGCGTGGTGTCTATAGTTATAAATATTTTATTGACAGATATGAGTAGAGTGATTATCATTTTGATAATATCTTAAAAAGCACCCCACGCTTTTTTTTAAATAAAATAATTTATTAAAATTTATTTTCTATTGTTTAGTTTGGTTTTTCTATAAAAAGCGTGTTTTTAGTTTTTTTAAACTATTATTTATTTTGAAGTCGGTTAAATACTCCTTCCACTGAGATGCAATTAATTTTTTGTATTTGATTAGAACTTCTGAGTATTCTGGTTTTAGATGTTACAACTCTGTGTTACGGCTGCGACGGTTAAAAAATAAATGAAAATAATTTGTAGATTTCTATAGTTGCGATGTTGCGACGGAGGCCAGTTATACAAAGAAATATTGGATATTCAAATGCTAATATCTACAATAAAAACCGTCAACCTGAAGAAATCAGAAGAACTACTTGAATTAAATTGTGAAGCGGGGATGAAATCGTATTCCAAATCTGCGCATTTCTTTTCAAATTCTGCTTGTTTACAATTGCAGTATCCATCGCAAGATGTGAGCGATCTTTTAGTACGGTCGTACTTATACTGTGCTTTTAGAAAGATCAAGAAAGATTAGGCGACCTAGATTTGCTCAGTGTAGAGCGAGAAGAGACAGATAAAACAAATTTCGAAAACATCATCTATATGTTTGCGTTCAAGAAGACCAGAAAGGTGCAGTTGTAAATGCAGTTGTCCTATTTACGGATTTACATTATAAAAAAGATAATAAATCTCTGTTTTGTATGTAATATGATTAATGATTACTGTATCTGTTTTAAGATTTAAATAAATACATAGGGGCGCAACTAATGATGCGTGCCCTAGGCGCCACTATCGGTTGCTACGCCCCTGCAGACGCGCCAAGTTACGTTGACCGTATTGTATTTCGTAATCCGCAAGTTCTAAAGAAAAACAATTTAGTATAGAAAGGTTCTATATTCATTAGAATTATTTTCATTAATTTACTTTTTCTGTACATGGGTGGGGCAGGATCTGGCATTGTCATTTAGTAAATAGGACCACCCGGGCCACCTAACAGTAAATAGATAAGTTTATGAGTCACCACTTTATTAAGACATGTGTAATAATACCTACAAGTCACCAGAAGCATTGCGAGTATACAGCATAAGCTCGACAAATGGATGTGCGATTAATACTTTTGCATTAGCAATGTACTGCGATTCATAATGCAGAGGTACACACGGCTACACATAAAGCTATACATTTCCAGTATAAGCTGATCTCGCCTTGTATAGAATTTCCTTACAACGAGAGGTCAGCTTAAACTGGAGATGTATAGCTTGATGTGTAGCCGTGCGCACGTTATGTTAACAACCCTAGTACCAGGCTAAAATGTATGCCTTGTCTGCTATGGAATTTTTACTAAGAACAACAGTCAATTCAACATTGTCCACACAATTTCTATCTCACAGACACCCTACTCGTCTGTCGTGTCCACACACGGTCCGAAAAGTACTCAACGTAAAGCGGCCCACTCACAGCCCGATTTAATCAACGTACGTCACTCCATAACGTCGACAACTTGACGCTGGACGTTGTCGCACAGAAAAAAGTCGTCAATAGATGTCAGATGCACTGATATAATCTGTATTATTTGGCTTCGATTTTCAGTTCTGATGCCATTTTTAACCGACTTAAAAAAAAGGATTATCAGGTTATCAGTTCGACCCGTATGTTTGTATGTATGTATGTTTGGCAGCGATTATCTCCCGTTTGGCTGAACCGATTTTGATGCGGTTTTCAGAAAAGTGTTTGTTACATTCTGGAGAAGGTTTTAATATACAACAAACCGAAATTTATTCAGCGCTTTTTGAAAAAAACTACAAAAACCGAGAAGACGTTTTCGTTTCTTCCATCTTTCCATCTTTGGAGAACTTTCAATCTCTGTTTTAACTGTGTTGGGTGATAATGAGGCACCGAAAAGTGGAAAATAAAAACTTAAAAAAAAAAAGAGTTTTTTTGGTGTTTAGTAAAAGCAGTACGGGTCTATAGATCACCCCCAGAGGCTGACTGGAGCATGGAAATCGGCACAAAGCAAAGTGAGATCTATACCGGATATGGGTGAATTATAATGATGACTTGCTAAGACATCATTATCCCACCAAAAACATTTTCATGTAAAATGTTGTCCTCCAACCTGGCAAAGAGTTCCTGTAACTAGAAATCCAAAAAGGCAAAAAATCTCAAGTAGTAGTCCCTCTCCCGAAAACGTCAAAACCTCAAATAGATTCACGGGTCTAACAATCGATCTTACTGAACCCAATGCTTTACCCAAAGATAAACGACCCACTAAACCACCACCAATAGTTTTATATGGTATAGAAGACGTCAATAAGCTCACTGAACTACTTGAAACTGTTGTTGAAAGGAACCAGTTTACTTTCAAAATTGTCAACCGAAGCCAGATGAGAATAAGTAGCTTAGACATTGAAAGCTATAAGCAAATTATAAAAGTAGTGCGAGAAAATGGGCTGATTGGTCACACCTTTAATAGAAAAGACCAGAGGTGCTTCAGAGTGGTAATAAGAAACCTGCATCCAACAACTCCAATGTCCGCTATCAGAGAAGACATTGAAGCTACAGGAAACACAATCACTGGAGAAATTATCAATGCAAAGTTCGGACCTGACAAAAAACCAACTTCCACATTTTTTGTGAATCTTGCACCTGGACCAAATAACAAAGCTGTGAAAGAACTGAAATATATATACCATCAGTCAGTCGTCATAGAGGACCCGAGGAAGCGTGAATCGATAGTCCAATGCCAAAGATGCCAGCAGTACGGGCACACAAAAAATTATTGTATGCGCCCATATCGTTGCGTTAAATGTGGACAGTCACATAAAACATCAGAATGCCAAAAACGGGACCGCACAACACCTGCTCAGTGTGCCCTATGCAACGGTTCACACCCTGCGAATTACAAAGGCTGTGAAATACACAGGGAAATCCTTCTAAGACGTTCAAAGACAACATATCCAACAGCAAGAAACTACCTAACGCAAAACCCTACAGCTGAAAAGGCAAAAGATAAACCAGGGCTAACTGATAAAACAGTTGAAAATTCTGAAAACACAGCAAGAAAGTACAGTGATGTCACACGAAACAAAAAAGAATCAACCCATGAAATAACTAACTCACAACCACTTTTGAACCTGGAACAGATACTGATTAAACAGACTGAAAAATTTGATCTAATCCTTCAACAAATGAGTACCCTAATGATGCTCATAACACAACTCGTAGACAAATTATCCAAATGACTGCATTTCGGACTGACCCCAAACAAAAATGACTCGGAAATTCTGATGACTCAACAAAATTTGGACCTGTTGTTGATATCTGAAGCTCATTGCACCCCTGCCTCAAATCTTAAATTTAAGAATTATGAGTGTTATATCACTTTACATCCGGACGGGACGGGACATGCTGGCACTGCGATTATTGTCAGAAAATCACTGAAACACCACATAATGCCTGAATATAAAACCTGCCACATCCAGGCTACGACAATAGCAGTCGAAGACAAAAATGGCAGTTTCAATGTCTCCTCAGTGTACTGTCCTCCGAGACATAACATATCCAAAGAAATGTATACAGACTTCTTTGAGACTCTTGGTAATCGGTTCGTAGCGGGCGGAGGATGGAACTCCAATAACACGCACTGGGGCTCTAGACTAACTACCACCAGAGGAAGACAACTAAAGCATAGCATAGAAGCTAATAAATTATCTACAGCTTCCACGTGTGAACCCACATACTGGCCAGCGGATACTTCTAAAATACCAGACCTGCTCGACTTCTTTATTATGAAAGGCTTTTCTAGTCACTATGTAAGGTGCGAGTCCTGTTACGACAGCTCGTCGGACCACACGCCAGTACTGCTCACTCTAAGTACGGAGGTTATAGAACACGAAAGCCCAGAAAGGCTGTATAACAACAGACTGGAATTCATTCAAGGAATACATTGACGAGAATATTAAGCTGAATGTTGCTCTTAAGACACCTGATGACATTGAAAACGCAACGAAATTCATCACAAACCTCATTCAGGTAGCATGCTGGAGGAGCACACCTGTGTTGGATTCTAAAAAGCGAATAAATAACTACCCTCTTGAAATAAGAAAAGCGGTCTTAGAAAGACGGAGGTTGCGCCGAATCTGGCAACTAAGCAGACTGGCATCGGATAAAACAAATTTTAACAGGCAGTCGTCACGTCTAAAGGAGTTTCTACAGACTTGGCACGATAAGACTCTTGAGACTCAACTTGAATCGCTTACACCCTCTGCAGCCACTGATTATTCACTGTGGAAATTCACAAAATCGTATGACAGACCACAGCTGGCAAAACCTCCGCTGAGAAACAACAATGGCTGGGCACGCACATCGCAAGAAAAGGCAAACCTATTTGCAGATCACTTATCAAATGTGTTTACCCCGAATTACGCTAGTGACACAGAATCTGAAATAGAGGTCGAATCTATTTTAACCCAGCCTATGCAAATGTCGCTCCCACCTGCACCGGTCACAGTAAGAGAAGTTTGGAGGACTATAATTGGCCTGAAAGATAAAAAGGCGCCTGGTTATGACCTCATTACAAAGGAAATCTTGAGAGAACTTCCAAGAAAGGCAGTAGTTTTCCTAACCATGTTGTATAATGGTATACTAAGGGTTCAATACTTTCCGGACCTTTGGAAGGTGTCGCAAATTCTCATGATACACAAGGCAGGGAAACCAGCAAATCAAGTCACCTCGTATAGGCCCATCAGCCTTTTACCAATCTTGTCAAAAGTCTGTGAGAAATTGATTCTTCATCGAATTATGCCTCTATTAGAAAACAGTAATACCATCCCAAACCATCAATTTGGATTTAGACAGCAACATTCCACTATTGAACAGGTACATAGGGTAGTGGAGAAAATACGAAAATCACTAGAGGAAAAAGAATACTGTTCATCTGCGTTCTTGGACATCCAGCAGGCATTCGACAGGGTCTGGCACGAGGGTCTTCTCTGTAAGATTAAAACAAGTCTTCCACACAGCTACTACATTCTTCTGAAAACATATCTTACGGGGAGAATCTTCCAAGTAACAGAATCTGAATCCAACTCCAAATTTTACAATATAGGAGCAGGCGTGCCTCAAGGCTCGGTGTTGGGACCGACTTTGTATACCTTATACACCTCGGATCTACCACAGGTGGAAGGAGTCATGATTGCTACCTATGCCGACGACACAGCCATAATGGCGAGGTAATAAACAGCCTAAGCTGGCCACAAAGCAGCTCCAACAAGGCTTAGATGCTATCGCAGAGTGGCTTCAAAAATGGAAAATTAAAGCCAGCACAACAAAGTCGGTGCAGGTCACTTTCACACTGCGAAGAGAAAACTGTCCCCCTGTATGCCTTGAAAACTCTACATTACCACACAAAGACTGTGTAAGATATCTGGGCATACACTTGGATCGCCGCCTGACATGGAACCAGCATATCAAAAGCAAGACAGAAGAACTCAATATTCGGCACAGAAAACTTTACTGGATGCTGAATCGCAATAGCAAGTTATCTACAGATAACAAGCTCCTAATTTACAAATCCATACTAAAACCGACTTGGACATATGGCATTCAGCTTTGGGGCAGTGCAAGCAATACAAACATCGCAATATTGCAAAGAATACAGAACGCAATATTAAGAACAATAGCGCAAGTTCCGTGGTTTATTACCAACTCTGAAATCCACACACATCTAAACATGACCACTATAAAAGAGGAAATTAAGGCTTCATCAAAAAAATATCAAAAGCGACTTGAAAAACATCCAAATGTACTTGCGGCGAGTCTAACCACTCGCAGCTACCAAAAACGTCTCAAGAGAAAAGACGTACTCCAGTAGAAATTACGGATCACCACCTCGAAAAAATTTAAAATGTTGCCAAGACGAGAGCAAATGGCTCGCAGTGTCAAAAAGTTATCAGATCTCTACGTATATAATCTCTACTTTTCTAGCATTACTTCACAAACTCTACACCTTCTACGTTCTACGTTCTACGTTAGGGGGGTTTGGTTTCCGCACTTAGTCCTTAAATGTGGACCATTGTACGTGAGCCATGGCGGCCGATTACTCCAACCAGCCCACCTCCCTCCAGAAGCAGATCAGTCTTCCCAGTCCTCTCAGGGCGTCCGCAAGTGAGCTTGGTGTTCCAAGGGTTTCCCTGCGGATCTGGGTGACACCAGTGCACTCAAGGAGTACATGCGCCACCGTTTCTTCTGCCTCCATGCAGGCTCTGCACAGAGGACTATCGGTGATGCCTAGGGTGTGAAAGTGTTTGTTTAGTGAGCAGTGTCCGGTGATGGTCCCCGCCACCAGTCGCAAGCTGTCTCTGTCCAGGTGCAGAAGGCGCCTGGTCAGCTTCGTATCCGGGGATGGTATAGCCTCCTTGGATTGCCTGCACCCTGGTGTCGAGGTCCACCATTTTGCCGCCTGTGTTTGTGTGTAGTCTTTTTCCCAACTTCTTAACTGATTAAACGGGATGGGCACAATGGGTTCGGGTCCGATGGCTTTTGTGCTGGAACCCCTCCTGGCGAGTTCGTCAGCCGCATCGTTACCTAACGATCCACTGTGCCCCTTGATCCATTGTAGTGTCACCGTGTTGCGGTTTAGTACCGTAATACGTTCTAGTGCATTATGACATTCTAGTATTAGTCTCGACGCGATCTGGTATTTCTCTAAGGATTGAAGGACTGAGGCACTATCGGAGAGTATACGGATGCGCGTATCCGTGACCTCCCTGGCCTCGATGGCATGTGCTGCTTGGATGATGCCTACGCATTCTGCTTGATAGACAGTGCTAAGCATTCCTAGGGGCTTGGATATTTTGATGTTTAGGTCTTCAGAGAAGACTCCGACTCCAGTACCTAGTTCGGTTTTTGAACCATCGGTGTAGATCCTTAGCTCATTTGGGCCTGAGTAGTCCCACAGTTCCGCTGTGAGCTCTATGTTGTAGTGTTTCTGGAAGCAGTGTATTTTCAGGGTTCTGTCGTTGGGTGATGCCATCATGGGCTGTCGCTTGATTGCATCCTCTTTTATCCGTGTGTGTTTAATTCTGGAATCTCTGCTTAGGGTGCCGGATATATCAAGCCTGAAGGTCGCTAGGGTCGCCTCCTCTCTCACGACAAGGTGTAGAGGTGGCAGTCCCAGCATCGCCTGTAGGGCCGCAGTAGGTGACGTTCTCATACTGCCGGTGATCGCTACGCAGGCTAGTCTCTGTAGTTTCTCAAGCTCTTTCTGGGCTGTGCTCAGGTTGGTCCTGGGCCACCAAACTAAAGAACCGTATGTGACAATTGGTCGGATAACTGTAGTGTACAGCCAGTAGGTGATTTTGGGGCTTATTCCCCAATTTCTGCCAAGCAGTCTTTTGCATTGCCATAAGGCTATGCTGGCTTTTGTGGTGATGTAGTCGGTGTGTTTTGCCCAATTCAGCTGTTTATCCAAATATATGCCCAGGTACTTGGACTCAGTCGATAGGCTTAGCGTGGTTCCAAAGAAGTGTGGTAACTGTAGTGTTGCCAACTTCCTTTTCTTTGTGAAAAGGACAAGCTCAGTTTTAGTGGGATTCACTGTTAATCTATATTCCTTGCACCAGTCCTCTACTATCTTCAAGGCTTGACGCATAAGGTTGCATAGTGTGTTTTCATGTGTGCCGTTCATTATTATGGTTATATCGTCAGCGTAGCCTACCGTGAAATAGCCTCTGTCATTTAGACGCCTTATGAGGCTATCTACCACAAGGTTCCATAGGAGTGGCGAGAGGACACCTCCTTGCGGGCATCCCTTCGCCACAATGGCTCTTGTGGTGTCATTCACCGTGACTTGTACGGCTCTCAGTCTGAGCATGTTGGTGATCCATCCTCGCAGGGTCGAGTCCACACCGTGCTCCTCGAGAGCTGCGTTGATGCTGTGGAATATGGTTTTGTCAAAAGCACCTTCTATGTCAATAAAAGCTGCTAGTGAGGAACATTTGTGGTCTATCGCACATTCGATCTTGGAAATCACACTGTGCAGTGCTGATTCTGTTGATTTCCCTGTGGAGTAGGCGTGTTGTTGTTTGTGTAGTGGCAGCCCTCGAAGAGGTCCGTCCCGTATATGTCTGTCACAGAGTCTCTCAAGGGTTTTCAGTAGGAATGATGTCAGGCTTATTGGCCTGTACGCTTTGGGATCTGTGTAGTCCTTTTTGCCTGGTTTGGGGATGAAGATAACTTTCACCTCTCGCCATGCAAGTGGTACGTAGTTGTGTGCTAGGCAGGCACGATAGATCGGGACCAGCCATGATGTGATGAGATCCACTCCCCACTGCAGTAAAGCTGGGAGGATTTCGTCTAGGCCTGCAGATTTGTAGGGTTTAAAGGTTTTAATTGCCCACCTTATTCGGTCTTCTGTTACTATGGTACGGGCTCGGTGCCAGTCCTGGTTGTTTGGTGTGTGTGTTGGCTCACTTGTCCATGTCCTGTCCTCGGAGAGGCTGCAGTCTGGGAAGTGAGTTTCTAGTAGAACTTTACTTGTTTCAAGTCCTGTTTTCGTATATGTGTTATCTGGGTTTTTCAGAGACCCGAGGGACTCTGAAAAACCCAGATAACACATGCATGGAACTCTACACCTTAGAGCCACCTTCATTATTTTTCTGTTAAACAATAGTTCTTTTAGTAACATATATTATACATTTATTGCTTTTAAGTATGTACAATATTTACAAGAATAATAAAATAGAAAACCTAAAGTATTAAACTAAAAAAATAAGAAATACCTAACACAATAAAGCATCATAGAATTCGTCCACATCGCCGTCAACTGGAAATGTACCCAAATAGCCAAGCCTCATACATATTTTGACTAAAGTGTAGTTTGTGAAGTAAGGCTAGAAAAGTAGAGATTATACGTCGAGACCTGGGGGCCAAGTCTGCTATTTTTATAATTTCGTCATTCCAACACGATTCCATTGTCATTTTGCAAAAAGTTCGTAATCTGCTAAATTCATAATGGTCGATCATTGGTCGGTCGAATTATAACCAATGACTGCACAATGACGTTCTAATGGTAGGTCACTGAACAAAGGAACTGTCAAAATTTTAGCAGATTACCGCCTAAGTCAGTCATTCATTTGTCATTTTGTACGAGATTACCATTCTATATCATTTCTTTCAATGGCGTGTCAGTGGTTGACCAATGGAAAGTCATAATGACGCCATTATGTTAGTAGATTACCAAACTTGTCAAAATCAACAATTATGAAATCAATGATAGACTATTCTGACATTATTGTAATAGCAGACTTGAGGCCCTGATAACTTATTGACACTGCGAGCCATTTGCTCTCGTCTTGGCAACATTTTATATGAAAATATTTTTGGTGGGATTTCACTTGTTTTTGTAAGTTGCGAAGACCATTTTTTTTGTTACTTTTTTCTAGTTTGGATTGTTTTTGTTGTTTGTGTAGGTACATACTAATACTTACTAGCTTACATACCAAATTTCAGCTTTCTAGGACTTCAGGAAGTACCCCAGAATTTTGACCATCAGAGAGTGAGTCAGTGAAGAAATCGGGGTTTTTTAGATATAAATAATATTTAAAGTATAAGAACTATGCAATTAAAACTTTATATATTTAATAAGTCAACTATTTACACCATATCTCGAGAATTTTGTTTATCTGGCATAATCCAAACCCAAGTTATGAGAATTCAGAAAAACGACGAAGCGCTTCAACAAAAGGTAGGATAGTGCCACAGAATACTTAATAGTACTATAATGCCCTACTGGCGCTTCGCTTGGCTCGTCTTGGCGGGGGCACGGGAGTGCTCCCAGATCATATGCAGTTGTAGTATGTTGGCCCTCTAGGCAAACAAACATAAACCATGTATCACAGTCGTCTTAAATCGTGATCTAATCCCCATAAAGTAACTTGCGAGAATGCATATGCCATTAGAACACCATACTTAGGAGGCTAAGGAGTGGAATTCCCTGCCTGAGTCTGTGTTTGAGCTACAACCTGGGAGTCTTTAAGTCAAGAGTGAATAGGTTACTTCTAGGCAAGCGTGCTCCATCTTAGACCGCATCATCGCTTTCCATCAGGTGAGACAGTGGTCAAACGTATGCCTATCAATAGACAAATAAAAAAAAAAAAAATCTTAGATCAGTCTTAAGCCTCTAAGTCGATCATGGTTACACTATGCTTGACTCAGTCGGTCCGTGGATGGGTGACCAGTCATATAAAACTGAGAACCTCTCCGTGCCTCGGAAAGCATTTGTAGCGACTGTCATTTGTAGATCTTTGCCACTCATTATAGGTAGTCAGAAGTCACAAGGTCTAACAATGAGGGCTACCGTATTTATGCTCACCAGTTGGCGCCACTGTCGAGTAAGGTCCCAAAGATTATTATTACGAGCGTGAAAACATATCGTGAAAACGCGTGAAATCATTTATACCTTAAAATCGTACTGTAAAAATATCGAGCATGCCGTATAGTGTTTCACAGTCCCATTTTTTTCGGAAAAAAAGAAGGAATCAAGTTTCCGAAAGACAAAACTATCTCAAAGTACTGACATTAATTGACCCGTAACTCATGTAAATCTCAGGTATTGCAAAATATTCACAACGTTACTCTAATTACGTGCTAATCTATACTAATATTATAAAGCTGAAGAGTTTGTTTGTTTGTTTGGTTGAACGCGCTAATCTCAGGATCTACTGGACCGAATTGAAAAAATCTTTTTGTGTTGGATAGTCCATTTATCGAGGAACGCTATAGGCCCATGCGAAGCCGGGCCGGGTTGCTAGTTAGGCATAAACCCGCGTGGCCCACCCACAAACAGTGTCATTTGACGTTTCGGAGACCTCACCCTACACTAGCGCCTCTAGCGGCGAACATACGCGATAGCCCTCATTAGCCTTACCAAGGGGGTATCGTGTTACCCAGTAACTCGTTTGTGGAGGTAAGACGCAAAATTATAATAAGAGCGATAGAATATCGAAGGCCCCAAGTCCCTATTAAGGCTTGTGTACTATCGCGGACTTTTCCGCGTGCTCAGTTAAAAAAAAATCCCTTGTCGCCTGCGAAGTCAACGGGGCGGGGCTAGAGAGCGCTTCCATCTTTTGAGTGCAAGCAAAAATTAACTTAGTGGTGGTCAGGCGAGTGTGTCCACGATAGTACGTGCCATTAACCTTGAGCATTTGGCCCGTACTGAATTTGTGGACGAATTCGGCGATGATGTAGACGCAGTCTTTAATCGGACGCATTAAAAATAATACATATTTGTAAAAAGTAACAAAACCAAATAATTTTCCATTGTATTGCAAAGCAGTAGAGATTATATACGTAGAGATCTGATAACTTTTTGACACTGCGAGCCATTTGCTCTCGTCTTGGCAACATTTTATATGAAAATATTTTTGGTGGGATTTCACTTGTTTTTGTAAGTTGCGAAGACCATTTTTTTTGTTACTTTTTTCTAGTTTGGATTGTTTTTGTTGTTTGTGTAGGTACATACTAATACTTACTAGCTTACATACCAAATTTCAGCTTTCTAGGACTTCAGGAAGTACCCCAGAATTTTGACCATCAGAGAGTGAGTCAGTGAAGAAATCGGGGTTTTTTAGATATAAATAATATTTAAAGTATAAGAACTATGCAATTAAAACTTTATATATTTAATAAGTCAACTATTTACACCATATCTCGAGAATTTTGTTTATCTGGCATAATCCAAACCCAAGTTATGAGAATTCAGAAAAACGACGAAGCGCTTCAACAAAAGGTAGGATAGTGCCACAGAATACTTAATAGTACTATAATGCCCTACTGGCGCTTCGCTTGGCTCGTCTTGGCGGGGGCACGGGAGTGCTCCCAGATCATATGCAGTTGTAGTATGTTGGCCCTCTAGGCAAACAAACATAAACCATGTATCACAGTCGTCTTAAATCGTGATCTAATCCCCATAAAGTAACTTGCGAGAATGCATATGCCATTAGAACACCATACTTAGGAGGCTAAGGAGTGGAATTCCCTGCCTGAGTCTGTGTTTGAGCTACAACCTGGGAGTCTTTAAGTCAAGAGTGAATAGGTTACTTCTAGGCAAGCGTGCTCCATCTTAGACCGCATCATCGCTTTCCATCAGGTGAGACAGTGGTCAAACGTATGCCTATCAATAGACAAATAAAAAAAAAAAAAATCTTAGATCAGTCTTAAGCCTCTAAGTCGATCATGGTTACACTATGCTTGACTCAGTCGGTCCGTGGATGGGTGACCAGTCATATAAAACTGAGAACCTCTCCGTGCCTCGGAAAGCATTTGTAGCGACTGTCATTTGTAGATCTTTGCCACTCATTATAGGTAGTCAGAAGTCACAAGGTCTAACAATGAGGGCTACCGTATTTATGCTCACCAGTTGGCGCCACTGTCGAGTAAGGTCCCAAAGATTATTATTACGAGCGTGAAAACATATCGTGAAAACGCGTGAAATCATTTATACCTTAAAATCGTACTGTAAAATTATCGAGCATGCCGTATAGTGTTTCACAGTCCCATTTTTTTCGGAAAAAAAGAAGGAATCAAGTTTCCGAAAGACAAAACTATCTCAAAGTACTGACATTAATTGACCCGTAACTCATGTAAATCTCAGGTATTGCAAAATATTCACAACGTTACTCTAATTACGTGCTAATCTATACTAATATTATAAAGCTGAAGAGTTTGTTTGTTTGTTTGGTTGAACGCGCTAATCTCAGGATCTACTGGACCGAATTGAAAAAATCTTTTTGTGTTGGATAGTCCATTTATCGAGGAACGCTATAGGCCCATGCGAAGCCGGGCCGGGTTGCTAGTTAGGCATAAACCCGCGTGGCCCACCCACAAACAGTGTCATTTGACGTTTCGGAGACCTCACCCTACACTAGCGCCTCTAGCGGCGAACATACGCGATAGCCCTCATTAGCCTTACCAAGGGGGTATCGTGTTACCCAGTAACTCGTTTGTGGAGGTAAGACGCAAAATTATAATAAGAGCGATAGAATATCGAAGGCCCCAAGTCCCTATTAAGGCTTGTGTACTATCGCGGACTTTTCCGCGTGCTCAGTTAAAAAAAAATCCCTTGTCGCCTGCGAAGTCAACGGGGCGGGGCTAGAGAGCGCTTCCATCTTTTGAGTGCAAGCAAAAATTAACTTAGTGGTGGTCAGGCGAGTGTGTCCACGATAGTACGTGCCGTTAACCTTGAGCATTTGGCCCGTACTGAATTTGTGGACGAATTCGGCGATGATGTAGACGCAGTCTTTAATCGGACGCATTAAAAATAATACATATTTGTAAAAAGTAACAAAACCAAATAATTTTCCTTTGTATTGCAAAGCAGTAGATATTTTTTTTATACTCTTTTGATAAGAAATTAATGAGTAAAATAGTTTCATCTCAATGATTTGGAGATGATTTGACATTTTTTTTTCTTATTATGTGATACAGATAGAAAAATTGTAGCTAAACCAAATTACGTATCATAACATATACATTTCTAACAATTTTTCTCAGATGTAATTTTCTCTGTAAATGCCGACGAAAAGTTGCTTCATCTGCATGCTTCTTTCAAGCTTTTTTCGAGAGAGCAGCCAACCCCATCGAACGAACTTCGACGCGAGCGTGATTGAAAAGTTTTTTGTTTCAACCAACGCAAAGCTCGAAAACAAATGAGTGAGTGAGAACGCGATAACATCACAGGAAAATTGGCGCGCGGAAATTTCACAGAACTTGTTCCAGGACATACGTGTTTTTGTAAAAGCCTTACAAGATTTAGGTAAAAATGTATGTAATTATTATGTTTAATGTATGAGTGCATTATGAACGGCCAAAGTTCAGATAAAATTGTGCTAAAAAAACTGATTTTCGGACGTGTTTACTGAATTGGTTTCTGCCACAGATTTATACCACAAGATACCTGTGTGTTAAAAATATTTGGAAAATGTTTTTTTATAACGCCGTAATCGCGTACGAGCGTTTGTATGGGAAATATGACGGGTTGGGCGCTCTTAAGTCTGTCATGTACTTAGTCGTGACCTTGGCGTGTCTTGGTCTTGGTTTATCATACACTAGCACTTTGACCGTGACTTGGTCCGTCCACGTTAATTTTCTCAAGGATTCTTTATTCTTTTTCAATTAATAAATATAGCCTATGTCACTCGAGGATAATGTAGCATACTAATTGTGAAAGATTTTTTGAAATCGGAACAGTATTTTTTAAATTTATCAATAATAAGTATAAAGCGGAAAGATTTGTATTTTCAACCGACTTCAAAAAGAAGGAGGTTCTCAATTCGTCTGTATGTTTTTTTTTTAATTTTTTTTTGTATATTTGTTACGCTATTTCTCCGGCAAATGTAAAGCGATTTTGAAAATTCTTTTTTCGATGGATAGGGTATGCCTCAAGGGTCATATAAATTTTATCGAAATTGATTCAGCAATTTTTGAAAAAGTCGTCGGAAAGCAAAAAAATATAGGTACATGGATGATGTTGTAATGTTCTCATCGTGTAGTTTCAATCTCTGTTTTGATTTGATTTGGATGATTTGATTGATTTGGATGATAAGGAAGTACTAAAAAGCGAAAAATAAAAAAGCATTTTTACAAAAAAGACAACCGCCTTCAAAAATCAAAAAGTGAAAAATAATTTAAAAACAGAACACACATGACTTTAGTTTCGGAAGTCGGTGGCAATACAAAACAACAAATAGAACAGCCAAGCCGCCGACTTCCGAAACTAAAGTCATGTGTGTTCTGTTTTTAAGTTATTTTTCACTTTTTAGTTTTTGAAGGCGGTTGTTGTATGTTTGTAACAAATATAAATTACTATACTAATAATAATAATAATAGAAAAACATACTAAAATACAAATATTTCCGATTTATTATATAATAATAATACTTATTATAAAGCGGAAATATTTGTATGTTTGTAAGGAATTTTAAAAACTACATTTCCGTTTTCAAGAATTCTTTCACCATTAGAATGCTACATTATTTTCGAGTCAACATCATCATCATTTCAGCCGAAAGTCATCCACTGCTGGACATAGGCCTTCCCCAAGGGGGGGTTGGCGATCGCAGTATGGTTGTTACAAATGCACAGACAACGCTGCTGCCCATTCTCTGGTACGTAAATACCAACTGGAGGCATTGGAAGTCATCGATAGACGTGCCAAGAGGCTCATTAACAACGACTCCCTGGTTAGGGCTAAGCTCCATAGCCTTGAACATCGCCGCACCGTTGCTAGCCTTTCGGTCTTTTATCGGGTACATTTCGGAGAGTGTGCTTTGGAATTGCACAATTTAATTCCCCCATCCCCGTTCCATCATCGGACGAGCAGAGATACGGCGAAGTGTCACCGCTATATGGTTGAAGTTCCACGATCTCGAACCAAGCACTTTGACTCCACATTTATTGTTCGAACTGCCAGACTGTGGAATTCCCTGACCGCCTCTCTGTTCCCTGATAAGTATAATCTGGGTATCTTTAAGGGGGAAACGAGTGAACCGGTTCATCGTAGGCAAGCGTGTTCCAACTTAGGCCGCATTATCAGGTGAATTGCGGTCAAACGCAAGCCTATTTAATAGTAAAAAAAAAAAAAAAAAAACGTCATTTAGTCGCCTATACGACACCCACGGGATGATATGGGATGGTACTATTCTTTACGTCCGACACCATACGGACACACGACTAACATAGGCTAACCGTAGACGACTGTGGAGAATTCCCCGCAAGCTGAGCCGTCGTCGCGCGTCGGCTTGATTGCTATCCAGTGACATAAATAAAAACAAATACAAGAGTCCTACCGGCTATTGTTTTACCGGGAAACCCTTTCCTGAAGAGGAAGTTCCCTTGTGTGTGTGACGTAGGTAATTCCCTACACCGCAAATTACAGGAAACTGTCTGCTCCAATTAAGTATTTGTCTGGAAACTGTAAATGAAACATTTTAAATTATATACCAATTTTAGTTTTACCTTGTAGTTTGTCCAACCGCGTTATTAGGACGGTGGTTGAAACCGCAGCTGGCCAGTGGCAAGCCAAGGTCCTAGGTTCAATGTAAGGCCAAATCTTATATTATAAAAATCTTCTGTGCGTGTGTATGAAAGTAAACTCCTCCTAAACCGCTGTACCGATATCGATAAAAAATGTTGTGTGTGTTCCAGTGGATTCGAGAATGGTTTAGATTCACAATTGGACCCGGTAGGTGGCGCTGCAATCGAGTTGTAGGACTTTTTTTTTAAGGGCAGGATAACGTCTGCCAGGCCCGCTAGTATTCATGTAAATTACAGAGTTATTGCCTTGGGAGTCATAACGATACACTGGGATGTACCGGATAAGTAGGTGTGTGTTTTTTACAAAACCTATTTTTCATGGATGTCTAAATAGAGTCTAGATCATTACGCCATCTCCGCCTGGGCCTGCCGAATTTTTAGGGCTCAGTACTTCAAAAATAAACTAGTTTTTACGGAAAGTGTTAAACAGAAGATTTTTCCCTGTCAGAAAGGGGATTTTTTACCGTGATCACTGTGATCAGCATACCTACTAGACTGATGAACTACTGCTGATCCTGCTTCAGCGAAACTGCGCAATGAAACCAATGTGTCAGTTCTTGTTTAAAGTGGAACAACAAGGCAGACGGCGTGTCATTTCATTATACATGCTGTGATTCATGCTCGAATTAATGAGTCAGGCAGGATCATTGCGTCCCCACTGACTGGACATAGAGTAGATGAATAAGTGGGACAAGTTTCTTTTTGTAACTCTTTATTTAAATTTTCTTTAAATCCGTAATTAAACATTTAAATAAGATATCTTAAAATTATAGTTTTCTATAGCTCCTGAGTTCTTAATTTACCATCGATCTAAAAATGTATTTCGAGTAGTTCATACTTTATATTGCTATTTTATAATATTCTTTAAACAAAGCTTAAAAATAAATATAAACACATAATATGTACGTGGTAATGCTGCTAGCCTTTTGGGCACTTGTCCCATTGAGAGCGATGCGGACGAGTTTTTTGATGCCCTGTGAGCATTGTACATATTATGTGTTTATATTTATTTTTAAGCTTTAAATTATAGTTAGACATGTTTTTATTGGAACGAAGTTTTGGAACGAAGTTCCTTATCGCGCGTTGTGAAAGGGGGCTAGACGGAAAAAATTCTTACGAAAAGTTGTCACGACATTTGACATTTCGTCATTCATTTGATTTAAGAGCCATCTATTAACGTTATTGGCGCAACTGTGCTCTTCGAGATCGAATTACGAACGGCCAATAGATGGCGCAGAAATAATTTATTGGTCTTTCTATCTAAATAACTACGCATTGTACTAACATGTTAGAAAATGTTAATCTTTAAAATTACTTACTTACAATGTAAGCAGCCATAATAACTTTTCATTCCTCGCTTTTTTTTTGCCCTGGCTTAAAGCCACTTAAATTCACTTTAACGCATCACATTAATTAGTGAAGGAATTGTAATAAAATTGTAATAAAATTCCTTCACTAATTAATCGAAAGGAACTTCGTTCCATCCGGGTGTCCCTTGACACCTCTCAAGTTTTTAAATGAATTTAAGTGCAGTACCTGCGAAAGCGTGCTTTGTTAGTTTTTTCAAACTATTAACTTATTTTCTCATTAGTGTTTTAGGCAATATAAAGATTTTATTGTAACATTTTTATTAAAACCTAACCTAACCTTAGTACCTGGTACTAACACTGACTGTGGGCATGCTAAACAGCGCGGCCAGTGGTTTTAATAACAATTTTAAACTAGGCCTTAGTTTTGAGGAACGGCAAAATTCGGCGCGTTACACATACACATCATCAACACCACACTTAAGTCATTTTTTTTTTATTTGGGACAAGCCCGCTACACTATTCCCTAACCACTGTAACTCCTGTAAGCCAGAATCAACAGTGGCGACCACCAGAAAAGCGCCAGAGCAATGAAGCTCGACGAGTCCCAGAGAAACGATTCAACTGTCTTGAATCCCGCAACGAAATTAATCAGAAAAGAACAGCGGAGGAGTAAGAAAAACATATTTTCCACTTCCCTCCAAATCAAGCAGGAGACAGAACAGAACTAGGCCAATAGGCACAAAGGGACGTTTACAACTGGGAGAAACCCAGTTGCTAAGCACCACGGATTATAATTGACATAATTAATGGGCCCTAAAAACACTTAAGTCAGTCTACTTTTTTACCGAATACCTAAAAACACCACCCTCATCAGCATCAGCCGAAAGACGTCCACTGTTGAACAAAGGCCTCTCCCATAGAACGTCGACATAATGAGCAACGACCTGCCGCTTGCATCTACCGGTTACCCGCGACCTTGATAATGTCATCGGTTCATCTGGTGGGAGGCCTACCAACGCTGCGGCTTCCGGTTCGTGGTCACCACTCTAGAACCTTTCTTCCCCATCGGATAACGATTCTTCGAGCGATGTGGCATGCCCATTTTCACTCAGCTTGCATATTCTGAGAGCTAATTCAAATTCAAATTCAAATCTTTATTGCATATCACATGTGTTTATAAGGTCTTAATAATTATAATATTATAGTTCACATGGACCCTGTCGGGCACAACAATATAATAAAATATGAGTAGTAGCACAATAAAAAAACAAAAAAAAAATATAAATTAAAAATCATTCAAAATTCAATTCAATTAAAATAAACAATGTCACAATTTAAAATTAATGTCATCTAAATTCAATTACAAGCTCAATTAAATATATTCATATAAATAAATAATATTAAAATCATGATCATCCCAATTGGATGTAGTCATTTAAAAAATCATTTAGTGAGTAATAACATTTATCCACCAATAGTTTTCTAAGCCGTTTATTAAATATTTTGTCATTTTGTTCCTCTTTTATGTCATTTGGTATTTTATTATATATGTCGGTGCTATGTCGGTGACCTCAGATCTTGGGCGTATTTCCTCGTTCCGGATTCTGTCGCGCAAAGAAACTCCGAATAGTTCTCTCCATGGCTCGCTGCGTGACTCTGAGCTTCTCTAGGAGGCCAGCAGTTAAGGATGGGTGTTTTAGGTATAAAACATACCTAAAACTACCTTCCTTTTTTGCAGACTTCTTGTCTTTCTATCTTCCTGACTGTTACACATAGCTCTATGCCTGGCCGTGGGCCTTGCGTCAGCTGTGCATCACCGCTCGGGCAGGCGGTACGTACCTACCTACCTGTCAATCGTCCCAATATTGGTGTGTTCGGCCCCAGGGACCAGCAGAGAGCTATGCTCGGCTCTCTCCATAGCTCGCTGCGTTGCTCTGAGCTTCTCTAGTTTCTGTTCCATAAGTCAATAACTCGAAATTATCGTCAAACGCTAATAAGAACATATAAAAATGCTTGAATATAAAATTTCCGACCATAATAATAATTATTATTATTGACAAAAACATTAAATACCTATTATGATCGGAATTACTATTAGTACACTGCATTATCTTTCTTTTCCTGTGGTCAGTTGAGCTTAGTAACACATTTAAATACCATACAATTAACCAGTCTAGAATCGAAACTATTTGTCGAAGGCCGTGTTCTAAGAGCACTGATTTTATTAAAATGAAGATCACGGTAAGAAATTATTTTATATAATGTTTTTGAGTATATATTTTAAGGAAATAGTGCTAATTGATTTTAAATAAATTATGTGGGGACATTTTTCACACACGGCCATCTGACCCCAAACTAGGGAGACCCTGTACTATGGGTGTCAGACAGCTGATATACATACACAAATACATTTTTTTTTGTAAATACTTACATATATAGATAAACAACACCCAGACACAAGGCAAACACAAGTGCTCATCACACAAATGTTTACCCTGGGCGGGAATCGAACCCGCAACACGCTGCGCAGCAGTCGATCGCTCAGCCACTGCGCCAACCGTGTCGTCGAGGTTTGGTCTTGATGATACTCAGATTATATTTATCGGGAAACAGTAAGGAAATGGTAAGGGTTTGTTGTTATTATTATGTTTAAAACTGGTTTAACTGTCCATTCAAGGAACTTTAGTTTATTTCAATGCGATCGACTAGTTGAATTCCTAATTCATTGGAATAGGATTAACGTATTTTTAGGGTTATATTAATAATTAGTAATAATAAATTGTCTAGTGGCAAACAATTTTTAGCAAAGACCTTGATTTTGCGCTATGTAGGTATAGTACCTCTCAATTACATAATAATATGTGGGAACATTTTCACACACGGCCATCTGACCCCAAACTAGGGAGACCCTGTACTATGGGTGTCAGACAGCTGATATACACACACAAATACATTTTTTTATTTTTAAATACATATATATAGATGAGACATGAGTCGAGTTCTAAAAATTCATCTCTAAAGGAAAAGGAACCAAAATTTCACGACTCTAGGTCAACGGGAATTACCCTTTAGATTTTGATTGCAAAAATATACGGCATAAACTGCCGTAATTCCGAATTCACTACCCGCCCCTCTGTTTCCCGATAAATTTAATCTGAGTATCATCAAGGCCAAACCGGGACATCCTAGGCAAGCGAGCTCCACCTTAGGCCGCCGCATCATCACTTAAGACCACGTGAGTTGGAGCCGAACGCAAGCCTATTAGAACATACAAAAAAAAGTCTTAATGACTGTCTGTTTCTAGCTGTTACTCATGGCTCTATGCGTGGCCATCGGCCTGGTGTCAGCTGTCCATCACCGCTCGGGCAAGCAGCCCGCACCTGTCAATCGACCCAATATCGGCGTGTTCGGCCCCAGGGGCAAGCGCGTGCCGTGGTCCTGGATGCGGGCTGGCGGTGAGGTCAAGAAGCCCAGACCTGTACCAGGTAACTTCGTCTTTATAAAGTATTTATCATAAATAATATTTATCACCATAAACATACAGTGTTCCGACAGGGTCCATAATTGTGACTAATTTAATTATACCCCTACGAACTACATACATTATGGTACGTAATAAAAATTTGAGAATTGAGAACAGGAGTCATTCTTATAGGAGGACCACCAATAACGGGCTCGACCTATTGTAACAGGTCACTATAGAGGACCCTATTATGTTACTTGTAATGCGTGGTGATTGGCAACCTGGCTTCTCCGGGTCCAGTTGTTAACGTCCCTTTGTGCCTATTGGCCTAGTTCTGGGCCTCAAGTCTGCTATTACAATAGTGTCAGAATGGTCTATCATTGATTTCATAATTGTTGAATTTGACAAGTTTGGTAATCTACTAATATAATGGCGTCATTATTTATTATTTTTTTATTATGTTTTTCTTTGTAAGAAATGATAGAATGGTACTCTCGTACGAAATGACAACTGAATGACTGACTAGGCGGTAATCTGCTAAAATGTTGACAGTTTCATTGTTCAGTGACCTACCATTAGAACGTCATTGTGCAGTCATTGCTTTTAATTCGACCGACCATTATGAATTTAGCAGATTACGAACTTTTAGCAAAGTGACAATGGGATCGTGTTGGAATGACGAAATTATAAAAATAGGAAACTTGGCCCCTTGGTCTGCCTCCTGCTTGATAATGAGGGAATTGAAAAAGATGCTGTTTTTACTCCTCCGGTGTTCTTTTCTAATTTATTTCGTTGTGGTGGGATCCAAGTAATGAATGAATGAATCGTTTCTCGGGTACTCGTCGAGCTTCACTTTAGCAACGTATTTTTTTAATTATTACACCTATTACAAAATATGCTTTTAATTATATTTAAATTAGGTATATACAATTTCCGTATTTAATATGAGCGCATTTGCAAAACGAACTGACGTCATTTCTGCTGAGCAATACGGCGTCCAGTAAGAGGCGTTTTCGTCAAACTACCGCGAAATTTGAAAAATTAAAATTTAGATGCAGTTTTATGGCACTTATCGATAGAATAAAATTTATGTGTTTTTTTGGTGGCATATTAGCACTACAGAATTTTATTGAGACACTTTTCAAAAATGGGTGTAATACCGTATTTTATTGTTTTCGTAACCAACGTAAATCTTTAATTAAGTTTTACACCTTTTACAAAATATTATTTTAATTATTTTTAAATTATATTCAATTAACATATCTAATATCAGCGCATTTGTTACACAGCGAACTGAGGTCATTTCCACAAAGCAATATGGCGTCCACTACAAGCCGTTTTGGTCAAAGGACGCGCAAGAGAAAATTTAAAATTTTGATGCATTTTTATGGCATTCGATTGAACAATAATTTTGTGAGCTTTTTGGTGTCATATTAGCACTACTGAATTTAATTGAGATACTTTTCAAAAATGGGTGTAATACCCTCAGATTATCAAACAAAAGGCAGATAGACCGCGGCGGCGTTCGAGTGAAGCCACAAAAGCATAAACAAATTCAGTAATGAATACCTACAATCTCGTGATTGTATTTGTTTTTTTTTAACAATGCTAATACAAATAAAAATTCAAAAGCGAGTGGACGCCATTGTGTAACAAATGCGCTGATATTAATTAAGATAATTGAATATAATTTAAAATAATATAATAATAATAATTTAATAAAAAAATTACGTTGGTTACGAAAACAATACTGACTCGTATCAATACAGCGCGAAGGGTATTGTAGGTATTCGTTTTTTAATTTGTATTTGCTTATGTGGCTTCACTCTCAGTGTTCCCCACGGTCTATCTGCCTTTTGTTTCATAATCTGAGGTAATACCCTATTATATTAATTATTTTTGTTGATTACAGCTCGTCACCTGGAAGTTACGAAGGGTGAATACGTGTGTGGTAACAAAATCTGCAAGATGCAGCCAGGAGTGGTGCCTAAAGGATGTAATGGTATCTGTCAATACCCAGTATTTGTATAATAGTGTAAAAGAACACAACTGACATATTATGGCAGATGGCACTGTTCTAAATGACACTGGAAATATTTTCAAAATTAAAAAATCTTTTTTTAAATTGCTGTGTATGCAATTTTGTTTTTTTTTTTATATTATCCTCAATGAAAGCAGTAGGACGAAATCTAACGGAGGTACCCCCATACCTGACTGAATTCTTTGTACAAGAGGAAAATTTTTGGTTTAATATACTTCAGTTGGATCAACAGAAATAACATACCGTCGTCGTCGACCAACTGATAGGACAAAAAAGTAGGCCCACGAGAAAACTCTCGATATTTTTTAACTTTGGTAGGTAGGTACTCTAAACAACAACAATGAACCGAGTCATTTTTATTAAATCAGAAAACGAACTTTCGACTGTACACCATATCACATGCGAGTGACAACGACTCCCTTGTCAAAGTTGAAGCCAAAGCATTTATTTGAAACAGGCACTTTTGAATTGTCAAGGGGTCGGTCAGTTAGTCAGAAAGCTGAAGCTAGTTGCTCGTTCCAAAACGTAGGTAGATCTCTATGGAGAAGAACGAGCAAGAAACTTTACGGAGGCTCTTTCAAGTTATTTTTACAAAGTACTGGTTACATGATTCTTGTTGCTTCTTTATGTAGGTACCATCTGAAAACTGAAGGTAATCGAGCAATACAAAACATAAAAAAGAAGCAACATAAAATCCATGGTGGGTAAGAGCTGACCAATCTCTACTGACAGCGCCCGTTCACGAACATGACGCGTGGATCAGCACCATTCTTCATCTTGTTAAGGTTAAGCTCCAGAGCCTTGAACATCGCCGCACCGTTGCCAGCCTATCGGTCTTTAATAGGGTAAATTTCGGAGTGTGCTTTGGAATTGTACAATTTAATTCCCCCATTCCCATTCGATACGATACGGCGAAGCGTCACCGCTATACCTACGGTTGAAGTTCCACGGTCTCGAACCAAGCGCTTTGCTTCCTTATTTACCTACTGTGCGAACTGCCACACTGTGAAATTCACTGCCCGCCTCTCTGTTCTCCGATAAGTATAACCTGGGTATCTTCAAGGCACGAGTGAACTGGTTCACCCTAGGCAAACGTGGTCCCACCTTAGGCCGCATCATCACATAATATCAGGTGAATTGCGTCCAAAAGCAAGCCTATTATATTATACCCATACATATCTAAATTACACCTAATAGGTATTTAAAAAATAAGAATTTAAATTTGAAAAAAACACAATTAAGTACATATTATACTCGTAAAATCATTTATTGACTTCCTTTTTCTTTTTCCACGATTGCTCTAGTCCTCGGACAGTTACTTTCGTAAATGCACAATTACTTACCTAGGCGTTAAACAGACGAGTAGCACTTCGCTGTCAACAGAGCCAACTTCAGCTGCCGACAGAGCCAACTTCAGCTGCTGACAGAAGCAGCTGCTACAGTCGACAAAGCAACTGTTGCAGTATTCGACACGCCGACTGCTGCCCACCATGTTGACAGCTGTCGACGCTCATACTAAGCTGTCGCCATTGGTCGGTGTTCGCCGTCCTGCTGCAGTGGCCTCTGTGGACAGCTGAAGTTGACTCTGTCGACAGCAAAGTGCTGCTCGTCTGTACGAGGCCTTGATTACCACATCTAGACTAGCTTACTTTTGTACCGAATTCTTCGTTTAGTTTCATATTTTATATTTAAAGGCTTTAAAGTTTAAAGCTACCATTACAGTTCTTTAACCTCATGCGACAGCTAGCCACACACGTAGATCAGTACATATACACATACATATTTACCTAAATAACCCAATAAACCCACACGCAAAAAAAAAAGAAAAATCTTTGAGCTGTCTGTTAACTTTAATAATATTAGATAATAAGCCCTAGCTTCTCTCTCCTACTTACTTATTCACTGTGCCCGACAGGGTCCATAATATTGATCTATATCTAAGTTACCACCTAAGCTCACATTGTGGAATGTAATAAAGTATTGAGTATTGCTATTGCGTATTGAGTGAGTATATACTTACCTACTATAATCGCAGTCTCGAGAACTTTGTCAAAAAACGCTTTAATGAATACAAAATTCCCGTTTCCGACCAATAGGTGTTTAATGTATTAATCATCAGTTTTAGTAATTTATTGTTAGTCTACTGCATTACCTTGTTCTGTGGTTGGTTGAGCTTAGTAAACATTGCAATACAATGAACTAAGAAAACAACCAGTCTAGAATTGAAGCGCTTTGTCGAAAGACGTGTTTTTTAAACCACTGATTTTATTAAAATGAAGATCACGGTAAGAAATTATTATAAATATATACGTTTACACATAAGGAAATAGTGCTAAAAGATTGTAAATAAATGATAGTGGTGTGTTGTTCTATGTGTAAAACTGGTTTAGCTGTCAATTCAAGGAAGTTTGGTTTATTTCAATGATCAACGAGTTGAATTCCGTATTAGTTTAGAATACTATTAATATATTTTTAGGATTCCGTACCTCAAAAAGATAAAAGAACCCTAACAGGATCAATTCATCTGTCTGGCAAGACTTTATTTTTCAGGTAGGTACCTTTACGTAGAGTTAAGAAGTTGAAGTTAAATTAAATGCAGTCGTACAATACTTGCAGTTGAAGTATCGACAGTGATGTAGCACAGTAGTCCCATGAATGGGGAAAGATTTTTTTCAACTGCAAAATTAAGTTTGTTCTCCAATACGAAATCTTAAATTGTTTTGAGTGAAGCCGCGGGCAGCCGGTCATTGATTTGAGACGGAATCTTCAAGATGCAAGGCCTATAGTCGCACTTGTCCCGTAAAATCGATACTTAATACGAGTATGTACTTAATCTGGTGCTTACCTACATATACATACCTTAAACTAAATATCTGGCTAGCTCGGTGAACAACATAAACTAGTTATTTAAGTACAGAGACCAGAACATCAAGCTACAACATTCTGTCAAATTTCTTTGATAGATTTTCAACTTTAATCCAATGCTGGTTCATATTCAATTGGGAAAATTTGACTGTTTGGTATTGCTTGATATGCTGGTGTCTGTATTTATGTTAGGTGCTGTTTCATTCTCGTCTTTCTTTTGTAAACTTCAGAGAAATTGAATTTTTCAATCGACTTCAAAAAGAAGGAGGTTCTCAATTCGTGTGTATGTTTTTTTTCTATAAGTATTTGTCATGAAGATATAGGTATAAATGGAGCCAACACTTAGAACAAAAGTTTGAAACCAACTGTGGGCTGATGCTCTCTTTCTGAATGCATACATAAGAACGAGACAGTGATATGTGTTTTCTTTATCATATGTATGCATTCAGAAAGAGAGCATCTGCCCACAGTTGGCTTCACTTAGGTATTTAGAGTGTTGCCTCCACTTTTATCTGTAAGCTTCTTGGTATTTGTTAAGCGATTTCTCCGGTAAACGTAAAGCGATTTTGAAAATTCTTTTTTTGATTTAGCACTTTTTGAAAAAATCGACAGAAAGCAAAAAATATACATGGATGTTTTAATTTTCTCTACATAATCTATGTTTTGACTGTGTTGCGGTATCTTAATGGATTTGTATGATAAGAAGGTACCTACTAAAAAGCGAAAAATAAAAAGCTTTTTTACAAAAAAGACAATCGCCTTCAAAATCTAAAAAGTGTTAAATACTTAACTTTAGCACAGAACGCACATGACTTTAATTTCGGAAGTCGGTGGCAATTACAAAACATCAAACGGAACAAAGCCATCGACTTCCAAACTAAAGTCATGTGTGTTCTGTGCTAAAATTATTTTTTACTTTCTAGATTTTGAAGGCGTTTGGTCTTTTTTGTAAAAAAGCTTTTAACACACATAACTTTACTCTAACTTCTTGTCCTCCATCATGTCAACCTTTAGATGCCCACTGCTGGGCATAGGTCTCCCCCAAATCAGCCGTAATCGCCATGCTTGGCCGATGCTTGTTGGCGATCGCAGTAGGTTATATTGAAAAATAGTTTCTGTTTTGTTGTTGTAGTTGCTTCGAAAAATAATTAACACGTCTATACTCAGAAGGACGCTGCTGCTCATCCTCTGGTCAATATCCCTCTGTCGCCTTCTACGACACACACGGGTAGAAATGGGGTGGTGCTATTCGCAGCTGGCATCACACGGCTGGTCCTCCATAGCCTTACGAATGATTGTCTATTTTCTAGCTGTTACTCATAGCTCTATGCCTGGCCGTCGGCCTAGTGTCAGCAGTCCATCACCGCTCGAACAAGCGGCACGTGCTGGTCAACCGGCCCAAGATCGGCGTGTTCGGCCCCAGGGAGAAACGGGCGCCGTGGCCCTGGGCGAGAGCTGGTGACGGGGTCAAGGGGCAGAGACCTGTAGCAAGTAAAATCCTCATTTTAAAAGTAAATGAATATTTATTCTCATAACGTAATCAGATTTGGCAGTTATTTTAATATTATTGATTACAGCGCCACCTAGTCTCCTGGAATGGGACGTTAGGAAGGGTGAATACGTGTGCGGTAACAAAATCTGCAAGCTGCAGCCAGGAGTGGTGCCTAAAGGATGTAATGGTATCTGTCAATATCCTATCTAACTTTAAATAAATAACTTTATAGTATAAAATATTTTTATTAATACCTTAGAATTGTTTCACAATTAATAAGCAATAGAGGTCGCAATTCTAAAGTTGTAGAACATAACAGATAGATGGCAGTGTTTTAAATAACACTAGAAAATATAATATTCAAAAACCGTTTTCAACAAAGCTGTTGCAAACATTTTTCAACAAACAAACTTACTTCGTGGTCGAGAGAAACCGAACTTTTATTTGGACCTATTCGATTACATACTAGCACTTTGCCCGTGTCTTCGTCCGTGTGAATTTTCACAAGGATCCCTAATTCTTCTCAATTGATAAAAATAGCCTTTACTACTCAGTGATAATGTAGCATTTTAATGGTAAAGAATCTTTTAAATCGAAACAGTAGTTTTTGAGTTTATTCGTTACAAACATGCAAAAATACAAATCTTCCTCTACATATTAATGTAGTTATATTGGTTAGATAGAGTGTGATACATAAAAGACAGATAAACCAAACGGAAACTTGGTTTTATTGAACTTTAAAACTTTAGCGAGATAATTTTATCACATTGTTATTTTATATGACAACGTCTTGTCAAACCGTCAAAACATAATAGACAATAAAAGTAACAAAGACTTCTTACAAGACAAGGAGTTCATATCATTCACCCCATCCTTTTAAGACGAAACGTAATCTCGAAGGTAGGGCGGAGGCCTACGCTCTCGGGTAGAGCGACGAGGCTGAGGGTCTTCTATCAATGCCGACGGGCCAGGTTCCTCATTCAGAGATTGTGTATTTTCTGTGGTAGAGTTTGGTACGGGTATTTCTACAGTATCTTCGGCATCTAGGAAGATATCATAATTTTCCGGGATTGGAGCCAAGGACCTGTTCGAAACGGTTGTTTCACGACCATCCGGCAGCCTCACGAATGAATAGTCAGGATTGCTTTGTAACAATTCGACTTCTTCAATGGCTGGATCATATTTAGAATTTCTAATATTTCTCTTCATGTAGACAGGGCCTGGTGATAGCAGCCAAGTTGGCATAGATGAACCATTGGAAGATCGGCGAGGGTGACTAAACATCCTTTCATGAGGTGTGGTGTTTATGCCCGTGGATAACAGAGATCTAATAGAGTGTAAGGCAATAGGTAAGGCTTTCTCCCAGTCAGCAATTTCTAGATTATTAGAACGGAGATAAAGCTGGACCGTCTTCCACAACGTCCCATTTAGGCGCTCTACCAATCCGTTGCCCTGTGGGTTGTATGGTGACGTACGGCTGCATGCAATGCCAAGATTTGTCAAAAATGTTCTTGTTTCATCTGAGAGAAAAGAGGTTCCTCTATCGGTATGTACGTAAGCAGGAATACCAAATAAGCAGAAAAGTTCTTTTAAACACTTAATAACAGTCGCTGAGGTCATATCCTTACACGGGAAAGCGAACGGAAACCTGCTATATTCGTCGATTATAGTTAAGATGTATTTGTTAGAGGAAGTGGATGGCAAAGGTCCTTTGAAATCTAGGTTAAGCCTTTCGAATGGAGCTGTCGCTTTGACCAGATGCCCTTCATTCCTTACATATCTGGGTTTTACTTCGGCGCAAACACGACAACTAGCGGTCATCCTTTTCACGTCTTCTACAGAATATGGTAGGTTTTTGGAGCGTATCCAATGTACCATTCTTGTTACGCCGGGGTGACATAAGGAGTTATGAAGGTCAGCAAGTTTATTGGGAGAGCCATTTACAACGGCACAAACCCTGGATAGCGCATCAGCGGCAAAATTTTGTTCGCCAGGTCGGTAAATAATATCGTATTTATAACAGGATAGTTCAAGGCGCCATCTCTCTATTTTCTCATTTTTAATTTTACTCGTGTGGGTTTGATTGAACATGAAAGAGACCGATTGTTGATCTGTGATAAGTATGAAATGTCGGCCGATCAAATAATGGCGCCACTTGCGAAGGGCTTCTACGATAGCACATGCCTCTTTTTCTATTGAAGGTTGGCGCTTCTCTGAATCATTTAATGAGCGTGTGAAAAACGCTACTGGGCGGCCTTTCTGTGAAAGTGTAGCGGCGATGGCGAATTCTGATGCATCAGTCTCGACGGTGAACGTCTCTTTGGTGTCAATTGAAGCAAGAGATGACTGTGCGATGTCAGATTTTAGATTATTGAAGCATTCAAGTGCTTCTTTAGACAGGGGAAACGTAGTATCGACTAACGGTTTAATTTTAGCTGAAAAATTGTTGATCCATTTGGAGTAATGGGCAAATAGACCGAGAGTTCTTTTTAGAGAAGCTGAATCTGAGGGGGCTGGGAGATTTAGCAGTGGTTCTAGGCGTGACTTGTCAGGCTTGATAGTGTTGTTATTGATAGTGTAGCCGAGAAGGTTAATGGCGTCAGTTTCGAACACGCACTTGTTTTTGTTTAAAGTTAGATTATACTTTTCTGCTGCTTCCATGAATCGGCGCAGATTGAAGTCATGTTCTTGTTTGTCCTTTCCACAGATGGTGACATCGTCTAAGTAAGCGTAAGTACCTTTGAGCTTCTCCGTACGTATAATATAGTGAAGGGTTCTTTGAAAAGCGGCGACACCGTTGGTGACACCGAATGGTATGCGAGTAAATTGATACAGATTACCGCAGGCCTCGAAGGCAGTGTATATCTTTTCTTTAGGAAGGATAGGTACTTGGTGATATGCACTTTTCAAGTCAATTTGACTGAATAAGTTGTACTTAGAGACTGCGGTGACGATAGAATCTATACTTGGAAGGGGATATGCATCTAAGTCTGTGAATTTATTTATCGTTTGAGAATAATCAATCACTAGACGTTTGCGGTGATGTCCGCCTCCAGCGACCAAAACTTGTGCTCTCCATGGGGAGATGCTCGGCTCAATGACTTTGTCTTTGAGGAGATTTGAAATTTCATTAGATATGAATGATTGATCTTCTGCTGAGTGATGTCTGGAGCGAATGGCGATAGGCTTGATAGATGGCGAAAGGTTTGTGAAAACAGATGCTGGTGGTACAGAGGCTTCGAGAACGTTGCAAATCTTTAGGGATTCCTTTTCACCACCAAACTGCAATTCGAGAGAAGAGTGGGTTTTGAGGATGTCGTGACCGATGATAACGTCAGCACATAAGTCATTGACAATGAGCAGCGGTTGTTGCTTATAGATGTGGTTGCCAATCTGAATAGTAGCGTGACATACGCCGTTAACATAAGATACGTTGTTTAATGATGCGAGGGTTACAGCTTGTTTGCAGTGCTTCCTTTTTAGATTCATAGTTAGTGCCAAGGCGTTATCTATGAAACTGATAGAGCTCCCGGTATCAACAAGCGCATCGGCATTGTAATTATTAACAGTAATAGGGATTGTGGCCTTTCGTAAACTGGAAGGAGCTGCGGCACAGAAGGATGCAAGGGAAGTAGTAGGAGGTTCTTGAGATTCTTCCTCAGCATTTACAGTATTAAGGTTTTGCTGTTTTTGTCCAGCACTGCGACAAACGTTGGCAAAATGACCCTTCTTTTGACAGAGCTGACATTCAGCGTTATTTGCTGGACATCTAATTCTTGGATGGACGTTACCGCCACAAAAAAAGCACTTGCGTCGTTGCGAACTGCCGTTATGAGAGGTAAAAGCTGCTACATTTGGCTGTTGAAGATTTGCTTGAGGTTCGGTAGGTGCTACAGCATTCAACATGCTAGGAGAGGCAGGTAATGAATTTGATTGCAAGGCTTGAGAGGTATTCTCCGCGGTCTCGAGGGAAATAGCTAGATTTAAGGTCTCCTCTAGCGTCATTTCCGATTTTTCAAGCAGGCGTTCACGAAGTCGTTGTGTAGACAGACCTGCGATGAATGCTCCACGGATTGATTCACTTTGGTGCTCTTCAGCTGTGACTGCCTTGTAGTGGCAGTCGTACGCCAGAGAGGTAAGCGCTCTGCAGTACTCGGCTACTGATTCCCCAGGCTGCTGTTTCCTACAGGTCAGTTGGTGTCGAGCCAGTGTAATGTTCTTTCTCTTTTCAAAGGTATCGTTGAGGAGTTTGATAGCGGCGCTGTACTTTGAGCATTCTCTAATTATATTGAATATGGTAGGTGACACATGATTTGCGAGGAGCTTGAGTTTAATGACTTCGGTAGCAGATGAAGCTTGTTCAGAAAGAAAGTTTTCAAATGTATACCGCCAGTGAGTCCATCGTAAGTCCGAACCAGCGGCGGAAGGTTCAACCTCGAACCTTTCTGGACGTAGATAGCGCGACCAACTAGAAGACGGCGGGGCCTCTTTCTCCGACATGATATATTCGTAGATATAATTAAAGTTCAATAAATTGATACATAAAAGACAGATAAACCAAACGGAAACTTGGTTTTATTGAACTTTAAAACTTTAGCGAGATAATTTTATCACATTGTTATTTTATATGACAACGTCTTGTCAAACCGTCAAAACATAATAGACAATAAAAGTAACAAAGACTTCTTACAAGACAAGGAGTTCATATCAGAGTGGCCCCAATTAGCCCTTAACAGAGAGAGTTGGAAGGAGAGTGGAGAGGCCTTTGCCCAGCAGTGGGAAAATCCAGGCTGAAATATATATATATTGGTTAGATAGGTATTCATTATAAGTGTGATTTTAAATCAATGTGTATTATTATAGTTCATAGTCTGTTGAAATGTAAGGAGTGGTTGTCTACTTTTTCAATAATTGTAAATAATAAAATGTGAAGTATGTGAACACTAAAGAATGACAGTGTTGTATAACTTAGCTGTCATTCTTTATCTTTTAGTACTTTGTACATACTTCAATATAGTGTATTTTTATGCAAGGTCCATCGTATTCACGTATAGTTATATAACTATAAACTGTAAATGCAAAATATTGTACACATTATTTTTTAAAAGAGTAAGTATGGAGTTTCTTGCTCATTCTTCTTCATACGAAAAGAACTACCTTTTGGAAGGGGCAACTAGAAGGGAGATAAATAAATCTTATTCTAATTCATAAAAATTGGCCCAGCACATCAAACCATAGGTACCAAACTGTCAAATTTTCCCAACTGTATATGAACCTTATTGTTTCGCAATAAAGTAACAAATCTATCATGACAGATTTGTTGTGCTGGTCTCAGTGCAAGACAAAAAAACACAATTACATTTTAAAAATCATTTATTCTCCCCCTCTTTCTTCTTCCACGATTGTTCCCATTTCTTCTGCGAAAGCTTAAAGGTCTCCACTTCAAGTTTGGTCGCGACCAGACGGCCGTACGTCGTGCTGTTAAGAAGGTTACTCTTCTCCGACAACTCTGTCATGATCTTGATCTTCTGTTCTGGTGAGGCGACGTGGAAGACCTGCTCAAAAGCACGGGAACCATACTGGGACAGGGCTAGCTGTTGGTAGTAACCCTGAAAGAATAAAAAAAGTATTTATTTTAGATATTTATCGCTCTAATCTAATGTAATCTTCCCGTGGGGTGTCCCGGCATGAATAAACTGTATAAACTCAATGTGTTAGTATTATATAATTTTTCATAGCACATACATGTGAGCACTATGTTCTGTAAAGCTACCATTTACGAGGTATGTCTTTCATTGACTTGAATGTGCCGGCGGTTGGGAGTATGTCATGCTCACTGGAATGTCTCGCTGACGGTGGCGCGCGTGTTGGATCATTCGGTTCCCTTCAAAATGGTTGATCCAAATGATGCCGATCCGTGCGTCATGTTCGTGAACGGGCACCGTTAGTTGGGACTAGTCATCTCTTAGCTGCCTCGGTTATTCTAATTTTATTTTGAATTGTTTATTATGATTATATTTTTATCTCTTTTAACGTGCACGACTTGTTACATTGTTTTCACATTGTACTCTAGATTCAATATGAATGATGTAACCGAAATTTGTAGCAGCGGCTTCCGTGTACTTAAGAGCGCCCATCCCCATCGGTCGAACTTCGAAGTGACCGTGATTGAAAAATTTTTTGTTTCAACTAACGCAAATCTCTAAAACAAACGAGTAAGTGAGAACGCGATAACATCGCAGGAAAATTGGCGCGCGGTGATTTCACAAAAATTGTTCCAGGAAATACGTGTTTTTGAAAAAGCCTTACAAGATTTTGGTAATAATGTTTGTAATTTAGAATCTCCATTACATGTGCAAGGTTTCTATGGAGCTGTTTTTTTACTTTTTCAATGTGTGAGTGCATTAGGAACGGCCAAAGTTTAGATAAAAGGTATGCAAAAAAGCTGATTTTCAGACGTGGTTACTCAATTTGTTTCTTAAAAAAGTTTATTTTTGGCTTCATACAAACCAAGATTTAAACCACAAGATATCAGTGTGCTAAAAATATTTGGAGAATAATTTGTTATAACGCCGTAATCACGTACGAGCGTTTGTATGGGAAATATGACGGGATGGGCGCTCCTAACAACCTGACTGCGATCCCCAAGATGCCTGCTAAATGTGGGGATTATGGCACTCCCCCCTTCCCTTGGGGGAGGCCTATATCCAACAGTGGACATCATCCGGCTGATGATGATGATGAATTTTAAATCTATTACAAGCATAAGTTTAAAACAGGTTTTCTAGGTTAAAACAGTTATTCTGCTTCTGCCTAGCCTTTTTCCAACTAAGTTAGGGACCGCTGTTTCCAGTGTTTTACATGGAGCGACTGCCTCTCTGATAACCCAGTTATTTGGTACACCTTGGTAAGACTGGTTGTCAGACTTTCTGACTTCTGACTACCCAAAACGACTGTTAAAGATTTACGAATGACAGCCGGGACCAACGGCTTTTCGTGCTTTCAGGGGCACGGAGGGGTATGAATGAGAGAACTCGGTATGAAATGGAATAAAAATGTTATTTATGGATAGTAATGTAACATATTTGACATATTATAATATATCATGGCAGAGCTAAGTTCAATGATAATGGTGGGTGTAACGTTTGAAATAATAACAAAAGTTCTAATGATCACGTGACCTAATTACATTTAATACACATTTTTTTGACATAAAGATGAAATGATATAATGAATTATAGATATAATTTCATTTTACCTAATTTGAACATTTTCTATAATGCACATTTGAATTAATATTCTATTAGTATAATAACATAGTTTTTAAGTGGTCATGTGCTAACAAATCTGTACTTTTATGGAATTTTATTCCGAAATAAAGATATTATTATTATTTATTATTATAATATTTAGTTACTATAATATTCAAAATCTATAAGTAATGTTTAATATAATTTAGAAACCTCTTCTTTGTTTTGTATATTTTAATCGATTAGATTTCGAACATCTGTTATTTTCATTAGCCGTGCTGGTAGCGGAATAAATAAATACGCGTTATCTGCGTCAGATAATATCATCTACTGTCATTGAATAATTTCAATGACAGTAGCGAAGGCGAGTGAGCGGAGCGAGCGTGCCGCGGCAACGGCCGCCGAGAGCCAGATCCCCTCTAGTGTTGGTGTATCATTTGAGTTAGTTGAGGTTATAAGAATACGATGTTTCCTGATAGGTATTTACTTATTCATTACAGAATTTTGACTGAAAATTAGTAAATATGAAAATTAGGTCTACTAAACGTTATATAAAAAGAGCATTATATGAAATGAACGTTATACTAAATGTTATTAGAGCAAAAGAAGTTTCTATGAAATATAACATTAGATCATATGAAATTAGGTTATTTGTCTTTATAGCATATGAAAATTATATCATGTGAACGTTATTTCAAGTGATATTATACTATCTGTTATTATGCCATATATTACACACCCGCTAAAGGTATACTGTACATACCTTGAGCCGCCACATAAGTTTGTCCCTTGCCTTCACTCCCACGTACTGTCCCTTGCACAGAGCGTCGGCCACGTGACATCCCTTAGCGTCGCAGAAGATAACCATCAGCTGGTCAGGAGTTAGCTCTAGAAGACCATTCACGGCTTTAGCTGGACGCTGGAGAAGGAAAAAGAAGAAAAATAATATTTTACTGCTTTAGGAAGGAAGGTGGGTTGTGTGGTCTACTCGTTCTACTGGCAGTAGACGACGGTCTAGGCGAAATAGACGTGTTTGAATGTAATGTTACTTACTTGAAAGTTAAGTATACACTGCAGTATTACGGACTACTCGGTCTACTGGTAGTAGACAGTGGTCTACTCGCAGTAGATGTGTGTGTGAATGTAACATAACTTTTTGAAAGTCTAGTATACACTGCAGTATTACGGACTACTCGGTCTACAGGCAAAAGACGGCGGTCTACTCGCAGTAGACGTATGTATGTAATGTTACTTACTTGAAAGTCAAGTAAACATTGCAGTATTACGGAGCCGTGCACGTTGATGAAGTACTCTTTGTCCAGGGTGTTCAGGTCTACTCGGTCTACTGGCAGTAGACGCAGGCATAGTACTGAGAAGTACTTCTGATGCTCTGGAGAGGTACACTTTAAGGCTACTTCTAGGCTCTGTAAGGAAAAGGAACTTTATTTGAAAAATGATACACTATTTGCTGTGTTATTCACCATATCAAAACTTGCCATTTAACCCCTCGTATGCATCCGCTAGTAGAAACCATTTTGCTGTCCATAAAACTTTAATTGTTATCCATAAAAACACTGGAGAGCTGAAACAAAATAATTAGAACGCAGATCTACGCGAGACACAATAGCTTTTGAAATTGTGTCTGTAATTACGGCATAAGAGGGGTTAAAAAAATTTGCATGAAATAAAAGGATGATTAGAGTGGAAAGTTCGTTCCTCTTCCACCATTGAATATTAGGGAAGGATCCTACCTTCCACCATACAAGTGTTGTGTTTGGTGGGCTGGAACACTTGTATGGTTGGGATTTTGTATTATAATTATGCTAATGTCACGGAGAACTTCGATTTCGCGATGTAGGATACATCATTGGTAGTTCTCATGTAGCGCGATAGTTGTCGCCAGTCTGTGCAGACACAGACGCCAGCACAAGCTCTTCCCAAACTGTCAAAAGAATCATGGCAAGATCCATACATTCATTTGTATGAAGAAAAAAAAAACATTTAGAGGATTTATAAAATATTTTCCAATGTGGAGAATACATTACCAGGTGTAGATTGATATACTCACCATATTTTTAAACCCCCGCATAATTAAAATATTTCGAAATGAAAAGTTATAGTTAACTTTTTCGTTGCCCATTTCGTGTTTATAAAAAAAGAAAGTGACAAGTGACATTAACGGATCTATGAAATTGACAGACAAGTGATGTGAATCGTTGTTTACAATGGCGGAGTTAGTACATTGATTAAGCATTATTTGTGATTTTTTTTCCCATAAGTCAATTTTTTCCCGTAATCAGTATCAGTGTAAGAACTGCAAAGCTGCCGTTTCGTTCTGAGCTTTTCGTTCGACAAATCACTTTCTAACATACATTTTTATTGCGGGGTTTTAAAAATATTATAAATGCCAGGAAATACTCTTTAGGCAGCCAAGAGTAGAATTTTACAATTTCAAACAATTTCTCTAAACATTGTTATTTTTTTTGTACAAATCTTGCCATGATCCTTTCCCAATTGCATGAACCTTATTCTTTTGAAATAAAATTGAAAACTATGAAAGAAATTTGACAGCTTAGGGTAGCTTAAAGTGCTGGCCTTTGCACGAGATATTGGTGCCAATTCTGTTGTGCACGAGAAAAAATTAATATAAGTTGTTTATATCTCTTTCTCTCCAATAAAACAAGAAAGAGACAGATGTTAATAAGAGTTGTCAATTTAAGTTGATCTAAAATGTTGTCATTTCAGAACGTATTGATTAAAAAACACGGCGAAGTTCAAGAAAAACTAATTTCATATCTCTAACTTAGTTCCTATCTGTCGCTGTCCTTTTCTTCAGCTACCTGGCAGTAAGAGACGTCAATAAGGTATTTTACCAAAAAAATCTAATTAATCCGTTAGATAGATTTCCAAAAAATATTGGACACGTATTTTTTTTTCAAATAAACAAAAAATGAAGACGATACAGTGCGTCGAAAACTCGTATGACATCACTATGTCAGTACACTTTTACTGGCGACGTGACGTCACAAACCCCCACTCATGATCTTTGATGCGTTGTATCTTCGTCAGTTTTTATTTGATAAAACAAAAAATACGTATCCAATATTTTTCGATAATCTAACTGACGAACTAATTAGATTTTTTTGGTAAAATACCCTATTGTCTTATTTCAGTTTAGTTTATGACAAGGGAGTCGGTGCCACTTACGTTAAGATACTGTGCCTGCTTAGCCTTCAGCCTCAGACACGCCTTAGCGAGCGCGACCAGCACGCCGGTGTTGCCACACGCGAGAAGACTGGGGAGCTTGTCTGATAGCTCCTCGAACATTGGCTCGAACTGCGAACATTTTATTTTATATTAGGACTTTCTTCTGTATCGTGAACATCGCCGCACCATTGCTAGCCTTTCAGTCTTTTATCGGGTACATTTCGGAGAGTGTGCTTTGGAATTGCACAATTTGATTCCCCCATCCCCGTTCCATCATCGGACGAGCAGAGATACGGCGAAGCGTCACCGCTATATGGTTGAAGTTCCACGGTCTCGAACCAAGCGCTTTGACTCCACATTTATTGTGCGAACTGCCAGACTGTGGAATTCCCTGCCCGCCTCTCTGTTCCCTGATAAGTATAATCTGGGTATCTTTAAGGCACGAGTGAACGTTTACGATCAGGTCAATTGCGGTCAAACGCAAGCCTATTTAATAGTAAAAAAAATAAAAATGGTGCGTTTTCAATCATACGAAGTCAAACATAACACAATTATCTGTAGGCCTTAAAAATATTTGTTCCGTAAGGAAATCGAACCCGCGACACGAAGCGGAGCAGGCACAAGGTAATAACTAAGTTAGAGCACCATCGACGTCGCATTGATATCGTGGAAAATAGATCGAAAATAAACCATACCGATCGATATTGTTTGTTCTATGCTATGGGGGTTTGGTTTCCACACTTAGTCCTTGAACTTTAACCATTGTGCGTGAGCTGTAGCAGCCACCTCCCAGAAGCAGATTAGCCCTCCCAGACTGCTCAGAGCATTCACCAGAGACTTAGGTGATTCCAGGGTCTCTTTCCGGATTTAGATGACCCCTATGCACACTAGGAGCACATGCGTAGCGGTTTCTTCAGCCTCCATACAAACTCTGCATAGAAGACTGTCTGTCTGTGATGCCTATAGTGTAGAAAATTCACACACTCAGTAATAAAGTGACCGATTACGGTGTAAATCCAAAATGAGTATGGTAATAAAGACATACGTTTTAACGCCATCCATCTTTTTATAACAGATTTTTTTTTTAAATCTCATAACTAGACGGAGTAACAACATTAGAAATTATTATATACATGATAGCCAAAATGGTCTTGTGATTTCCCAAAAAACATTAGCATGTGAAATGTTTGATACTGGTTAAAGAAGAAAAAAGAAAAATATATAAAAAAATATTCATGAAATGAAAACTACTGGGCCAAATAATGTTCAATTTTTATGGGACCAAATGGCAAATATTCCGCATCAAACTAAAGAAGAATCACGTAAATCGGATCATAAATCTCAGAGTAATCGATGTACATACATTAAAAAAAAAAAAACAAACAATTGAGAACCTCCTCCTTTTTGATGTTGGTTAAAAAGACCACTTCTTTACTTACTAAAATGCATGGCAGTTCATAGCTTTCTAATGTCCTAGCTGATCAGCTGGATGCCTAGAGAGGGCAACCTTGTTGTTCATAATATATTTGTCTTTTGTGTGTGGTTTTAGATTAAGTTACTAACCCGTAGATTAAGTTTATATTTGATTCTAAGAATTGGACTTAAGTAGTCAAATAAAAGCAGAGGGATCTTGACCACAGGAAGGGCAGCAGCGTCTTTGTGAGTATCATAACACCTACACATGCATCGGTCAAGCATGGCGATTACGACAATAATAGTTTAGCCTCTTGGGGGAGACCTATGCCCAGCAGTGGGCGTGTAAAGTTAGACATGATGATGATGATAAAGAAAAGAAAGAAAGAAAAATAAAGCAAAAAAAAAAGAAGAAAAAAAAAACAAAAAAAAGAAGAAAGAAATGAAGCTCACCTCTTCCTTGACGTCACAGCTGTCTATGAGTCGTTGTACTGTGTAGTTGAGCATGGGCATGCTCGCTAGCTGCCCCAGTCGGTTGATGAAGCAGCGTGCGTAGATCTGTGTGTAGGTCTTTTTCTTTGATACAAATAGGGCTGCTTCTAGAAGCCTGTGAATTTATAAAAATATTTAAATGTGACAAGATATAATAATAATAATATGTGGGGACATTTTCACACACGGCCATCTGACCCCAAACTAGGGAGACCCTGTACTATGGGTGTTAGACAGCTGATATACATACACAAATACATTTTTATTTTGTAAATACATACATATATAGATAAACAACACCCAGACACAAGGCAAACACATAATTCAATTCATCATCATCATTTCAGCCGAAAGACGTCCACTGCTGGACATAGGCCTCCCCCAAAGGGGTTTGCCATAATCGCCACGCTTGGCAGGCGGGTTGGCGATCGCAGTATGGTTGTTACAAAGGCACAGAGAACGCTGCTGCCCATTCTCCCATAATTCATCATTCATGGGCATTTGCCCATAATTCAATTACATAACTACATTAGCACCTTGATCTCTATTTTTTTTATATAACATACAGCCTACCTCCTAGCATTCAAGAATAACATAACATAGCTTACAAGTGGTGATTTTTTAATGATTTATTCAATACTTACAAAGAAACATAAAAACAAAATAAATCTTTACTCTACTTATTAGCTAAGATGACATTGGCGCCGATTCCCTTGTTCACAAACTAAACAAAAATTAGATAATTGGCATCTCTTTCTACCAGGCAGTTGAAGAAAAGGACAGCAACAGATAACAACTAAGCTTAGAGTTACAAAAAATAAGAAAAATTAAATACTGTGTCTGTCAGTATTTAATTTATCTTATTTTTTGGAATCATAAGATTTTTAGGGCTATATCCAACATTACATTCATATTCACTAACCTCACAGAAGCTTCTGAATTGAACACTGGCGGTAAATTACTTCCTCCCATCTTATTTTCAACACCATCACCATCTTTAACCTCTTTTTTATCATCATCACCATTCACCACCCAGTCCTCAGGTGCAAAGCTCTCATCTAGCAGTTTACGTAACAAATCCTTTGTAGCATTCTTATCTACGTTTTTAATAGCGTACAGCATCACTTGAAGCAAACCAGAGGTTATATTTTTAAATGGTAGTTCTTTGAACTGTGGCCATGTTGTTAAACGACTTACAAAATCCTTGACTATAGCTTTAAATTCTTCTGGAACCGTTTTATAAGACATTTTAAATTTGCCAGGTGGTATTCCTTTACCATCATTTACAGTTTGTTTGAAAATGTTAACTTTAGGCTTTTCCCCCGGCAGCAGTGTGATGCCACTGAGACATTTCAATGCACTACGTAGAATGTGGTTTGCGTATTGGTCCCAAACAAAGTCTTCTAAATTGTTTAAGGCATATTTTGATAATTTTATAGTGAATTCGTGACATTTATGTATGTGGTCTTCTTCATATTTAAACTCGGTTTTCAGTTCTTTTTTTGCCTTTTTTTTAGGCACTTCCTCTTCGGTGTCAGATGTGGTATCTTCTTCGGTCTGTAAATGTTCTGTAGCTCGTTCACAAGCTACCCTCAGTAAAGTCTCTACTACATGGCTGGTGAAGTTATCAGCGCAGAGCCTACGTAGGTCTGGTGACAGTACTTCGATGAACCTTTCTAGGTCTTCAGCTGAAGCAAAGGGCAGCAACAGTTCTATTACTCGACAACCGAGTTGGTTGCCAACTACGTTGTGTTCTTCTCCCTTCGTGCGCTCAAGCACATTGTTTACTAAGGCATCTGTAATTTTTTAAGTATTACTATTATATGAAAAGTACTTTTAGGCAGCAATACCAATCACGAATAATAAAATGGCGTATTTTTTTATAGTATCAAATGTCTATGCAGTAGTAGTACCTAGTAGTAGTATGACGGGCTGGTGTCTGTGCCTATGTAGTAAAAATAATTCTTAACGAGCCATTTTTCATAACAAAAAATTCAGGAAACTGTTTTTTTTATCTTTAGAGCTAGCTTAACGAATAGTTTTGATGTTAATACTGGCTTCAAGAATACACGTAAAGGTGCGTACGAATTAGAGGCAGCCTCGCCTGAGGCGTGCCTTCACGAGCCGTGCGTGGCGAGGTTGCGCACCCCGAGGCTGCCTCTAATTCGTACGCACCTTTATACTCTTAAATCAAAAATAAAACAAGTCCAACGCCCAACTCAATCACAAACAGTAAGCACAGTGAAATCGAACATAAATAACAACTTTATTTGAATAACTTACGTCTCTCCTCCTTGTCTTCAATACCTTGCTTCATAGCATCCAGGATACCGACGAAGTATTGGTACAACTCTTCAGGAATCTTCGTTCCTCGTCCCATCTGACCTTTCTTGGCATATTTCTTAGCGTTCGCGAGGAAATTCTTGCGTTTCTTTCGCGATCTTTTCTTGTTTGGATCATTATCAACGTTAACCTCACTCATTTTAAAATATTTCAAACCATATACAAAGTCAAGTCACAAACAAAACACAGGTGGATTTAGAGGTTATTTAAACGTCAAAGTCAATCTCATGTGGTATTGACTTTTGAGGCGTTCCGTTATGCTATTATTTGGCACAACTTTAATGATTTGGTCTTATTTATTTATTTAGTTTATTTTATTTTAATGAAAACAGTACACTATTTACAATAATTGATAATTAATATTAAAAGGAGAGCATAAAGAATCATAAAAACAAAAAAAGAAAACAAATGTTTCTGATTTCAGACAATATTTTCATATTTTTTAAGTTCTTTTTTCAATGAATAAATAATAGGGTTAGGGTAACATAGAGCTATACATAATAATTTACTATTCCATTATAAAATGAAATGACAAACAAATCACAAACTAAAAAGTAGATATCCTCATCTGCTGTAGACTTCATTGAAGAACCCCCAACAAGATAAAACCTCTAAGAAGTAAAACAGGTAATAAAATGTGACCATTGGCACAATATAATATATTTGGTTGGCACTATTACTTTTATTAAATTTTGAAGTACAACGTACATAATTACTTCAAAGGACAATGCCAGAAACTCTATAGGACTTTGCCCCACTCAATAAAAATCATGTGCAATATGTAGCATCTTACTGTTTATTTATTGCTGATAACTAAACATTAGTCTTAGTGACTGTAGAACTTGCGGTTTCCGTTTAAATCTAAAAACAATAATGAAATTGATTATAACTAGGTTAAATTGTATTTTAGGTAAAATTAGTTTGTATTTTGTGGGTAGGTATTTCGTAATCCGCAAGTTCTAAAGAAAAACAATTTAGTATAGAAAGGTTCTATATTCATTACAATTATTTTCATTAATTAACTTTTAAGTACATGGGTGGGGCAGGATCTGGCATTGTCATTAAAAAAAGTAATACTTAGTTCCTACCTAGGCTTTAATATTATGATCAAAACGTCGCGTCGGAGGACCCTAACCTACCCGTCAACAGTCGCAGGTTTGATTTCCGGATGGAGCAATCTAAAGTATTTGTAATCTAATACATGTCACATGTGCAAGCTTGTTGAATGAGAGATAAGAGATGAAGACTATAGGTAAGTGGTACTGAGTTGTCATCACCATAAATGATAGCATCGACACAGACGGTAGTCTTAACATTTTCTACTTAACCAAGACACCACAGGAAATGAGTTAATTATGTGGTAGGTGTAGTAATAACCTTCTTTTAAATAAAATATAATTCAAATAAAACAGCTCTTCTCTAAGGCGCCAAGTTGTGCAAAGATTTACTACGCTTTCACTTTGATTCGGTAAAAAAACTGTAGCAAATTGATAGATTAGAAAATCTCTTGAAACATTTCAAATAAGATTTTTATTGTCATTTATCATGCAAGCTCAACCCTGGTAATAAATTACTTGCAGCTATCTGTGTAGTGTCCTGTGATTAACAGATTTAATAAAAAGCTTTTTACAAAAAAGACAACCGCCTTCAAAAACTAAAAAGTGAAAAATAACTTTAGCACAGAACACACATTAGTTTCGAAATTCAGTGGCTTTGTTCTGTTTGTAGTTTTGTATTGCCACCGACTTCCGAAACTAAAGTCAATGTGTGTTCTGTGCTAAAGTTATTTTTCACTTTTTAGTTTTTGAAGGCGGTTGTCTTTTTTGTAAAAAGCTTTTTATTTTTCGCTTTTTAGTATCTTCTTCTCATCCAAATCTATTAAGAAGAGTATGAAAGTTAACTACTACAAAGATTGATGAAGCTAAAACGTCAACTATGTAAAATTATTGGGTATTTGTTGATTTTTCAAAAAGTGCTGAATCAATTTCGATAAAATTTATATGGGACCACCCCTGAAGCATACCCTATCCATAAAAAAAAGAATTTTCAAAATCAGTTTACGTTTGCCGGAGTAATCGCGTAACAAATCGCGCACATACTTAATGTAAATTTAAGACTTATACGGTTTTCTCATAGATGCCATTGTCAGAACCGGACCAAATTAAAATGGGACCACACGGAAAACACTAGCTTTCAAACAAAAAAGAATCATCCAAATCGGTTCACCCAGTCCAAAGAAATCAGGTAACAAACATAAAAAAAAAACCGACGAATTGATAACCTCCTCCTTTTTTGAAGTCGGTTGAAAAAAAATCTAAAGGCCATTAAAATTCAACTTCACATGACTGATAGCTGATATATTGTTAACATCATTTGCATATTATTATGCTATCGAATAGTTCCGATGATTCGCCCCGCTTCACCAGCATACAAAACCAGTCTATTATTTAAATTTAAAGTGGTAAGCTTCTGAGACTTGCAGTGACGTAAAAAAGCTCCAGAAAGAGAGGCAAGCACCTATAGTCTCGTTTCTGTCTGGCGACAGAGAAATGCGGTGCAGCGGTGGGAACCCAAGCAAGCGAACGAAACTAGTTTGCCGCCGGCTCGCGGGGTAGCAACCGTAGCGTAGTCAGCGCTCGATACAACGCCTGCGCGATTGTCGAAATAAAACCTAGATTTACATCGATAAAGTGTAACAATAATACGAATTAAAAAATATTTTTCTAAAGATGTCGAGAAAAGTGTACGGAACGTTATAAAAAAAAGAATATTGTCATTTTTTTTTAATCTTTATTTTATTTCTGAAAAAAGTTTGCATACCTTGTCAGTCAACCGAACTTTTTAGTGCAATGTTTTGAATGTCAGGATTTTTTTGCAGTTCTGTGGCCTTTGGATCAATATTATAAGGTATACATAACATAGTATAATTTAGTGTTAAAAAGTTGTGTGACTAGTTGTGAAGACGTTGACCGATCCTCGACGCACTGTGACACGCGCGGCGTGTTATTTACTTGCCTTTCTGGCATAGTTTCGCTAATTACACTTGCATGAAGATGCACGCTACTGTAGGTAATAAATATATGCAACTGTTCTTTAGACAAAAAAAAACACTTCAAATCAAGGCAAAATTATGTAAAATTATGATTAAATCCTAGCTAGATTCCTATTGGAAATTTAAAGAATTTAATTTACATTCTTGCGGTTTCAGAAAAAAAAATGGTTAATATAAAGTTAGTGCCTTCTTTCCTTTCCTTATGCGTCATTGTGTCAGAGATTTTATTCCAGTCCGTCATCTTACTTTTAAGACTTCAACGACAACAAAAAAGAACTGGCAAAAAGCAAAGGCGGGAATGATTATACCTACAGTTTCGAAAAAAGGCAAAACCTGATTGTAGACCTCATCTTGTGGTCTCGCATAGGCTGTATGGGCATGGTCTTGTTGACACGAGAAAAAAAGAATCTGCATATCTTAAATTCATTCCCCGCCATTTCTTGGAATGTCGCTATTTTTACAGGCGTCAGTAACTTGAATCGATTTTAAACTTAATTTGTACTGCAGTTAAGGTGGTTTTCGATTGATTTTAGGTGTGATTATTCTATCGAGTTTGTGGAATAGTAATGAACTTGATACTAACTTCGATTGTTACCTGTTGATTCCAATAAAGCAATTGACACGATTTGACTACATAATTTGTTAAGTCTCTCGTATGTTGACCTCTTTTTTCTACGTCTCTTTTGCTATTTCATATAAAAGCGCTCACCCCGCTTCATATTTTTACGATTCCCTCCTAATATTATGGCCCTTTTAGCAAATATTTCGCAACAATTCGTTTGGCAGTCCCCAGGGAACTGTCGTTGGTCCTATAATAAAAGTGAAATAGTTTTGGTGTTTTCATCAACTATGGATGTTGCAATCAGTTCAATATACTGGTTTATGTGGGTTAATGTTTTACTTTGAGATGTTCAAAATTGTATTTAAGGTACCAGGACTCCTCATATTCTCGAAAACTTTTATATTAGTACCTATGCTTATAAGTACGTAGATTACCTTACAGCTTATTTACTTAGGTGCTTATTTCACCTCAAAAGGCGATAAGGCTTCATGTTAATAAACGCGTGGTATCAAAGTAACTCGATATCTGGAACGAATCACAATAAAATTGTGTGCCTAATCGATTTATTGTGTTAGAAACAATAAGTTTTAATTGACGGAAATGATGAGGTTTTCTAGTAGACCGGTATATAATCTTGATATGGAAGCGTCGAATATGAATATCAAAATATGAGAGGTTAAGCCGTGGAAGTCCACAAAAGGAATGGATAGATTATCTGAGGGATGACAATATTATATAAAAGGAAAAGGAGTGAGTGAATGATAAGGGGACTGAGCAGTCAGGGGAAAATGAAGGATTAGAACTTTCATAATATGCTGACACGTTTTAAATACAATGGGAGGGTCATAGATGCTCAAACTTTTACCGTAGATTAAGTAATATTATTCGAGACCTCCCAGGGTTGAGCTTGCATGATAAATGACAATAAAAATCTTATTTGAAATGTTTCAAGAGATTTTCTAATCTATCAATTTGCTACAGTTTTTTTTACCGAATCAAAGTGAAAGCGTAGTAAATCTTTGCACAACTTGGCGCCTTAGAGAAGTGCTGTTTTATCTGAATTATATTTTATCTGGACTTAGGCCTCTTCTATAAATCATTACCAATTTACCACAACTAACGTTCCTACCCAACCTATCTCCAACAGAAAAAAACCCCGTGACTTTAAAAGCTGTTAATTGGTGAGAAGACTCTATCTCTCTCTCTCTGGAATTTTCCCCATAATAATAAAGCCCCAACTAGCTAACTAGGAGTAGCTAGGTATATTCACCTACATACCACGAATGATAACTCTTCAACTACTCTCAAGCTTTCTTTAATCTTTTTATCACGGGAAGTGGCCATAAATCCCGACTGGGCTGCTTACGGCGACCGTCATAGATAACGTTAAGTAAACGATATGGCTAAGGTGACCACTCCAGTCAGGGATGCCATACGGTTTCATAATAACTGGCGGAAAAACTGCTTTTCAGCGATTGAAAAGCCAAGCTGGAAAGAACTTCTAAAACCTAGTCCCATTTTTGAACAACGTTCTACTGGTTGAAGAATGACTTCGCAAAGAGGGGATCCGTTTATGTGTCTAAAATTTTAATATATTGGAGAGAAGATTTTCTAACTTGTTTTACATAGCTGGTTTAGAGTTAGGTAAGCCAATGATGCCGAAATCGCAAATTCTGTAAGATTACGTCAGCGACTCGGGACTCAAGGTAGTCTTTATTTCCAAGAATTTCAAATAGGGAAAGCAAATCGGGGCGTCAGATACGCGAATGTTTATCTCCCTTTCAGATCTCACATGTACAGTCAACAGCAAAAGTAGATGATCAAAATCAGAAATTCAATACTAATTTACTAACACAAATTTATATCATTTATTACTAGTTTATTTATTAAAAGTATGTGATTGTCACACACCTACTTTTGAATCACTTCGACTCCACACAGTTCTGACGCGAACTCCGTTTATTAGTATTGAATTTCTGATTTTGATCATCTACTTTTGCTGTTGACTGTACCTATGCCTGCTTCTTTTGCTCGTTTTTGTTAAAGTCTCCAAAAACTCTTTCAGAAAAATCCAAGACAAGCCTTAGTAACGGTAAATATAATAAAATACCCCGTTGCAGCCCTACAGCTCCCTACAAGCCGGTCTGAGTGTGGCGAAACGCGAAACCGACGCGGCCGCAGCGTCGCGCCTCGGAGTCTGTGTAATTTGTAATTATGTCAGATTGCTTTCTTAATTGACTGGATTAAGGACACCGTGAGTTTAATTCGTGGTATCATAACCTACCACGTCATTAATTTTAAATGGTTTGACCTTTGTGCCGATGATTGCATGTAAAATTTTAGTGCTGTGTCTTTATCTTTTTCATCCCTTAGGGTATTACCAGACCAATCGATCGATCGTCGATCGACGGTATCGATCGATGGTAGAATGGATTAGTCGACGTTCATTGATAGTTTCTACCAGACCAATCGATCGATTGTCGATCGACGGCATCGATCGATGGTAGAATGGATTAGTCGACGTTGATTGATAGTTTCTACCAGACCAATCGATCGATTGTCGATCGACGGCATCGATCGATTGTCGATCGACGGCATCGATCGATGGTCGATCGATTAGTCGACGTCGATCGAGCTGCTTGATTATTATTAGTGATGGATTATAACCGGAGTTAATCGATCAACGTCGACCGATGCCATCGACCGGCAATCGATCGATTAGTTAGTCGAACGGTATCCGTCGATCAGCCAAAGCTACCACACCAATCGATCAACGTCGATCGATGTCGACCGATGGCATCGATCGATTGGTGTGTTAACACCCTAGATACGTCATCGGTCGGGTTTTGGATTTTGTTTCAACTTTGTCGTCTTTTATTTACATTACGGAACTCACTGCAGCAGTAGAAAACTAATTTCTTTAAATAATTAGTCAAAGTATCATCATCAGTAAGCATCCATACTTTAATATTATTATCTGGGCGACCGAGCTTTGTTCGGGATTTTTTTTTTTCGTGTTTAAAAAAAATTAAACTTAGTTACACTCTGTCCACTGGTTTAATCGTTTTTTGAAAGCTGCAACTAGTGAACAATATTTATGTTTTTTGTAAAACTGATACGCATACCTGTATTATAATGTCTGTAAGACGTCATAAATAAGATAATCCAACAAGATTAGGCAGTTTATGAAATTTGTAAAACAACCTGAATCGTTACATGTAAATAAACTCTGTGTTCAGTTTCCGGAGACTGGTTAACACCATGGAAAACTTTAAATAGACTCCGCACAAAAGCCATTCTGTCATTTATATAAAAAAAAAACTGTTTAATCTCAGACAACTTCCTAGTCCTTAGAAAAATTAGTGTGACAAATCTTATAATGAAAAAAAAATTAAATGAATGGATGGATCTTGGATGGAATATTATTTATGGATCTTTGGCAGTCGTTATGGGTAATCGAAAGCCAGAAAGTGTGACAACCAGTCTTACCAAGGGGTATCGTGTTTGGGTTGTAGAGTTCCGATAGGCAGTCGCTCTATGTAAAACACTGGTATTCAGCTGCATCCAGTTACACTGGAAGCCGACCCCAATAGAGTTGGGAAAAGACTAGGCAGATGATGATGACCCAAGTCAGCCGCAGCAAAGAAATTAAAGCTCCACTGGTGGGGGTTCTCAAATGACTCCGATCGTGAGTGCCTCTTATATCTATGCTATGCGGTGTATCCCAGCAGACCACGGCCCATTTTATACCTAATAACTGCGTCTGCCGAAAGCGTTGCCGTAGCAAAATACTGTGGTAAACCTAACATCTAATAAAAAGGGTACCTAAACCATAGACGTAAATATCTACTATATCGTACATCTGATTTAAGAGCGTGTATTCGATTCGTGACGAAAACTTCATGTTTTCGCCTTTTGCCCAAATATCGTAGTGATGTGAGCAGATTATTTAAAGACAATATTTTACAGTTTTAGAAAGATTAAGTCTTGATTTAGGGAACTACAGAGTAAAAGTATAATTTTTAATTATGGTTTTTTAAAGCGAAGACAATCCTTTCATAGCGTTTTACGAAAATAGACGTCAGAGTTAACTTTCAGGACGAATACAACCATTACAGTATGCCAAAATATTATGTTTTATGCGTTTTACAACAGGATTTACAGTCTTTAAGTCTACTATAGAGCCAAAATTACGAAAATGTATTAAAAAATAATGTTGAAAAAGTACAAAATCGACTAAATTTTTCACCAGTATTTGAATAAAAACATACCTGATATTTATTTAGTTTATGAAAATAAACCTTATGTTTAATATAGGTACAGAATATTTTTCAGTCCGTTATATGAACGCATTTATTTTAGACAATTATTTTAAAAAGCACTGAAAACATCGCACGCTGTCGTTTGCCGATCAATTTCAGTGATTCGTGCTTATTTCGTGCGTATTTTTTTTTTGATGCACACAAACAGACCATTGTATTGTACTAGTGAGTGTCAATGCTGCTACGCCGTTCTAGCAATCGTATAGATTTTGAGTTGCGCTAAATCGAATACGCGCCCTTAAATAATATCTTTTTCCGACGAGTCCGCAGTAATGTAATTTTGTGTATTAGAACAAGATTGTTTTGTTATCGTAATAATACTTTCAACGACTACTTCTAACAAACAAACAAACTTATTACTAGCTAAACCCGGCCACGCTTTGCTGTGGCTCAGTCCGATATTATTATTTTTTGCCGTGTTTTGCGACCACAAACATACGTCGGGGGACTAGATTTTTATTTATATTGAAATAGATTGATTGGCAGATTATTGGTTCATCAGATATCGGCACTGCAACTTGGGCACTTATAAATTTAGACTTCCTTATTAATCTAACTCTAGGTTTCAATTGCGCATTGTATGCAGACAGCATACCCTATTGGGCGTTTTGAACAATTCATTCCAAATTCGACAGTATTGATTAGTCCTTCGTAATTCCGTTAAAGGCGAATCTATTGCTATTCACCAACAGACTGCCAGACAAAAAAGTAAAAGAAAGTAGAATCTTGTCATCATCATCATTTCAGCCGAAAGACGTCCACTGCTGGACATAGGCCTACCCCGCGTGTCACCACATTGGCCAGTCCCGTGCGACTCGCATCCAGCGGATCCCCGCAACCTTTACCAGGTCATCGGTCCGCCTAGTGGGAGGCCTTCCAACGCAACGTCTTCCGGTTCGCGGTCGCCACTCTAAAACTTTTCGGCCCTATCGGCCATCCGTTCTGCGAGCAATGTGCCCTGCCCACTGCCACTTAAGTTTGGCAATTCTTCGGGCTACGTCGGTAACCTTGGTTCTCTTGCGGATGTCCTCATTTCTGATTTTATCACGCAAGGAAACTCCGAGAATAGCCCTCTCCATTGCCCTTTGGGTGAATCTTGTATATTTTTCTTACTCCTCCGCTGTTCTTTTCTGATTAATTTCGTTGCGGGATCCAAGACAGTTCAATCGTTTCTCCGGGACTCGTCAAGCTTCATTGTCTCGGCGATTTCTGGTGGTGGCGTGTTGATTTTGGCTTACAGGAGTTCCAGTGGTCAGAATAGTGTAGCGGGTAGTCCCAAAAAATAGCCATCAGCACTACTTTCATTACATTGACACCACCCGGAATCCCAGGAAAATGTCAGACAATTTTAACACGATGAGTGCGAAACGAGGCTTGAAACACCTCGTCGGTGTCTCGTCTTTATAGCGGTAAGGAAAAACTTAAACTTAACTCTGTCGTGCTAGAGGCGTAACTTCCGTCTGGTTCAGTTTAGGAAAGAGATAACTATATATCTGGGATGTGCTATTGATGCCGAGTTTTTTGGTATACCTACCTAAATACCGGATTTTTTAGGCCTCGTACCGCACTGAATAAATAAAAGTTTAATACAGTGCGTTACGAGGTTGCGAACACCTCGTACCCCCGCACACCTCGTACCGCACCCTACGCTAGCTTCACGCGGTTAGCGTTGTGCAAAACGTTGAACGCTGCGCCCGCGACGATATAATAAGCTGTCGAAACGTTGCCGAAGAAAGTTAATTAATAATATTATTGATTATGAAGAGGAATTGGGTACTAAATCTAATTTATAATTACCGATATTTGAAAAACAGGTAAGTTTCCAATCAATATTTACAAATTATACTCAGTCTAAGTGAAATAATTATTTGTAGGAATATAATAAATAAATTCCAGCTATGTGTATTTAAAATATGGTATAATAATAATAAAGCCATTTATTCCATATAGGCAATACTTATGTACTTATGTTAATCTTCTTTGTTTGGAATATGGACCCCTTTTTGGGTAAAGACCTCCTCCAGCTTCTTCCACACGCCCCTGTCCTTACCTAGGTCTAACCAATTGTTCCCTGTCACCTGTATGATATCATCAGTCCACCTTCTCTTTGGTCTACCAACATTTCTTTTCCCTCCTGGGCCTTTCCATCGAGTGGTCTGTATGGTCCATCTTTTATCTGTGTAGCGTGAAATGTGTCCTGCCCATTTCCATTTTAGTGAAAGTGCATATTCGAGAGCGTCTAGGATTTTCGTTTTTCTCCTGATGATTTCATTTTTCACTTTGTGTATTTTTCTTAGCTTCAGCATACTCCTTTTCATGGCTGTTTGGGTGCCTTTGATCTTCTGTTTTGCTTTACTTGTGAATACCCAAGTCTGACATGAATATAGTAAGCATGGTAAGAGACATGTATCGAACACAGTTTTTTTCAGATGTAATCCATAATCCCCTTTTAAAATTTATTTTTGAGACCAGAATTTTTTCCAAGTTATGTTAATTCTCCTGGTTATTTCTTCTTCATTGTTATATTTATTGAAAGACACTTGTTTTCCCTGATATATATACTCTTGAACATATTCTATGGTATTCCCTTTGATTATAATGGGTCGCTTTTGACTGTTAGTCATTATTTTAGTTTTGTTTAGGTTAATTTCAAGATCAATTTTAGAGCTTTCATGATCAAGTGTTCTCATCATTTCTTCGATGTCCTTTGGAGTTTCGGCTACAATTATAGCTATATCATCCGCGAATCTTAAGTGGTTTAGGTAGTTTCCGTTCACTAGCAGTCCTTCATTCGACCAGTTCCAAATATGGTGTATAAATACAATATATCATATTATAAATTATACAACTGTATGTATTTTATTTTTTTATTAAATAAAATCGATATTTTTTTTTCATCACTAAACAATATGAAAAACTGCCCTTTTTCAGTGCGGTATGGGGTACATAAGACCCCACATTTTATTTTACCTATAGAATCTAAACTAAATAAATCTGCTCACAGGCGGCGGCAGATTTAGGTTAATCAACTCATTGATAATAATAATCGCGACAAAAACCGTACAATTCGCCTTATTTGGCGCCAAAAAAAGGATTTTTGTCTCTTGTGGGCGGTGGGGTTTACTAAGCCTCGTGCCGCTACAACCTCTGGTTCAGAACGAGGTTTCAAACGTCTCGTAAGTCGTAACGCAGTAATGGAAAGTACAGATAAATCAGTGCCGCTGGGAACGTGTAAGCCATTTTCATTTATTCACTAATCTTCTAGTAACACATTTTTGCATCGTAAACAGCCAGACTAATTTAAATTTTATTCAAAGTCAAAACACCGATTAGTTACACAGAAATGTGTTGGCGATGTAAATCAGTGTAAAACAAAGATGTCTTGTTTTAATGCCAGTAATTCTTACGTTAACTTCAACTATTAGCACTTCTTAAATGATTTGCATTTTTATTTTTGGGTGGTCTCGCACTAGGAATGTTTGACGCTGCGGTTAATTTGGAGCTGTAAACGCAACTGGCAGGATTAATAATAATAAACTGTTAGGGGTAGGCTATACAGTTGGGCAGTTTGGAATATTCGGTTCGGCAATCACAGTACAACAAAGGAAAGTCAAATCATTTATTTTAATTAGACCATTATAAGGCATTTGTGAACGTCATATAAGAAAATTTGAACCTAGTTATTCCATCCAAAAGGTAGATTGGTAGTACCGAATTAAGTTGATTAAAATACTGAACTCTGACAGCCGTTGCCGTTGGCTTAAACCCTGTTCCCTATATATACATTCTTTCTACATTATATCTACATTTTTATTAACATTTTAATATTTTTTTTAAAGTAGTTAATGATTACATTGGCGTTTTTTTGTTAGGCATACATAACCCTAATAGTTTCACAGCTTTATTTTATCGACAGCATCGCCTGACCGCCAACGAATTCCCTCGGCTTTTCTGCTAAATCGTGGAAATAAATCACGTTACGTAAATCCCATGTTTTAGCTAAGTGCACGTCGTGTTGCTCGAATAACCCGCTTCAAAACAGTATCTTCTTAGCTGCCTAGTGCGTCAATTGCTAATCTTGTGAATAATATAACATTGAACACTCTTTTGTTTTTTAATTGTGTGTATTTTGTGCAGATTTAGTTGATAGTTGGCTATCTAGAAATGTTATCTGTAAATTAATCTCAACTTTTTGTATTTTTGGTTGCTTTAGTGTAGTGTGTGGTTTCTAAGTGATGACTAAAATTGTGAAGAGTGATAAAGTGTGGAGTTTAATGGTAACACTGCATAAGTAACCCCTCTGTTTAAAATAATCATCTATTAAACAATAGTAGATTGTTATACAAGGAGCTAAAATGACCCATTATATACGAGGTAGTTTTACTCCCGAGCTTTAGCGAGGGAGTAAATAGAAACCGAGTTTTAATGGGTTTTAGCGCCGTGTGTTACACTATACTTTTCACTACGATTGCGAGAAATTAATTACGGTCACTACCAATTCAATTTGCAATTAGAGAAAAATTATAAAGATTTCGCGCCAATGTCTTTTTTTTTGTTTCTTCTGTAGCCGCAACACATTGCATGCATTCTACCAGACATCGCCGATTTTAGTTCCATTTTCAAAATTAAAATGAGGTTCTTTTTTTATGAAACAGTAATAAGTCGAGTCTTTATTCATGATTATTCTAAATGACTAAAGACTTTTTCGTTTTTGTAGGCTCATTGTCATATTTGACACACAAAAATTAGAAAAAAAAACTTTTTTCCCTAGACTCTAGGGGAAAAGTTTTTTTTTTTAATTTTTGTGTCCATCATCATCAACATCCTCTAGGGCCTAGAGGATGAAATGCTATTTTATCCCCGCTCTGGTATGCTACAATGACGGCCTTTTTGAGCAAGAGAAGTGAAAAACTATTTACAGGCACTTTTGAATTGTCAAGGAGTCGGTCAGTTAGTCAGAAAGTTGAAACTAATTGCACGTTTCACATCGTAGGTAGATTTCTATGGAGAAGAACGAGCAAGCAAATACTCACTCTGATTTACTCTTTTTTAATCTAGTTATTACAAAATCTTGGCGACGTTACTCTCATTGCTTCTGTATATGAAAACAAAGTAGCTACAAAGCAATACAAATAATTAAAAAATAAATGGATAAAGATATATGCCATGGCAGTTAAGAGGTGACCAATTTTAACTGATAGCGTCCGTTCACGAACTACGCTAGGATCAACACCATTCTGCTCAACCATTTTGATGGGAATCGAATGATTATATTGAATACCTAATTGAACTATGGGGATCCGCCGCCAAATCTAACATAAAACCACTACAAAGAATACAAAACAAAATTATCAAAGTACTATTTCATTACCACTACCTATATCCAACAAAAAAAATTTACGGAAAAACTAACCTACTAAATCCCACACAACTATACATTTATTACACCTGCATGCTCATAAGAAAAATCACCACAAATTCTGTACAATCAAATATACAAATACATAAAAAGACACCAACATACAACACAAGAAGTAAAAACAAGTTTCAACTGATAACCGCACGTGCACGAACTAATTACGGCAAGAAAACAATATTAGTTGAAGGAACGCAGCTATTCAATGATTTACCAGAGGATCTAAAGAAATGTAATAGTTTTAACATATTTAAGGCTAGACTCAAAAAACATGTACTTATGTCCTGTAACACCACCAGCATACCCTAGAGGCAAATACGTACAATAATATTTCACATTGTATCTCATTTTTAACCCCCGACGAAAAAGAGGGGTGTTATAAGTTTGACGTGTCTGTGTGTCTGTGTGTCTGTCTGTGGCACTGTAGCTCTTTAACGGGTGAACCGATTTGAATGCGGTTTTTTTTATTTGAAAGTAGATTCTCTAGCGATGGTTCTTAGACATGTTTCATCAAAATCGGTTCAGCAGTTTTAAAGTTATCAGCTCTTTTGTTTGCTGCGGTAAAAGCACAGCGGATCTTAGACGCATACCGGATGTTTACTTTGCTTTCAAACATATTATTATAGGTGACCACACTGACCACCCATTGAAACACCCATGTTTGCTATAAAACTATGCAAGATTATATACAAAACCAAACTAAATTACATTTAAAAAATTTAAAATAAAAATTAAATTAAAAATTTTAAAAAACCCCCAACGCAAAACATAAAAGCGATTATGTAAAAAGTAAAAAATAATACTTTTGTTGAGCCATCAAATGTTTGTTCGTTGAAATGGCGCTATAATGTCGCGGCGGGGTACCGCTAAGTTTAAAGCAATAACTAAATAGCTAAAATAGCGAACTGATGGTAACTAGATTTGCAACAAGATTAACAACTAGATTAGCAACAAAATTTGATAATATCGAAGCAAATTGGTCGGAAATGCTGGTAAATTAATAGACAGTGAATGAAATTAAGGGACTGACTTACTTAAGCGGTACCCCGCCGCGACATTATAGCGCCATTTCAACGAACAAACATTTGATGGCTCAACAAAAGTATTATTTTTTACTTTTTACATAATCGCTTTTATGTTTTGCGTTGGGGGTTTTTTTTAATTTTTTAAGTGAACTGTTACGTTCTTATGAGAATAAATTCTTTAAACCTATATTAATATTGTCCTCAAACTCTTATTATAATACTGGTCTATTAATGTCCAACTGTAGAATAAAGTTCTTCTCTCATGCATAGATGGCACGAGCATCACGTTTACTCTTGGTGATTTACCGATTTCTAGAACATGGTTTCATTAGACTCTTTAATGTCCACTTTTCTTCAGTCCTCTTTTCTCACCTTGCATGACTGCTTGCGAACATTGTCTAAAATTGTGCTTTATTTTTAACTCATTTGAATTTTAATATGTTCAAGTAGGCACGTTATCCATTTTGAAAAGCGCAAAAATATAAATGTTTAGCGATAATTGAATTTTATTATGTTCAGGTAGGCGGCACGATTTTGAAAAGCGCAAAAATATAAATGTTTAGCGAATTTTAGTATGTTTACCTACGCTTCATAACGTAAGGACGTAGGGGGGGTTACTGAGCATGGGGATATTGCTAACTTATTTAGAGACCATTTTAAAGTAAGTTCTCCACTTGGCCCCTCAGTCCCCTCAGTGTCGGGAATCGGCTATGTGTCTCATGTCCGGGGGCAGGAGCCACTACTACGCTTCACCACGAAGCAAGTAAGTTCGGTGATAAATAGTATGAGTAGAGGCAAATCCCCTGGGCATGATGGGCTTAGCATAGAACATTTAAAGTATGCAGGCATGCATATGCCGAGGGTCCTGTCCTTGTTCTATACGATGTGTCTCAGCCATTCGTACCTGCCGGCAGACTTAATTAAGACCATTGTAGTACCCATCGTGAAGAACAGGACAGGAGACATCTCGGACGTAAGCAACTACCGCCCAATCTCTCTGGCGACTATTATGGCCAAAGTGTTGGACAGTATGCTTGACGCTTGTTTGGCAAAACATGTTAAGTTGCATGACGCACAGTTTGGGTTTTGTCCAGGACTGTCAACCGAAAGTGCTATCCTAAGTGTCAAGCATACTGTCAAGTACTACACTGATCGTAGGACGCCAGTGTACGCCTGCTTCCTTGACCTCTCCAAGGCTTTCGATCTGGTCTCTTACGACGTGCTTTGGAGCAAACTGAGGAGTAGGGGTATACCGGAGGAACTGCTCAGTGTATTTCAGTATTGGTATCTTAATCAAACAAACCGTGTTAAATGGTCTAATGCGCTCTCGGAGTCATATGGATTGGAGTGCGGGGTGAGGCAGGGTGGTCTTTCGTCTCCCCGGCTCTTCAATCTATATGTTAATGACCTCATTGCCGAGCTCAGCAGCATGCGTGTCGGATGCAGGGTGGGTGGCGTTAGTTGCAACAACATCAGCTATGCGGATGACATGGTGCTGCTGGGCCCGTCGCCAGGAGCGATCGTGGAGTTGCTTAAGGTATGTGAGACCTTCGCTGCTGCACATGGACTAATATATAATGCAAGAAAATGTGAATACATGGTCTTTGGGGTCGCGGGTAAGTGCCGGGAAAGTACACTCGAACTTGCCATAAACGGTGTTTCAATACGTAGAGTGAAAAAGTTTAAATACCTTGGGCATTTTCTTACCGACGACCTCAGTGACCATGCTGACATTGAACGGGAACGTAGGGCTCTGGCGGTCAGGGGTAATATGTTGGCACGAAGATTTGCGCGGTGTACTGACCAAGTAAAGATAACGCTGTTCAAAGCTTACTGTCAGAGTTTTTACACCGGTAATCTTTGGGTCAACTACTCGAAAAGATCGCTGGATGCCCTACGCGTCCAATATAATAATGTTTTTAGGATGCTGTTGCGATTGCCTCGTTTTTGCAGTGCCTCTCATATGTTCGCGGTAACCCATACCGATGGGTTTCATGCTATAATCCGCAAAAAAACGGCCTCGCTGCTGAGTAGAGTAAGAGGCAGTCACAACAGCATCCTCAAGACTGTGGCGGCCGATATGTCCTCCACAATAGTAAGGCAATGTGTGAGAAGACTTATACCCTAGTATTTTGTTGCTCTAGTGGTGGGTGGTCTTCTCATTAATTAGTCTTTAGTTACGGTACTAACAATAGTTTTTAAGTGCAAACCTGTTACTAACAATTTATGGATCTCGTAGTTGTCCGAAATAAAATGATTATTATTATTATTATTATTATAATCTATTACGGGATATTGCGATTTTGTCGTGCAGCCGGAGTGCGGGTCGCATAGCGCGGCACGCGAATATTAATGACATTATCCGTCGTGCTCTCGTCGCCGTCGGCGTTCCGGCTGTTTTGGAACCCAACGGCTTGGCACGCGACGATGGCAAGAGACCGGACGGCATGTCATTATTTCCATGGAAGTTGGGTAGGCCCTTAGTGTGGGACGCTACGTGTGTCGATACTCTTGCGCCATCCCATCTTCCTAGTACGGCGTGCTGTGCTGGTGCTGCTGCTGCGGCTGCAGAAAACCTCAAACGGCGAAAGTATAGTATCCTAAGCGATAACTTTATTTTCGAGCCGTTTGGGGTTGAAACCCTCGGGTCGTGGGGTCCAAGTGCTCATCTACTTTTTAAAGAAATTTCCAAAAGGTTGGTTGACACTTCCCGTGATCCAAGGGCTGGTTTTTACCTCGGACAGAGGTTAAGCATTGCCATCCAACGTGGCAATGCCAGTCTCTTGGGCACATTCCCAGTTGACGACGATGTTGGGGATTTTTTTGATGCCTTATTGTCTTAGCTTTTCTTTTTGTTTTTAATAGTTATAGGTTTTCCTTTTTTATTTTTAAATGTAAATATTGTATATTGAGATATTGTAGGTACATAAGTAGTTACCATAATGTCTGAGAGTACGAACTTTTTACGACACTCATAACTTTTATGAACAAAATCATCAATGGATTTCTACGTAAGAGATTGAATCATAAAATCTCCGTTTTTACGCACATCACATACCGAGCTGTTTACCAAGCGATATAACAGCGATATTGAAGACTATAGGTGCCTTAACCTTATGGTAGTCACACACGTTACAATATACTTGCGCAAGTTTTAAACTTGCACAAGTGAGCTTGGTTCTGCCAAAGCAAACCTACCATCAATCACATAGCAAGTCAATGAATTATACTAATATTATAAAGCTGAAGAGTTTGTTTGTTTGGTTGGTTGAACGCGTCTCAGGATCTACCGGTTCGAATTGAAAAAATATTTTTGTGTTGGATAGTCCATTTATCGAGGAAGGCTATAGGCCCATGCGAAGCCGGGTCCGGGTCGCTAGTGTCAAATATGTCAATTTAATTGTTTACACCAAGTGTGTAACATTTACTCTCGAACAAAAAAAAACAGAGAGGCAACGAACGAGAACGAACGAAACGTAACGGAATGCTTCAGAACGTTCTTATTGTAATCCCAGTACCGATCTATCAAAAATACCTCTAATTTACATTATTAACAAATAATCATGGCGAGATCCATACATTCATTTGTATGAAAATAAATATTGATTTACAGGGTTTTTTAATGTTTTCCAATGTGAAGAATACATTACCAGGAGTAGATTAATATACTTACCATATTTTTAAACACTCGCATAATTAAAATATTACGAAATAAAAATAACACTTTTTCGTTTCAGAAAGTTACAAGCGACGTTAACGGATCTATAAAATTGGCAGACAAGTGATGTGACAAGTGTGTGGAAAAAAAAAAATCACTATTTGTGATATTATTCCCCATAAAACGATGCAATTTCAGTGTAAGAACTGCGAAACGGCGACTTTCAGTGTCACTGTTACTGTCAGTCGCCGTTTCTTTCTGAAATAATGAGTTTCGCTAAACTATTCATTTTTTTTTGCGTGGTTTTAAAAATATTGTAAATGCCTGAAGATACTCTTTAGGTACCCAAGAATATAAGAATTAGAATTTCAACTTCTCTAAACATCTTTATTTTTTAGTACAAATCCTGCCATGCTTCTTTTTACATTGATTGTCACTGAGATGGATTGTGACCAGACTTTGATCGTTTATTTTTGATCCATATTTATGTTTAGTTTAGACTTAAAATTAATCTACATGAAATATGCAAAATCATTACAATTTGCAAAACAGTAGTCATATTAACGTGGATTGATTCGTTTTAACCGATCAACTGGCTCAGATACCTGGGCTTATCCATCCCACACACGTTAGCATACTTGTGCAAGTATACATCGTACGTGTGCGGCATGCATTAGTTTTATGAAGATCATCCCAGAGTGGATAGATAAAGCTGAAAATAACTGGAGCAAATATTTTCTAACGCATAAGTAGATGATGCATGGGTCTAAAGGTAAAGTGGTGTGGGGATATGATTGGCGCTTATGTACTCGGTTTTGGATCGGAAAATATCTAAATCATTTTAACAGGGAAGTGTAAGTAATTTATAATTGACTCACTGCTTTGTAAGCAAGATGTTTTTTGTTTGTTGAATAGCACGCACATCCTGTGAGTTTCAGCAATAATGGTCAATCTTCAATATTCATTAAAGGTATAAGGCAAAATATGCGGCATAAACGGGGCATAAATAGCCGTATCTTCTGATTGCTTTGATTTAGAAGTTTGATTTACACTTACAGATATTACTACTTCACTACCTACATACATAATATAAAACAAAGTCCCCCGCCGCGTCTATCTGTCGGTCTATTCGCTGTAAACTTAAAAACTCCTAAGGTAAGGAGATTAACATTGAGCCATTTCATTATTTCCGCTGCTGCCGACTCTGCAGTGGTTTTAACAATATCCCAAGTAGGTCCATGAACTAAGATCGCGGTGTCATCAGCATATGTATATATCTTAGTGTTTGGGAGGTTCATTTTGCAAAGATCATTGACGTAAATGAGAAATAAGGTGGGGGCCTGTATGCTGCCTTGAGGGACGCTGAAAGTAACAAATTCCTCGTCAATAAGGTGGGTATCAATTTTAACTCTCTGAGTGCGATTGAGAGAATCTTTAAATATTTCAAGTGACACGCCACGTACACCTATGTATACTAATTTTGAGATGAGGGTGGACGATGTGGGAGTATAATTTGTTAAGGCTTTGTGTCTTCTTCTCCGTCGTTTCGCCCAGTGTCCAGCGAGGCGTCCACGTCGATGGTAGAGGTGGACACAGCTCTCTGCACGATCTCTCGCCATCTTTCCCTGATAGCAGACTGTCTGGCGCAGTCAGATACGCGGTTTCTTACTGCGGCTTTCACTTGATCAGGGGGTCAAGTCTGCTATTTTTATAATTTCATCATTCCAACACGATCCCATTATCATTTTGCTAAAAGTTCGTAATCTTCTAAATTCATAATGGTCGATTATTGGTCAGTCGAATTAAAAGCAATGATTGCACAATGACGTTCTAATGGTAGGTCACTGATCAAAGGAACTGTCAAAATTTTAGCAGATTGCCGCCTAAGTCAGTCATTCATTTATCATTTTGTACGAGATTACCATTCTATATCAAATTTCTTTCAATGGCGTGTCAGTGGTTGACCAATGGAAAGTCATAATGACGCCATTATATTAGTAGATTACCAAACTTGTCAAAATCAACAATTATGAAATCAATGATAGACCATTCTGACACTATTGTAATAGCAGACTTGAGGCCCTGTTCATTGCATTTAGGTGATCTGCAGCGCGATCTGATTCCCTCCACTTTTCCCTGAACGAAGGTATTTTGGCTGAAATATGACGCTGATTGTTGAAGGTGGTGGAAAAAAACATGGCGTCTGAGAGCTATGGCCATGTTACCTACACTGGAAATCTTAGTTTTGTATAATTTAGCAGCATTATTTCAATTTTGTGAATGTGAATACCATGGAGCTATTTATAAAGTAAATTATATGTAGGTATGTATTTGATATTAATGAACATTACGGTTGAGAGCATTGTCATACTCACTCAAATATCTCGCTGATGGTGGTGCGTGTGTTGGATCATACGGCTCCCTTCAAAATGGTTGAGTGTGTTGATTCACGCGTCAGGTTCGTGAACAGGCGCTGTCAGTAGAGATTGGTCAACTCTTAACTGCCATGGCTTTTATCTTTTCATCTTGATTCTTTTTTACACGCTTTTTATTAGCTTCACCTGTATGTTTGTATGTTTGTTTGTAACCGACTTCTTTGGGCGCGATTTTGACCCACTTTAAACGGCCAGATTTCGTTCAAACTTTGTAGATTTATTTTATTTATAATTTACATCAGAACATAAATTCCATAAAAATTGTTAGTAAAGCTTAAAACTATGTTAGTACCTTATAACTACTTATCCCACTTATCCCACATTAAAAAGGGCACCACCAGAGCTGTGTACCTTATTCCAGTGCCTCACAATAGGACACTCGACTCTATCCATAATGGTACTTAGTAGGCCGTTGGAGCTGCCGCGTACACGACACATCAGGGAGGCCACTCTCTTGCGTACTATTGGCCTAAAGCAGTCTGTGTTGGCCTCCGCAAACATCCCCGATGCACTACAGTACCGCGGCAACCCCATCAGCATCCTAAACCCGTTATTGTAGAGGACCCGCAGAGCATTAATAGCCCTCTGCGTATATCGGACCCACAGGCTGCAGGTGTACAGTGACTGGCAGTACGCCTTAAACAAAGTAATTTTAACATTGTTTGTGCACCTTGCAAACCTGCGCGCCAGCATATTGCATCTGACTGCCAATTCCCTGCGTTCCCTCTCTATATCCAAGTCATCAGAGAGATCCTCAGTGACCCAATGCCCCAGGTACTTGAATTTAGTGACCCTACTTATAGGAACTCCTCTAAGTCTGACCGGTGGAATGGTAGTGGGCAGTTTTATTGCCCGCCTTAAACACAAGTAATTCACTTTTTTTGGAGTTATATCTGAGGCCATGTGACACCGCGTACCTCTCACATATGCCTAAGAGCACGTTGAAGGCTCTAACAGATGGGCTCAGCAGTACCATATCGTCGGCATAGCTAATATTGTTCATACAAGTGCCATCTATCGAACAGCCGACACCGGCCCTGCTGAGCTCAACTATCAATCCATTTACGTACAGGTTGAAGAGCCTTGGTGACGTCAGACCTCCCTGTCTCACCCCACACTCCAACCTGTAATCTGTGGAACATGAGCCCACCCACTTAACATTATTGGTTTGGTTGTCATACCAATACCTCAGTATGTTGATCATGTCCCTGGGTGTGCTGGTTTCTTCCCGAAGCTTATCCCACAGCACATTATACGATACAAGGTCAAATGCCCTCGACAGGTCCAAAAAACAACCGTAAATAGCCGTTTTCCTTGTCACATAGTACTGGATAGTATGCTTGAGCCGCAGTATCGCAGCTTCCGTCGATAGCCCAGCTCTAAATCCGAACTGGGCATCATGCAGATGTGTATGCTTACTAAGGTGAGCATATACATCTGCATGATGCCCAGTTCGGATTTGTCGAGGACCGATGACAATACACTAATTTGATAAAATTATTCCATTTTTCAAACTAAAAAGTAAAAAATAAATAATAGTTTAAAAAAACTAAAAACACGCTTTTTATAGAAAACCAAACTAAAAAATAGAAAATAAATTTCAATAAATTTAAATTAAGAAAAGTGTTAAAAATTTCAATAAATATAAATTAATACAAGTGTGAATAAAAAAAAATATTTTATTTTAAAAAGAGCGTGGGGTGCTTTTTAAGATATTATCAAAATGATAATCACTCTACTCATAACTGTCAATAAAATATTTATAACTATTGACACCATGCACCCCACGCTTTTTTTAAAATAAAATATTTTTTTTTTATTCACACTATTATTAATTTATATTTATTGAATTTTTTAACACTTTTCTTAATTTAAATTTATTTTCTATTTTTTAGTTTGGTTTTCTATAAAAAGCGTGTTTTTAGTTTTTTTATTCTAATGCATTGTATTGGTCTTTACCTGCATTGTTTGCACTTAAAGAAGCAACGTGAATAATGTAATCAGTATTTTGTAATAACTTGATTTAAAAGAGTGTCCGTGGAGTTTCTTGCTCGTTCTTCTTCATAGAGACCCGTTTTGGACCGAGCAACTAGCTTCATTTTTCTGACTAACTAACTGACTCTGTAACTATTAAAAAGTGCCTGTAAATGGTTTAATTGAAATAAATGCTTTGACTTTGTCTTTGTTCTGCTATCCGTGTGAAACCGGGGCGGATTGCTAGTATTGGTTAATACAATCTTACCGTATTTCGGCTCTCTGCCAAGACTAAGTATGTACGCCAAAATGTTGAAAACGCAAACTATTCATCTTTCGATATTACACCTGCAGCCATTTGTATTGAGTAAATATTATGTTTAATGTAATTATTCATGTTTTCAATCATGTTTATTTTTCAAACATTTCCAACCGGTCTATTCTGTTTCATCTTCCACGGTATTTTACATTTTATTTTTAGATTTTCTTTGTGATAATACTTTTGTATCGTAGGTGTTTTTATGAAGGTAGGACCTGCTAAGGGACAGCGGGTCAAGTCAAGCCATGTCGGGGGAGAGTCCGGCATGCCCCTCCGTCACCCCCACGATGGAGGAAGTCCAAGAAGATTTTCGACCGTGCACCAATAAAATTGGTGCTAATATAAACATCTAAACTCACAATAAACAACCAGACCGGTAACGCTGTAGGTCATACAAATATTTGTGCCGTGCGTTATCCGAACTCGTGACACCCAGCGCAGAAGTCAATCGCTCAGCCACTGCGCCAACCACATTTAAAAATCTATTATAATATATAGGGCGACTGGTAATTAGTGTACGATACTTAAACACGTGATTGTGTTCATGATAACAAACAACTTTCCCAAAGAAAAAATGTTTTTGCGGGTAACAGCTGATAGGTCAAAGGCGGTGCGCGCCAAATTTTATACGGCTTTTGTGTTATTGAAATAAAAGTGAACCAGTACAAAAAACATTTTTTCCTTCGGGAAAGTTTTGTTATCATGAACACAATCACGTGTTTAAGTTTCATACACTAATTACCAGTCGCCCTATATAATTATTTGTAATTTTTGATTTTGAACCCAAATGTTAGGGCTTCACCTTTTCCTAGTGTGTCTGTAAAAAAAACCGGTCAAGCACAAGTTGGACTTGTAAAAGAAAGGTTTCATACTACCGTACAATATTAGGGGCGAGCAAGAAAACACTGAAAAAAACGCCTTTCTTGTATGGGACCCCCTTTTAACTTTTAAATCACTCTGTGGAAATCTGCCTAACCTTTTACCAACTATGAATGTTGGGGTCGGCTTCCAGTCTAACCGAATGCAGCTGAGTACCAGTGTTTAACATGGAGCGACAGCTTATCTGACCTCCACAACCCAGTTACTGGGTATCACTATACCCCTTGGTAAGACTGATTGTAAGAATTTCTGGCTTTTCTGACTACCCATAACGGCTGCCAAAGATCTACGAATGACAGCCGGGACCAGCGGCTTTACGTGCTTTCCGAGGCACGGAGGGAACTCGGTATGAAAGGGATGATCACCCATCCACAGACCGACTGCGGCTAGCGTAGCTTAGCCTTTGACTGTGTTCAAAGGGGAACCGATCACTTTTTCGAATTATTTTTGTCCGAATTTCATTTTACCGAAAACTATTGACCGACGTCTTTTTTGCTATATGCATTATTTGACATATTTTTAGATCATCGAAGTATCATGTGTCATACGTATTATTTTACCGAACTATGTTTCTCCGATTTACAAAATAACTTTTTCCTATTGGCCGAAGTCTCTTTTGAACTATTTTCATTTGCCAAATGATTTATTTGCCATATTTTCACCCCGTCAAAACAACATTTCGGAACATTATTTGATCTCAAATATATAGCCGGTTACTTGGTAGCCTTTTCAACATTAAATTAAAATAGTGTCATAAAAAGTCAATACGTGACAAAATTTAGTGACAGAAACGAATCGCTGCAAAACTGACTTCACGCAGTCTTTTCTGCGCTACCCCTAGAGTGTAATTTAAGAACTCGTAGGCGCGGAGCAAGTAAGCCGAAGCTGCGGTGGTGAGCGTTAAAACCATCTGCGACGATAAGCTCGCGTGGGGCCGCCCAGACCCCGCAGAGTCGGAGCCGTGACAGAAACAATGCTTGTGCATGTTGCATGCCTGATTCTTTGCACGCTGCATGCATGCTTGAATGCTGCATGCCTGCTTGCATGCTGTATGCCTGCTTGCATGCTGCATACCTGCTTGCATGCTGCATGCTCGAAGCAAGAATCTTTGCAAGCTTCTTACTGGGATGACTGGGGTTTTATTAAGTGCCATTGCGTTAAATAGTTAATGACACAAAATAGTATAAATACATTAGTTTTGAAAGCTCTTTCAAATATTGAATTTCACTCAAATTGTCTTTATTTTATTTGATACGGTGAAGAGGACTATATATATGTAAAGAAATAAATACTATTTCTTCATGATTATTACTCCTCTATCAATGCTGTGAGTGCTGTGACAGTGACAGCTGATTTTGAGAGTTGGAAAACGTGTGCGAACAATTTATTTAAATAAGAGATAATTATATGAATGTAAAAGTAAAATACAAGAGAGGAATAGACATAAATGTCGTTTCTCTATTTACAGGTGAATTTTGTGGTTAAACTCAAAATTTGTAATTGTTAGTAGAAATGACAATTTGTAATTAAAATAAAATTAAACTCTATTTACAGGAGCAACACATTTGTTTATTTCCTCGATTATAAACTTACACATTATAAAACGACATTTTTGTTGGAAATATGGTTTGAATTTACGTTGCTTCCTGGGAGTGATGGTAAGTCAAACATTTTTTCCATAACCTCAATTGCAACGTCGGAGGACAAAGTATATGCAGTACCAGTAGAGTTACAAGCCGTTAGTCATCACAAAGAAATAATTAAAACATCTGCTTATAGTAAAGTGAAAAACAGCTTAATAAAGAGGTACCAGACAAGAAAAGTTTGGTTAACTATGTCAGCAGATATGGAGAAGACTTACCTAGATGATGATGGTAACTTGCAATTTGGTGACCAATACCTAGAAGAACTGACCAAAGAAGAATGTGAACGGAAAAGCGAAACAGGTACATTGGAAAAATTATTTGAAAAGTTAGTAGAGACCACACGAGAAAATAAACAGCAGAATGTAAAACAGATTGCAGATAAATTTGTAATAGAGAAATTTACAAGCAAAAACCCAAATGCCAAACTATGGATAAATACTTTTGAGAAAGAATGTGGGCGCTTTGATGTGACGACGGATGAAAATAAAATTGAAATACTCCGTATGTTCATGGATAACAGTTGCTCAGATTGGTACAGCTCCATGATAATAAAATTTACAATGAACTCTGAATGGTCCACATGGAAAACTAAATTCTGTGAAACATTTGCAAGTAAGGGATGGAATCCAGTCACTTATGCATTATTATTCAAGTACCAGGCAGGCTCACTGTTAGAATATGCTATAAAGACTAACTAACTATTACTTGATATGAGAACATCAATCGATACAGGCACTTTAATAGATTTGATTGCAGCGGGTTTACCAGAATACATTCTGAATAAAATTGTCAGAGAAATATTAAAGGATACAGTAGACCTGTTTAATGAGGTGAGCAAGCATGAACATATGGTTAATAAAAGAAGTTACTTGGTTAAGAGAAGTTATGGGAATCACAAAGCCACTGGTAAAAGTCAAGAGAAAAATCCATGTAAAATATGCGAAAAACTGAGTAAGGGTCAACGTTATCACCCTGAAGCTTTGTGTTGGTTTAAACAAAAAGAAGATGAAAAGGTAAAGAGAAATACAATTACACATATCAATAATTCAGTGATTGAAGCAAAATTCAAAGAGACTGATCAAAAAAACGAATAGCCACACCATTAATTACTGTCAAACTAATATTAAATGATACATTAGAGATAAATGGAATCTACGATTCAGGATCAAATGTATCATTAATAAACTCTAAGTTATTAAAACTAAAAGGAAAAGGAAAGATTAAATATGAAGCAGATTTAATAACAATTAATGGTGTTAGAAAGGCAAGTGGTTTGACAAATTTAAAAATAAAAATAAAAGAAGTGGAGAAACAAGTGGACGTTTATATTACTGATGAATACAATTTCAAATATGATTTTTTGATAGGATTAGACTTAATCAAAACATTCTGATTGATACAAACAGAACGCTTGGAAATTATACAGAAACAATACCTACACAATGAAAATGATGAGAAGGTAGAAGAAAATGACATAAGTAGAAAACCAAATAACACACTGAGAAATAGGGAAGAAAACAAAAATAATAACACTTTAGATGAACCTAAAGTAAATTTCAACGAACATGTAAAAGAGGAAGATTTTCAAATAAAAATAAATCATTTAAAAGAAGATGAGAAAGAAAAAATAAATAAATAAATTATAAAATACCAAACAATATTTGCAACAAACAAATATGACGTCGGCACTGTAAAGGGATACGAAGCCAGAATTGACTTATTACTAGAAAAATATTGTAGCAAAAGGCCTTACAGATGCACCGTGGAAGATAAGAAAGAGATAGAACAACAAATAACAAAATTATTAGATTACAATTTGATAGAAGAATCATACAGCCCATTTGCGGCACCTGTCACTTTGGCGTTTAAAAAAGAAGACAATAAGAGATCCAGACTATGCATTGACTTTAGAGACTTGAATAAAATAGTAGCACCTCAAGCTCAACCATTTCCATTAATTGATGACATGATAGTAAAGACCAGGAATTGCAACTATTTTTCTGCACTTGACATAAATTCTGCATTCTGGGCAATTCCCTTAAGAATAGAAGACAGAAAGAAAACAGGATTTGTGACACAAGAGGGACATTACCAATGGACTTGCCTACCGTTTGGATTAAAAACGTCACCAGCTACATTCCAAAGAATATTAAGCAATATACTGAGAAAATACAAATTATCAGAATTTGCAGTTAACTACATTGATGATATTCTAATATATTCTAAATCTTTTGATGAACACATGACTCATTTGTCACAATTATTACAGGCCATCGAATCAGAAGGATTCAGATTAAAATTTACAAAATGCACATTTGCATCAGACTCAGCAAAGTACCTAGGACATATAATTCAAGGTAACTCAGTTAAACCAATTAAGGATAATTTGATTTCCATTAAAAATTTCCCAACTCCAGAGACACAAAAGAATGTAAGACAATTTCTGGGAAAAGTAAATTTTTATCATGAATACATTCCAAGGAGTGCAATAATACTAGACCCTCTGCATAATTTACTCAGGAAAAATCAGAAATTTGTTTGGACTGATGAGTGTAAAGAATCTTTTGAGATAATAAAGAGCCTTCTGTGCTCTCAACCAGTACTACAAATATATGATAAATATTTACCAATCAATATTTATACAGATGCTTCCATAGTGGGCGTCGGCGCTATTCTAAAACAAGTACAACCAGATGGAAAAGAAAAACCAGTAGCATATTTTTCAAAGAAACTGAATGAAGCTCAGAAGAAAAAAAGGCAATATATTTAGAATGTTTGGCAATTAAAGAAGCGGTTCAATATTGGCAATATTGGTTAATAGGAAAATCTTTTATGGTATATTCGGACCACAAACCACTAGAAAACATGAATTTAAAATCAAGAACAGACGAGGAGCTGGGGGATCTAACATATTATTTATCTCAATATGATTTTAAAATAAAATATTCACCAGGAAAGGACAATGTCGAAGCAGACTGTCTAAGCAGAAACCCAGTACTAGAATCAGACGAAAACTCAGACGAACAGTTGAAGGTAGTAAATATAATTACGTTGAAGGATATATTAACAGATCAAGAAAACAATGAACACATACAAAATAATAAAAAAACATTAATAAATAAACAGAGTATATACTACAAGAAAATCAGTGGAAAGGAAAAAATAATTATATCAGAACAATACAGTTTGATACTTTAAAAAAAAATACATGAAAATATGTGCCATATTGGAATCGGGCAAATGCAGAAGATGGTTAGCCCGCTCTACACTGCAAAAAAATTGTCTTGTAACATAAAAAAGATTTGTAGACACTGTGAAACTTGCATTAGAAATAAATCAAGAGAACACAACAAATTTGGGTTATTGTCTCATCTAGGGCCAGCCACACGACCATCTCAGATAATGTCTATAGACACAATTGGAGGCTTTGGAGGTTCGAGATCGACAAAGAAATACTTACATCTATTAGTGGATCACTTTACCAGATATGCATTCATTCTTACATCAAGTACTCAGACTGCAAAAGATTTTATAAAATTAGTCACAAATGTTACAGAAACAGAAGATATTGATATGATTCTCACGGACCAATACCCTGGGATTAATTCAAAAGAATTCAAAATGTTTTTAAATGACAAACAAATACAGATGGTGTTTACAGCAGTAAATGCACCATTCTCTAACGGACTGAATGAAAGGCTGAATCAAACTTTGGTAAACAAAATCAGATGCAGAATAAACGAAAGTGAAACAAAGAGAGCATGGACGACTATAGCTAAAGAATGCATAGATAAATACAATCAAACAGACCACACTGTTACTGGGTTTCCACCGGCTTATCTTCTATATGGAACAGATGTTAAAATCTTACCGAAAGAATTAAAGCAGGACCAATCACTAAATGACTGCATAAGAGATAGACAAATAGCACTAAATAACATAAAAAGATCACATGATTACAATAAAAGATTGTTTGACAAAAATCGAAAATATTGGGAGTTCAAAGCCTTAGATATGGTGTATGTAGAAAACGGAAACAAATTAAATAGAAAGAAATTAGATGAGCTGAAAATTGGGCCGTTTAAGATTATTGAAAAGATTTCAAATTCTATTTACAGAATAGATACAGGTCATAGGAAAACTGAGTCAAACCTTTTCCACATAACAAAGCTTATACCAGCCCCAGCAATTGAAGGTAAACGTTCTTCCCCGAAAGGGGGGGGGGGGAGATGTAAAGAAATAAATACTATTTCTTCATGATTATTACTCCTCTATATATGCTGTGAGTGCTGTGACAGTGACAGCTGATTTTGAGAGTTGGAAAACGTGTGCGAACAATTTATTTAAATAAGAGATAATTATAAGAATGTAACAGTAAAATACAAGAGAGGAATAGACATAAATGTCGTTTCTCTATTTACAGGTGAATTTTGTGGTTAAACTCAAAATTTGTAATTGTTAGTAGAAATGACAATTTGTAATTAAAATAAAATTAAACTCTATTTACAGGAGCAACACATTTGTTTATTTCCTCGATTATAAACTTACACATTATATATAGGTATATAATTATATAAACCTAAATCTTCCTTACCAACAATTAAACAAAAAGTTTTAAGACTTCAAAACTTTCTTCAAGAAAGGTAAACAGTTCCATCTCGTCCCGCTTACCTTCAGTTCCGCCTCATCAGAGCAAGGGGTCGCCACGCTCGACTGGGCGCCAGATGAGCTTTCACCGCTCTGGCGACCACTCGGTCATGACGTAACGGTTATTAATAGGTAAGATTTTAAATAGGGAAACGTGAGTCATTGGGACGAAAATAAAGGTTTTTGATCGATCTTCGTGACAATATGTAAAGGTTTCGTGAAGATCATCTACCATTTTTTTTTGCTAGCTGTTTCTGTTCCAGGTTTGGGCTGAATTGGGTTGTTGACACCATTAACCAATAATTCCAAAATCCAACTTATGTTAAAATACACTTTATTTTAGCCCCTAAAACCCGATTAATTTTCAATTAACTGTAAAATTCGATTTTAGGTTGCTTTAAAACCAATTAATAGTTAGTCAATTGAGCTGGTAAATAAGTGACGTCACAGGCCGGTATTGTCATACAAAATCTATAGAGGAGTCTCGTTTTGACAGCTCATAAAAAGTATGTCAATTGATTGGTGGTGTCAACTACCCAATTGTGCCTATCTACGTGGCAATGTATAAATATTTGCATTTCTACCCGTGGGTGTCGTAGAAGGCGACAGAGGGATATTGACCGAAGAATGGGCAGCAGCGTCCTTCTGAGTACCATAATACCTACTGCGATCGCCAACATGCATCGGCCAAGCATGGCGATTACGGCTGAACCCCCCTTGGGGGAGACCTATGCCCAGCAGTGGGCGTCTAAAGGTTGACATGATGACGTGTCAATGTCATGTTCGTGAACGGGCGCTGTCAGTAGAGAGTGACTCAACTCCTTTAACTCTTAAGTGCTTTTATATTTGACTTTTACTCTTTTTTTATGTTTTGTATTGCTAGATAACGATTTTTTGTGGCTAAGTTAAAGCCGTACAGATCGATCGGTCAAAGGTTAAGCTACGCTAGCCGCGGTCGGTCTGTAGATGGGTGACCATCCCTTTCATACCGAGTTCCCTCCGTGCCTCGGAAAGCACGTAAAGCCGTTGGTCCCGGCTGTCATTTGTAGATCTTTGGCAGTCGTTAAAGGTAGTCAGAAACCAGAAAGTCTGACAACCAGTCTTACCAAGGGGTATCGTGTTACCTAGTAACTGGGTTGTAGAGTTCCGATAGGCAGTCGCTCCATGTAAAACACTGGTATTCAGCTGCATCCGGTTAGACTGGAAGCCCTAATGTTTGGGAAAAGACTAGGCAGATGATGAGATTACCTACATTGTTTTCACATAAGGAACAACAAAAATAATGTAACCAGTATTATGTAACAACTTGATTTAAAAGAGTGTCAGTGGAGTTTCTTGTTCGTTCTTCTCCATAGAGACTTACTTGTTCTGGAGCGAGCAATTAGCTTATGTAACTTCAACTGTCTGACTAACAGTTTAAGTAATAATAGGGTATTACACCCATTTTTGGAAAGTGTCTCAATGAAATTCTGTAGTGCTAATATGCTACCAAAAAAAACACAAATTTTTTATTCAATCGATAAGTGCCAAAAAAATGCATCTAAATTTTAAATTTTCAAATTTCGCGCGTAATTTGACGAAAACGCCTCTTACTGGACGCCATATTGCTCAGCGTAAATGACGTCAGTTCGTTTTGTATCAAATGAGCTCATATTAAATATGATAATCGTACATCATTTAAAAATAATTAAAAGCATATTTTGTAAAAGGTGTAATAATGAAAATATTACGTTGGTTACGAAAATAATAAAAGTGCAAAGCCTATATTACGCCAATCGGTTGACTGACAGTTGTCAATTTTTTGTTTACACAGCCGTACGACGTAATAACATGGCCGCTATTATTTCACGGTGTTTTATAACAGGTTAAAAATACTGAAAACTTTGAATTGAATTTAAAAATTTGTTTTGTTATTTGTTGAACTAAAACTTACATATTCCGACTGCTTTATGCCTAAACTATCACAATAACATATTTATACATTTTTTCTCGTATAGAGTAAAATACCCTATTACTTATAACCTGGAAATGTTTTTATATTTGTATCTGGAGGTGGGCGTTGATAGTTGTGACACAGTTTCTATCATCGTTACATATAAACATTGTTATGTATATTTTTAAGTTCCAAATAAAGACTTTTATTATTATTTATTATTTAACTGACCGACTCCTCGACAATTCAAAAATGTCTGTAAATGGTTTAATTGAAATAAATGCTTTGACGTTGACTTAAGTACCTGTATTCTTTAGTGAGTAAGTACTTCTGCCAGGTATATACAGGTACCTTAATAATATCCTTTTTTATAAGAGTTATGAACGCTTAAAAGATCATGCTTATCTTTGATCAAACACGGTTGGCGCAGTGGCTGAGCGTTCGACTGCTGCGCAGCGTGTTGTGGGTTCGATTCCCGCCCAGGGTAAACATTTGTGTGACGAGCACTTGTGTTTGCCTTGTCTGGGTGTTGTTTATCTATAATATGAATGTATTTTAAAAAAAATGTATTTGTGTATGTATATCAGCTGTCTGACACCCATAGTACAGGGTCTCCCTAGTTTGGGGTCAAAAAAAAAATGTCCCAACATGTTATATTATTAAATACACAGTTACAATTTTTCCCATGGCTGCCGCAAACCCATAGATATCTAGATTCATTCACTGGGTATCATATCACATGTCTCTTGGAACTTTCTTAGCGTGAGACTGTGAAGTTTATGTTATTGTTTATGTCAGGGTACGCCGCATTGAGACATGTGATAAATAATTACTATTGACATTATTGCCACAGATTACTAAGGTTACTAACTAAGGGTGATCGATTGGTGTGGTAGCTTTGGCTGATCGACGGATACCGTTCGTCTAACTAATCGATCGATTGCCGGTCGATGACATCGGTCTGACGTTGATCGATTAACTCCGGCTATAATCCATCACTAATAATAATCATGCAGCACGATCGGTGTCGACTAATCCATGCTACCATCGATCGACGCCGTCGATCGACGATCGATTGGTCTGGTAACACCCTAATAGTTCCTTTCTAGTCCTTTGGAACAGACAAATTAGTATAATGGCGCGTGACATAATGAAATTAATTTTGAGAGTTATGATTTACTAGTGATCCGACCCGGTTTCGCATGGGCCTATCCTCTAGCCTTCCTCGATAAATTGACTATACAACACAAAAATATTTTTTCAATTCAAAACAGTAGATCCTGAGATTAGCGGGTTCAACCAAACAAACAAACAAACAAACTCTTCAGCTTTATAATATTAGTATAGATTTTATTTTATTTTCAATATTTTGTTTTTTTTTCAAATCATCAAAATGATTAATCGTTAAAAAAAATAACAAATTATTAATATCAAAAATATAAAAATTAATAACAAAAAACGATTAATCGTTTTGTATTCGACTCAATGGTAATTTTAAAAACACTATTTGCCAAGCAAAAACAGTCGTTGGACTCGACGTCGATTTCACAGCTGACACGATGTGAAGTTCGTGATCAACTACAGTCACGAATTATAACGTTAGAAAATAGCATAGCTGACATTTTTTATGATTTCTGTAATGGCAGGGTACGCAGTCAGCAGACTAAGGAAAATAAATACACCGCACTGTGTCTGACAAATTTCTATTAATTTATTGATCACAATAAATAATACCAATTTGATGATTGTTTTACAAATAGCAGATAATATCCAAAATAAAATACAAGCCGAAACGTGCGTAGTACATATTATTATATACTGATGGCCGAAACATTAAACGGAACATCACCCATGACAGATAATTCAAAGAGAAGAACAAAATTAGGGTTGCAACATTACATATAAAAATAACCTCTTAAAGAAAGGTGTTGTCATGTTAGAAAAAATACAAACATTAGCGCGGACGAAGTAGCGGGCAAAAGCTACTTTACAATTACTTATCTTCCAGTTATCACAGTTCAAGCGTTTAGGCTATCCGAAATGAGGTCACAAGCTTATTATCTTTTATTATTCTAGTGCTGCACGATGCGCGAGAGTCTGCGTCGTCTCGCGTCAGACGACGGCAACGGCATGGAACGGCGCGGGCGCATCGCGGGCAGCCGACGTGTGAGGGTGGAGCTGATGCTAAGTGACCACATCACTGTGGACGTAGATGTAAGTGTAACACGTATAGTGTTTTAGTGACATGGAGAGGCGCGAGCGCAGCATTTTGTTTTCGCTCTGTTTTACATTAGGTAAGTAGTGTGTAATAATAATAATATATGAGGACATCACACACACGGCCATCTGATCCCAAACTAGGCAGACCCTATGGATGTCAGACAACTGATAGACATACACAAATATAGAAATAAATACCTATATGTTGGTACAAGCCAACACAAATATTTCACCTGGACATACGAGTATAACTTGATACTTTTACATGATGGACCTCTTATTTGTTTTTATTTTTTCTTACGTATAATTAAACAGTAGCATGGTTCATAATACTAATAAATGAGAAATATTTGTACCCCATATGTAATGGTAGAATGTAAATGGGCTGTAAGAATACTTTAAGATCTACATAGTATGATCTTAAAGTATTCTTACAACCCATTTCCACCTACATTTTGGCAAATAAATCAAATTTGAATTTGAATTTGGGTGCGATTCGAACACGCGACCCTATGCGTCGGAGGCAGATAGACTACCACCTCTTCTACACTACTATCACCTCCTCTACAGTACTACACCCACCTGCAGAGCCGTATGGGCTCCTGAAGAAGACAATGGAAGCAAAATGCGCAAATTCGAAGAACAGGGTCATCGTCATCATCATAACAGACTATTGTCGTCCACTGCTGAACGTAGGCCTCTCCCAGAGATCCTAACCCGGTCTTGGGCAGCCCGCACCCATCCGCTATCAGCCACCTTCTCAGAACTAGAATCGGGTATGATAGCCAAATTTTGGCGCGGCAGTTCCTGGTTATCACGTAACTTTATTTCCCAGTGAGGCAACACAAAAATATGTTCATCATCATCATCTCAGCCTACAGACGTCCACTGCTGACATAGGCCTCCTCAAGGGGGGGGGGGGGGTTTGCCATAATCGCCACGCTTGGCAGGCGGATTGGCGATCGCAGTATGGTTGTTACAAATGCACAGAAAACGCTGCTGCCCATTCTCTGGTAAGTCCCTTAGTCGCTTCTTACGACACCCACGGGAAGATTTGGGGTGGTGCTGTTCTTTACGTCCGACACCACACGGACACGGACAAAAATATGTTGCTTAACCAATATTTAGTGACTTTATTTCCTGGTGTATACAAAAGAATGTGTTTTAAATGTCACACTTCCAAGATTTCGCAAGTTTCAGAGTCCAATTTAATGATCGTTTAATTTTATTGTATGAGCTTTAGCTGCGCGTGGGCAGCTGCGTTGTACGTGTGTTAAATCCGTTAAAGTCAACACAAGGATTAATTCTTTGAAGTGCTGTTTTACGAAGCATGAGTCTCCTGAGTTACGGATATTTTACGCTCTCGTAAAACGCAGTTGGAGTTTATGTGTTTCATACAATTTAACGTTTATTTACTGTGCAGAGTGTAGCAGAAAATTGCTGTAGATTAAATAACGATGTTTCACTGCTTGTGGAACAGACGTCTTGAGGTAGTTTTGGTATTGGTCGGTCCGATTCTAAGTCTTGGAGTCTTGTAAATCTGGAGGCGTATTTTCATCATCATTCATAGCCCGACTTCACTCACTGTTGGGTATAAGCCTCTCTCTGTAGTAAACCTCTCCCGCGCCAAGGTCAACCAGGTTCTACCTGCGATGGGGACAGCGTCGTCTGCTCATCTCGTAACTTCATGTAGCTACGGTTAATGTAGTGAAGAACACTTCTCTTAACATGTCACCCTCAGCAGCTAAGACAGCACGATCATGTGCACCAGCAACCACATCGAGGCAAGTGGTATTGTCATCATCCATCATCATCATGGTGACCTTTAGACGCCCACTGATGGGCATATGTCTCCCCCAAGGGAGAGTTGAGCCGTAATCGCCATGCTTCGCCGATGCATGTTAGCGATCATGGCATGTAGATGTTATGGTAGTTAGAAGAATGCTGCTGGCCATCCTCTAGAGAATATATCTGTCATCTTCTACGACACCCACGGGTAGAAATGGCACACGGCATGCGGCTGGTATTGTCATAAAGCCTGAACCACAAATATTCGACGAGGTACCTCTCCTTCTCTTCCTCTCTTATGTGATGTGATGTGATGTGTGATGTCCTCTTGAACTTCCAATTGCTTTTCAAAAGTAAGGAACGCTATGTCTTTAACTCTCTTTTTTAAGTTTTAGAAAGAACCGCATTCGTTTTTATTGATCCGTAGTCAGTCGTAGGTAGGTACATTTTTTTTTATACTTACTAAAGCTAGACGGCTAGACGGCGAGGGGCTCGTGGCTAAGTTAAAGCCGTACAGATCGATCGGTCATTGGTTAAGCTACGCTAGCCGCGGTCGGTCTGTGGATGGGTGACCATCCCTTTTATATCGAGTTCCCTCCGTGCCTCGGAAAGCACGTAAAGCTGTTGGTCCCGGCTGTCATTTGTAGATCTTTGGCAGTCGTTATGGGTAGTCTGACTACCCATAACGACTGTGATACATAAAAGGTCAATAATAATAATAATAATAAGTAGTAGTAGTTATTAGTAGTAGTAGTAGTAGTAGTAGTAGTAGTAGTTATTTTGACGAATAATTACCGGAGATTTATTATGAAGGATGGCACGGTTGACATTTGTCGGGCATGTCACCGGCCGGGTGAATCAATCCGTCATATTATCTCTGGATGTTCTCGTCTTGCTAACGAAGAGTACTTGCACAGGCACAACCTTGTGGCCAGGATTATCCATCAGCAACTTGCTCTGAATTACAACCTCGTGGAATCAGAAGTTCCATACTACAGGTATGTGCCCGATCCAGTTCTTGAAAATGGCAATGTCACATTGTACTGGGATCGATCCATCATCACTGACAGGACTATTGTAGCCAATAAGCCTGATATAGTGGTGGTGGATCGATTGGAGAGGCGCGCAATGATTATTGACATAGCTGTTCCTCATGACGAGAACCTCATGAAGGCCGAGAAAGACAAGCAGATAAAGTATCTTGACTTGGCCCATGAGGTTGTCGACATGTGGAATGTGGACTCAGCGATCATTGTGCCGATAATTGTTACAGCCAATGGCTTAATTGCCAAGAGCCTCGACCAACATCTAAGGAGGCTCTCGTTAGACGGCTGGATCAAGGGCTTAATTCAGAAGGCAGTACTTCTGGACACGGCCCGCATTGTCAGGAGGTTTCTCTCTCTGGAGCCCTGACCGCCGGTAGCTTGGACCCTGTTCCCGATACCGGTGAGGTACTATTTTTTTTTATATTTTTAAATGTTTTTGTTTTTATGTGAATATTTAAAAATGTAATTTAATATGTTTAAACAATAAATGAATGTGAATAATAATAATAATAATAACAGACAGACACAACCAAGTAGCAAACATCATTCATCAAAAACTAGCACTCAAGCACACTCTCATACAAAATACGAACACTCCTTACTACAAGTACACACCACAAACTATCCTAGAAAATGACACGTACAAACTATATTACGACCGCGCTATACTCACAGATAGGACCATCCACTATAACAGACCAGACATAATCCTACAGGATAAAACAAAAAGAATCACTTACCTAATAGACATTGCAGTCCCCAACACACATAACTTACAAAAAACAATAGTTGAAAAAATTAGTAAATACACAGAACTCAGAGATGAAGTAACTCGAATATGGCGACAAGAAAAAGTGTACGTAATCCCTATAGTCATATCCACAACAGGCGTTATCCCGAACCATCTTCTCCATAGCTTAAAACTACTTGATCTACAAGAAACTCTTTATATCACTCTACAGAAAGCTGCCATATTAAATACGTGCCGAATCGTGAGAAAGTTCATGCAGATTGATGAACACGAAGCAGACCCCTAACAGAATACACCCTCAACATAATACACACCACACGCTACATTTACTTGGCTCCGGCCCGTAAATGCAGTTAAAACCAGCCAAAGAGCTGAGAACAAAGAAAACAAACACAAATAATAATAATAATAATAAAGTTTATTGTTTCACTAAGACTAGATACATGGTGAGGTAAATGGATGGTCAATGTTTTGTCCCTTCTCCCATAACTCTTCTAAGTGGAGAGTAAGTAGGTCCGATTTGCCAATCAAGCCATTAACATTTTGATGAAAGATATTTACATATTTATACACGAAAACAATTGCTACTACCAGCTTTAGGCACTTTGTCCATACACATAGACAAGTCGCAGTTAAAAATATTGTCATCAGGAATGTCACAAGTTTGAGTAGATTTGTCACAGGCAGTAATAACAACGTCGCAAGGTATGTTACAAGTTTGAGTTGATTGTTCAGTTTTTAACTTAGTGAGAATTCGATTTTGCTCATTATATGTCACAAATTTAGTTTTGAAATCAATATGTAATATTTCTTTCAATAGGTATCTACAAATATTACACAAATATAAAGCCGTAAAGACCGGTCGGTCAAAGGTTAAGCTACGTTAGCTGCGTTCGGTCTGTGGATAGGTGACCATCCCTTTCATACCGAGTTCCCTCCGTGCCTCGGAAAGCACGTAAAGCCGTTGGTCTCGGCTGTCATGTGTAGATCTTTGGCAGTCGTTATGGGTAGTCAGAAGCAAGAAAGTCTGACAACCAGTCTTACCAAGGGGTATCGTGTTACCCAGTAACTGGGTTGTGGAGGTCCGATAGGCAGTCGCTCCATGTAAAACACTGGTATTCAGCTGCATCCGGTTAGACTGGAAGCCGACCCCAACATAGTTGAGAAAAGGCGACGCAGATGATGATGACTAAAGCTAGACGACACTACCTTTTGCAACAACTAGCCACATTACAAACACTTTAATTCCCATTTCATCTTTAAATAGGGTATTTTACTCTATACGAAAAAAAACCTATAAATATGTTATTGAGACAGTTTAGGCATAAAGCAGTCGGAAAATGTAAGTTTTAGTTCATAAAATAACAAAACCAATTTTTAAATTCAATTCAAAGTTTTCAGTATTTTTAATCTGTTATAAAACACCGTGAAATAGTAGCGGCCATGTTGTTACGCCGTACGGCTGTGTGACCAAAAAATTGACAACTGTCAGTCAACCGATTGGCGTAATATAGGCTTTGTACTTTTATTATTTTCGTAACCAACGTAATTTTTTCATTATTACACCTATTACAAAATATGCCTTTAATTATTTTTAAATAATATACAATTATCATATTTAATATGAGCTCATGTGATACAAAACGAACTGACGTCATTTACGCTGAGCAATATGGCGTCCAGTAAGAGGCGTTTTCGTCAAACTACGCGCGAAATTTAAAAATTTAAAATTTAGATGCATTTTTATTGCACTTATCGATTGAATAAAAATTTTGTGTTTTTTTTTGGTGGTATATTAGCACTACAGAGTTTCATTGAGACACTTTTCAAAAATTGATGTAATACCCTATTGAAATCGTCTTCAATCGCTATTATTCAATTAAGACCGGCCTCTATCGCAACAACCAACTCAAAGTCAAAGCATTTATTTCAATCAAAGGAGTCGGTCAGTTAGTCAGAGAGTTGAAGCTAGTTGCTCGTTCCAAAACGTAGGTAGTCGACGTCTATAAGACTAGACAAAATCAAACGGATTGCTAATTAAAACTACTTAATTTATACTTAGTATATACATTATATTTAATTCTTGCTTTGGGTCACACACTGGTTCATAGGTTCATAGTTTGTTGAAATGTATGGAGTGGTTGTCTACTTTTACAATAATTGTAAATAATAATATGTGAACACTATGTATATGTATACAACTTAGCTGTCATTCTTTATCTTGTAATACTTTGTACATACTTCAATATAGTGTTTTTATGCAAGGTCCATCGTATTCACGTATAGTTATATAACTGTAAACTGTAAATGCAAAATATTGTACACATTTTTTTTTAAAAGAGTAAGTATGGAGTTTCTTGCCCATTCTTCTCCATACGAAACTACCTTTTGGAATGGGCAACTAGAATCAACTTTATATTTTTTTATTATGACGTTCAAAAGTGCCTTTTTAATGGTCTAATTGAAATAAATGATTTGACTTTGACTTTGACTATGGAGAAGAACGAGCAAGCCACTGATCCTCTTTTCAATCAAGTTTTTTACAAAATCTTGGTCTAGACACGCGGAAGGGTGTCAAGCCAATTTCAATCTAACAAAACTGGCGAGCGCACCGTGTGTAATATACACGAACCATTTGGAGCCACTTTTCACCCTCTCATAACTCAAAAAATATTTCACATAAACATGTCAAATTTGGCTCATATGTTGAGACTTGCGAGATACATATGTACTCCAAATTTCATAAACACACCTAAACGGTTATTTAGATATTAACGTCCAAAAATCGTTATTTTTACACTGACTGGCCTATAGATCAAAACTATAACCCACTTCCAGATGACCTAGAAAGTTCAAATTTGGCATCCAGATAGGTAGTTGGGTGAAAACAAAGGAAAAAATCTGAAACAAGTAAATTTAGATATTAACGTCCAGAAATCGTCATTTTTCAGACTGACCTATAGATCAAAATTCTAACCCAGTTTCAGATGACCTAGAAAGTTCTTTTAGGACTGACCATTGAACTTGGCACCTATTTAGATCTCACTTCTTTTGTCGTTGAAGTCAACAACCTAGGCATATATCACAATATTGAATTTGGCTCTCATTTTACATTTATGTTTTTGATGGGTTACATTATTCTTGGTGCTTCCATATGAGAAAAGGGGACTATATTTCTTGTCACCAAAATTTATATTTGTCATCAAGTTGTATCACCTAATAAATAGATCGATCGCCACGAAATATTTTCGTTCTCAGATAAACAAAAAGTGTTCCCAGGTATGAATTATCAAATTAATGTTAATATTATGTAAAATAAGAGATGGATTACCAATAAAATTGTAGTGCATTAGATGAATATAAACTTCGTTCTTATAATAATAGTTTTATTACTTAAATAATAGCTTCGTGCTCAGAATGGTAGATCTGTCACCAAATAAATCTTAGGACCCATATGTTCCCCCTGGGGCGGATTCGACATGGTTAGGTTAGGTTAGAACTGTGACCGACTGCGGACGAGGCGAGCGAGACGGAGCGAGCGTGCCGCGGCAGCGGCCGCCGAGTACCAGAACCAAATCGCTTTTTACAGTCAAACTCATATATTTCTACAATACTTTGGTTAAATGTTGGTGATCATTTACTATTTTTGGAGATCAATTACATTTATTTGGTACTAGACCCTATATCTCCATGATTTTAGGTGATTTACTGTGGAATTGATTTTATATTGTTTGGTGACTACATTTTGGTGACAAATCTAGTATTTTGCGGGCAAACCCTATTATTTAAGAAACACAAAACTAATTAAATTGGCGATAGCTTAAATGATACCCATGAGAAAACTATGTAGGTATGGCAATTAAGGGGCTATTAAACGACTTTTACAGATTTAAACTGACAATCACGTCAACATGTGCAGTGTAAATGATTTGAAAATAAAATATAATAAACTAGAACATTCTCTTAATCATTTAGTAAGTGAATATTTTTAATTATATTCATATTATATAGTTTAATTAACACGTGAAGTTGTATCTGACGCGGACAAAACATTGACAATCACACAAAATCTACCAGGTATAATTAAACGAAACTTACACCATCTTACAGACAATTTTATTATCTATCTTTTAGTATACGCCTTTTTTTTTAATTTTGAAAGAATACTACTTTTATTTAATTTTTTCGACTAAACTTCGAGAGTTTTTGACGCAGAACTGATGCAGAACGGACGCAGTCAGCGTCCAAAACTCTCAAAATTTAGTCGAAAAAATTAAATAAAAGTAGTATACTTTCAAAATTAAAAAAAAGGCGTATACTAAAAGATAGATAATAAAATTGTCTGTAAGATAGTGTAAGTTTCGTTTAATTATACCTGGTAGATTTTGTGTGATTGTCAATGTTTTGTCCGCGTCAGACACAACTTCACGATTTAATTAAACTATTTAATATAAACTTAATCAAAAATATTCACTTTCTATATGATTAAGAGAATGTTCTAGTTTAACATATATTTTTTTCAAATCATTTACACTGCACATTTTGACGTGATTGTCAGTTTAAAATCTGTAAAAGTCGTTTAATAGCCCCTTAAGAGATGACCCGTCTCAACTGACAGTACCCGATAACGAACAGAACCAACCAATGCCCTTGCACATTTTAATTAACATACGTATGGACAGCAACATCAACTGGTTACCCCCTTTCCGAAGGAATTTTAATGCGTGAGGGGTGACCAGTTGTTTTTTTTTTTTTTTGTTTACCATTTGATAGGCATACGTTTGACCACTATCTCACCTGATGGGAAGCGATGATGCGGTCTAAGATGGAGCACGCTTGCCTAGAAGTAACCTATTCACTTTTGACTTAAAGACTCCCGGGTTGTAGCTATCAGGAAACCCAGACTCAGACAGGGAATTCCACTCGCACAGTACGCACAATGAATGTGTTCCCAAAACGTTTTGTGCGTGTGGGTGAGATGTCCACCATGTACCAGTGGCGCATCGCCGTACGTCTTGTGGTCCGATGATGGAACGGGCTCGGCGGAATTAAATTATGCAATTCCGTCGCACACTCCCCAAAATGCAACCGATAGAAAACCGACAGGCCAGCAACTCGACGTCGATGCTCAAGACTTTGGAGCTTTGACTCGACGAGCCTATCATTGCCTGTGATCCTCTTGGCTCGTTGATGATGCTGTCTGTACATTAAATTGCACAAAACTGAACGGAATAATTCAGTGTTAGTACTTACTCTATTTAAATGTAAATGTAATGACATAACGCAGCCGGTGAATTGTTTAGTTTCAAACATTTTACTAACGTGTATGTGTGGGTAGATGATTTATCAATACCAGCATCTTTGTTTATGTAGTACAGAGATTTCAACTTATCTGGAAATGGCAGTTTTTGGAACGAATACTTTGTCATCATCTGCCTATACTTTTCCAAATTATATTGGGGTGGGCTTCCAGGGGGCCAAGTCTGCTATTTTTATAATTTCGTCATTCCAACACGATCCCATTGTCATTTTGCTAAAAGTTCGTAATCTGCTAAATTCATAATGGTCGATCATTGACTGCACAATGACGTTCTAATGGTAGGTCACTGATCAAAGGAACTGTCAAAACTTTAGCAGATTACCGCCTAAGTCATTCATTCAGATGTCAGTTTGTACGAGATTGCCATTCTATAACATTTCTTTCAATGGCGTGTCAGTGGTTGACCATTGGAAAGTCATAATGATGCCATTATATTAGTAGATTACCAAACTTGTCAAAATCAACAATTATGAAATCAATGATAGACCATTCTGTCACTATTGTAATAGCAGACTTGAGGCCCTGTCTAGATGCAGCTGAGTACGAGTGTTTTACATGGAGCGTCTGCCTATCTTACCTCCACAACCCAGTTATTGGGTAACACGATACCCCTTGATCCGACTGGTTGTCAAAATTTCAGGCTTCTGACTACCCATAACGACTCTCAAAGATCTACGAATGACAGCCGGGACCAACAGCTTACGTGCTTTCCGAGGCACGGAGGGAAAATATGAAATGGATTTGGAACAAAATATTAGCATAGCCTTAGGTAGTTTGTTTCGGGTCTGGCTGTTTGTGTATGTGAGTTTATATGTTTGTAAACACACCCACGACACAGGAGAAATTCCTAGTATCGGGTAAAGTTACAAAAATGCTGACAATGATTTTTGAACGAAAGGTTGATGAATAATGCAGCCAAGCAAGTTAACTGACATGCGTTAACTACAGTTACTTGTCCCTCTAGGAATGTCTGAAGCACGTGTGTTGAATGAAAGATATTGGTGTCGAGTCCCTTGTTCAAAAAGTAAACTGAAATTAGACAATTGGCATCTCTTACGACCAGGCAGCAGAGGAAAAGGAAGGCGACAAGAACTAAGTTAGAGATGTCAAACTAGTTTTGTTTCTTAACCTCCGCCATGTTTTAATTAATACGTTCTGACATGACAACTATAATTGTATGAACTAGATCTAATTAAATATTGACAGTTCTTAATATCTGTCTCTTTATTGTTTTATTGAAGAAAAACATATACTTAGTCTGGCCATAAATACTGTTACAATTAAAAATAAGAAAGATATTACATTTGAATTTGAAATCTGTCATTTTTATACGATTGTTCATTGTGTTTTCTAATTTTGGCGCCAATACATTGTACAATATTTTGCGATATTAAAATGGAGTGGGGTGAGAAAGAGAACCGAATCGCTGTGATTGCATTACACAAAGTTGGTATGGAGCCAAATGCAATTTTCAAAACTCTCCATACGCTTGGTTTTAGTCAAATGTTTGTGTACCGGGCTAATAATAGGTACAATGAGACCTCCTCTGTTTGTGAAAGAAAAAGATCTGGCCGTCCACGTAGTGCTCGTACGAAAAAGGTGGTCAAAACAGTAAGGGAAAGAATTCGAAGAAATCCTCTCCGAAAGCAAAAGATTTTATCTCGGGAGATGAAGATAGCACCCAGAACGATGTCGCGTATTTTAAAAGATGACTTAGGACTTGCAGCCTATAAGAGACGCACTGGTCATTTTTTAACTGATAATTTAAAAAAGAATAGGGTGGTAAAATCGAAACAACTACTGAAGCGGTACGCAAAGGGAGGTCACAGAAAAATTTTGTTTACGGATGAGAAAATTTTTACAATTGAGCAACATTTTAACAAACAAAATGACCGTATTTATGCTCAGAGCTCTAAGGAAGCTTCCCAACTAGTCGACAGAGTGCAACGTGGGCATTATCCGACTTCAGTGATGGTTTGGTGGTTTGGTGGTTTGGTATGAAGGAGTGACTGAGCCATATTTTTATGAAAAAGGTATCAAAACATCGGCACAAGTGTATCAAGATACCATTCTTGAGAAGTTAGTTAAGCCCCTTAACACACCATGTTCAATAACCAAATATAGTCCTTCCAACAAGACTTAGCGCCGAGTCATAATGCTCGCTCCACGCAGTCTTGGTTGGAAGTGAACGTTTCGGACTTCATCAGAGCTTAAGACTAGCCGTCGTCTAGTCCCGATCTTAATCCGCTGGATTATGATTTATGGTCAGTTTTAGAGAGTACGGCTTGCTCTAAACGCCATGATATTTTGGAGTCCCTAAAACAATCCTTACGATTGGCAGTGAAGAATTTTCCCATGGAAAGAGTGCGTGCTTCTATTGATAACTGACCTCAACGTTTAAAGGACTGTATTGCAGCCAATGGAGACCACTTCGAATAAGCGTTTTATATTTTAATTGTTTTATATTCATGTATTAAACTAACATACTGTAAAAGTAATAAATATTATTTGCAATAAAAATAAAAAATATTTCTTCGTGACAATATTTATGGCAAGACTAGGTATATAAATAAATTATTTTTGTTGAATCATAGATTTTCTTAAACATTTTTTCATTTGACTGTACTGTTTTTGGCTTGAACAAGAACATTCGATTATTTTATTAATTTATGGATGGTCCGTCCCAATCGTGCGATGTAAGATATTAAAATTAAATGGATCTGGCGACTGGGACCGCGGTTCCAGTTAATTGTGATCCCAGTCGCCGAAAACTGCATCGTCAGAACTACTCCTTTGATTTCAAAAAATCTTTCATCAAGAGACAGAAAAGAGCTTCACGCGGACGAAGTCGCGGGTGATATCTAGTAAATAATTAAACGATCTCTGTGTTCCAGCGCAAAGCCCGCGGTTCAGACCTCCTGGACCAGATCTGCGAGTCCCTCGACCTGGAGGAGAGGGACTACTTCGGTTTGCTGTACACGCAGCGAGGAGACCCCAGGGTCTGGCTAGACCTCAACAGGAGACTCTCCAAGACTTTTAGAAGTAAGTACTGGATTACCCATTGTGTTTTACAGCTAAAATAAGAAAGAAGAAAGAAAGTAAAAAAACCTTTTATTCACGCGAAAGCGACGAACGTTTATTATATAAACATTGAAAGCCTAAAACTAAAACAAGTGGATTTCTATAAAATTAAAATAAAAAATATAAGTAATGTCCGAGTTGGCAACATGCGTCAGTATCGCGGGAAACGCGCCAACGCTCAGCATAAATACTGCTGTCCGCCAGGAAGGCACGAACCACGGCGCTGGTTTTCAGCGCAAGCCGGCGGGCGTGTCGCTGTCTCGGAACAATAAATAAAACATCATCTACTTCCAGGAGATTCTTCTCTCAGGAGTCCTGACCACCGGTAGCTTGGATTCGGTGGGCTACTACTTTCTAAATTCTTATCTTTTATGTTTCAAAACGCGACAAAATAAGAGATACTTAGGTATATTAATAAAATAAAGAAGATAAACTTAAATATATGGTACACCATATTTTCCAGACGAGCCTTGGGACGTTCGTCTGGCAGTGAAGTTCTACCCTCCGGAGCCGAGCGAGCTGAAGGATGATGTGACGCGTTACCAGATAGCACTGGCTGTTAGAAGAGACCTTATGGAAGGTAAGATATACAACGTTCAAAAGAACATGGTCAAACTAATTCTGTTTAGCGGAAATCTTGTTTTGCAATATACTAGCATTTTACTAACTACTTAAAATGATTACAATAATATTCGTGGGTGTCGTCATAGTCCAGTAGTTAAGATATTTCTTGAATGAGGCTACACGTTCTGAGTTAACGTTGGACATAATTTTCATATGTGAAGGAAAAAATCGTAAGGAAACTTGGACTTATAATTGATATTTTATGTTATTATTCTCTATATTGTCTTTGCTATGTGTGTCTGTGATGTGCGCCTTTGCCGTGAAGTGGGAAATCAAAGGTTTTTCAAATTCTAAACCATTCTCCATATATTTCCAGGTCGCCTCACGTGCTCACAGATAACCTACGCCCTTTTATCTTCGTACGTGCTGCAAGCAGAGCTGGGAGACTTCGAGGAAGCCCACGACATCAGCACAGCGCTTCATCAACACAGGGCGGTACCAGTTAACGCCATCACGCCCGACCTTGAGGTTAACATCGAAGATCTGTATCGAAAACACAAGTACGTATTTTTTTATGTCATTGGATGGCAAACAAGGGGATCGCTGGGTAATGCCGTTGGTCGATCGATCTGGCCTACTAGGGGCGTCCGTCGTCCGACCAGATAAGCCCGTGTTGGCGGCGCAGTGTTCCACGCGCGCCATAAGAGAGTGAGTGTTGCCATTATGGGAATGGTGCACCGGGAGGTGAGACCCGCTGAGGAACAGCGGGTCAAGACCTGTCGGGGGAACGGTGAGTGTTTATGCGAATCCCACACCCCCGGCCATAAACAGAGGTGGAACACCGTGCTGGTTTTAACCGGTAAGAGCCCGGCATGCCCCTTCGTCACACCCACGATGGAGGAAGTTCATGAGGATTGCCATTGCGCACCAGGTACTCCTGCTTACTGAGCTACACTCACACTCTGCTCCTTCAGATGAAGGTCTACTACGAGTATTATTAACATACTCGTAGTAGACCTTCATCTGAAGGAGCTCGTCCGAGGAAGTACTTCGGGTCCTGATGTGTGTAGGGGGTGACAGACGTCCCCGAGTCTGTCGTCCCTGGAACCATTTAGGGCAGGGGGTCTGGAAAAGGGGGTTGCCCGCCCGCCGCCGCGCCGACGCCCAGTGCACCAGCTGCGACCCGGGTGAGAGGTAATGATTTCGCTCTCCCTTTTCGCAGCCTCCTTCTGCGACATAACAGTTTCGCAATAGGAAACCACCACGTCCCAGGGCCGCGTTCATTGTAGGGGCGAAGTAGTGTGATTTATCAGCAGAAAGGGGAACAGAGTCAAGATGATGATGAAAACAAAGACGATGATGATTACGATGACAATGACGTCGACGATAATAACGAAAATGATGACGATAATGATGAAAACGATGATGATGATGCTGGTGCTGATGACGATGATGGTGATGATGACGATAAGGACGATAAGGTGATGATAATGATGATGAAAATGACGATGATGATGATAAGGATGACGACGATGATGATGATAAGGATGATGACGATGATGATGTTGACGATAATAACGATGACGTTGACGATAAAGACGAAGATGATAATGATGACGATGATGTTCATGATGATGATAGTGATGTTGAGGGGGAGGAAAACAGTTTCCAGATAGACTAGGGTAGCCAAGGCAACTGGTGTGTAAGGGTGCGTTGCATTGAATGATTGTCAGTCGACGATGATGACGATGAGATGATGACGATGATGATAAAAATGATGACGATGATGATGACGATAATTACTACGATGATCACGATGATAATGATGATGACTACAATGTTTATGAATATGATGCAGAATAATGATGATAATGACGACGATGATAATGATGATGAAGGGGAGCAAAACAGTTTCCAGATAGACTAGGTTGGCCATGGCAACTGATGTGTAAGGGCGCGTTGCATTGAATTATTGTCAGTCAATCAGTTTCCAAAACGTATGTCACTAAAATTCTCGACGTGTTCTTTCCTCTATACAACTGGCTTTTTAGGCAAAACCAATTTTTTTTCTTTTCCTTTTTAATTTAATCTGTTGCTGTTTGTTTTTCAGAGGACAGACCCCAGCAGAGGCGGAGCTGAACTACCTGGAGACTGCCAAGCGCCTGGCGCTGTACGGCGCCGAGCTCCACGCGGCCACGGACTGCCAGGAGGTGCCTATCGTGCTCGCTGTGTGCCACAGTGGAGTTGCTGTGTATAGAGATGGGTGAGAGAGATACATTTGCCATCTCATAGATCACGAACGACCTCTACCAAGACATTGCTAATTGTACCTATGTTTATAGGCTTGTGAGATATTTCAGCTTTGTTTAAATCAGGTAGGCTTCCTGCTTGTTTGTCATCCCTGATGAAACAATGTCTAATCACTCCCACATTATTCACTTATCCCATACCGTGAAAGAGCAGAGACATAAGGACCAAACGGATGTCGTGTGGAAACAGAGGTTAAAGCCAAACATAAGCATAGCTCAAGTCCTGCCCCATAGATAGTTCCCAAAAGCATCTTCAATGTCAATATGTCTATATTTTCCGATACAGCATATATAAATCTTCATCTATGTCTCCAGGTTACTGATGAACCGCTTCCCCTGGGCGAAGATCACGAAGATCTGCTACAACAAGAGACTGTTCACGTTGAGACTTAGAGCTGGCGAGTTCGACGAGTACGAGACGGTCCTGAGCTTCAAGCTTTCCGCCACTAGTGCCTGCAAGAAACTGTGGCGCTGCAGTGTCGAACATCACATGTTCTTCAGGTAATAAAAGAAGCCAACAAGGACCTTTATTAAAATTCGTACTGCCCATCCTAAACAGTGATGACTTGCTATCAATATTGTTATGTACGTACATATGGAGTCACTATCAGGTCTTTAAAGGGTAAACGATTTTTCTTTCTAACTACAGTATTCTGAAGGCTAATTCACGTTATTTTATGACTCGCCGATGAAGTTGTAGTGCAGTTGCAGTTAAATTCAAGTTTGAGTGATAATCGTATTCTTGTAATCTTTGAACTGTACGACAACCAAACTACCAAACTTACTTATGGTGTAGCCATATGAAAGAAAAATATTACTCACCAAATAATCGAATAGAATAAATTACATTTCAATGAGTATGACGTTATTATAATATTAAAATAATACCCCAGACCAGATTTTAGTGTTTTTTCTTACGTCAAATGAATAGTTGAATACCGATCATGTTACGTTCCGAAGCACGCACCAAAGACGCGCAACAGTAGAATGCCGTTATTGCGCTCGCGTGACGCGAACTTAACGCGAGCGTTTCTGACAGCAGTAGAGAATTCGAAAAGCGTTGTTTTGATTGAAACTTGACTCCAACTGCACTGCAACAGCACTTCTTTAGTTACGTGAATTAGCCCACTGAGCATACTCGTATTGTCCGAGCGGTGGGACTCGGTGGCGTTGGAGAGGTGGATGCACTTGCATGTCAGTTCGGCACCATTCATTAAATAGTTAATTACATACTACTGACGACATCGTCAAGGTCGTAACCGGCGATGTGGCGATCTATGGGGGAGGCCATTGTTCAAGAGTGGATGTCTTTTGGCTAATGATGAGGACTCATAAATGCTTTTTCTTACGAAGAAAATTCCCAGCGATCCCGGTTCTCGCTCACTGCGCTCAGATATAGATAGAATTTAATAATAATAATAATAAAGTCAAAGTCAAAGTGTTTATTGCGAACTAAGCGTATAATATTGGTGTTATATATATGTTAAGTTAGTACTTATGACTTAGTAGCCTTCTACAAGCATTGCAATATTATCATTCGCCTACCCTTTTCATCCTAAATTAGCATGCATTTAACATTTTTATTAGGTATTTAATTATTTTCATATTATATTTGTACAATAAAATTGATATATTATAGATAAGTCAAAATTAAAATGTCAGTAATCATTGAATTAAATACAATGATTAAGCAATATTAATGTCATCTTTTTCAGGTAATACAATATTATAATTATGATTTTATTTGAAGTTGAATAGGATAGACTACATTTTTTTTTATTTGTATAGGACAGATCGCCATTTGTGTTCATGAAAGAGAATTGTTATTCTAAGCTAGACTCCAGATATTCTTTTACCGAGTAGAAACATTTTTGGATTAGGTATAGTTTTAGCCTTTTCTGAAATATAGTTACTGATTTTTCAGTTTTAAACAGGTTGGGTAACTTATTATATATTTTAATTGCCATATAACCCTTAGGTTATCACTTAACATTTTGATTCTTGAAAACGGATAATAATAATATAATAATGTTGTTTATTTGCCAACAAAAAGAAAGTTCTTTACATATCCTTATAGTCTACATTAACAACTAGGTTCACAGAAAGAAAAACAAATTTAAGACACAAAGGAAGCATTTTGCTAATGGACTCCACACTAGGTCGAGCCTGTCTCGTGGAGTCCTTAGGTGTTATTACCATACAAAGAAATTTGCTAGAGTATTTATTAAGCTAAAAATCTACAGCTTATGACGCAATACATCCTGTTGTAATTTGCTGTGTCTTTGAGCAAGTCTGGTAGTTGGTACAAATATCGCTGCCTCCTCTTTAGAGAACTGGTACTGGCTTCAGGTTTGATAATATTTTAATACGAGTAGCGTAGGCTGTCCCATAGCTGAGCAAAGGCCTCACCCACCAGCCCTCGTGGTACGCGTCCAGGTCATCTCGACACCTCTTTCTGAGCCGTCCTCGGCGATGCCACCCATCTTCATGTACCCATTGTGTGGAGACTCTCGCCCAGCGGTCACTTTGCATGCAGCTGACGTGACTCACCCAATCACACTTGAGCCTAGCAGTTTTTCACCTGCATCTGATATGCCCGTTTTAGAACGCAGCATGGTGTTCCTGATTTTGTCCTGTCTTTTTACACCAAGAATGCTACGCTCCATACTAATAATATCATATAATATGTTATTTTTTGAGGAGCTCGTGGCTAAGTTGAAGCCGTACAGAACGATCGGTCAAACCTACGCTTCCCGCGGTCGGTGTGTGGATGGGTGACCATCCCTTTCATACCGAGTTCCCTCCGTGCCTCGCACGTAAAGCCGTTGGTCCCGGCTGCCATTTGTAGATCTTTGGTAGTCGTTAGGGGTTAGTCAGAAGCCAGAAAGTCTGACAACCAGTCTTACCAAGGGGTGTCGTGTTACCCAGTAACTGGGTTGTGGAGGTCCGAAAGGCAGTCGCTCCATGTGAAAGACTGATATTTAGCTGCATCCAGAAGACTGGAAGCCGACTCTAATATATTTGGGAAAACGCTAGGCAGATGATGATGAATATGTTATTATTTGTATTTTCAGACGTGAATCCCCAGTCCCGGTAGAGCGCATCCCCGGCTTCGCGCGCCTGGGCTCGCGGCGTCTGTCGTGTCGCCGCACGCTGAGGCAGCTGCGCGCGCAGCACGAGCACGCGCCCACCGCCGCCTGACACACGCCTGCCACGCCACCCACGCCTGCCACGCCCCCCACGCCTGCCACGCCACGCGTGAGGCACGATCTGCCCACCGCCGCATAACGCGCAGGAAAGGCACAGCATAAAAATATGAACAGTACAGAAACTACGTACGAACGTTCGAAACGGCACACTCACACAGACGCGCGCATCTATGAGACCTCTAAGCGATAGTCGCGGTGCTCTCAGTAGCGGCCGCACAGAGCGGCCGGGTGCCGTATTGGGACGAGTAGACGCATTTAAAATATATTTAATTTTATTTTATGCGCCACGGACTGTCCATCTTTTTAAAAATGTCACGAACGTATTGCGTAGTAAATATACGGGGTTCTTGTTTTAATAGAAAACATATCAACTCAAAAATAGCTGTATTATACAAAGAATTTGAGAAAATCTGGTTTATAGCCCTGTCCTTGTATCCCGATATAAAAAAAAAAAATTCATTATAATAAGTTATTTTTACACCAATTAATTACGAAGAATAAAGACTATTTTTGTATTGTTTTTGTTTTTTTAATTACTATTACACCTATTCTCGAGTTGAAACGCCATAAGGTGCAGGGTTACCTAGGCAGGCATCGGCTAAGCGCTACATTAACAACTGTGCCAACCCTAAAGCTCCAATGCAACGTAGATAATTATTTCAACAAATAGGCCTAATTTCCATACTGTTCATATTTGATTGTGTATTGTAGCGACATCTAGTGCAAGGGCCAAGAGGAAAGACGTAAGGGTCAAGACACACCGGAATGGCAGCGCAACGGCCGGCAGTTTTGATGGCAAACCATTTTGAACTTTATCTCTAAACGTCAAGACATAGTATTGCTTAAAGATTTGCGTGCGTCGAGCGGGAGCTCGTGTCGCGCCGGGCGGCTCTGCGAGCCGATGACTACCGAAGCGATACTATGCTTTGAGATTTAGAGATAAAGTTGAAAATGGTTTGGCAGCAAAACTGCCAGCCGCTGCGCTGCCATTCATACAAAATGTAAATAACTAATAACCGGCACACTACGCGGAAGATCGGTCGCTCCGTCGCGGACCGCTTTATATGCAATTACAATGTATAGGCGTTCCGTCGCGGATCATCGGCGGCGGAATTTACGTTCAGTGTGGCAAGGCCTTTCTCATCTGCGTCCTATTGAAAAGCATATAGAAAGGACTGGGCATGAGACCGGGGGTGCGGACGGGGCTCGGGGAGCCGAGTCTGTGAGTGGTTGCGACGTGTTTAGAGAACATCATCTTTATTACAAATTCGACTTTGAATTTAACGTAAAGATTTTAAATTTAATTGAAAATCATGCTATTCCTGAAGATTATAATAGACCAGAGCCACTTCTTCTCTATATGTTTTAAAAAGTCGCGGCCACGCCCCGTCTGCGCCTATTGCGCGACACGTCCTCATTTTATGTGTTTTCTATCTATCTGGCGCCACTGAATCCTAAATGGCGCAAGCAGAGTATAATAATAATAATTTAAGAGAAAATAAAAAGAAGATTAGTTAGTTAATTAATGTAATTCTGTCAACGCAATAATTAATTTCACATAAATGCCATTATAATAATGACACTTGTAATATTATGGGATTAAACAAACTGTATAAATAATAAATTAAAAATGTATGCTTAATTTAGAATCAGTTAACTTAAGACACCATCTTATTAACATTTACGATAATGTATTATAGGTAAGTACTACATAATTATGTAGGATGATTACAATAGAATATTGATTGTTTACCTTGACTGAAGATTATACTTAGGTACCTATCATTGATAGCTGATCTGTTCTCTCTGTGTATGTTAAGGGCGCGTATTCGGTTTATCGCAACTCAAAATCTAAATGATTGCTAGAATGGCGTAGCAGCATTGACACACACTAGTACAACACAATGGTCGGTTTGTGTGCATCAGAAAAAACTATATGCACGAAATAAGCACGAATCATTGAAATTGATCGGCAAACGACAGCGCGCGATGATTTACAGGGCTTTTTAAAATAATTGTCTAAAATAAATGAGCTCGAATAACGGACTGAAAAATATTCTGTATATTAAGCATAACATTTACTTTCATAAAATAAATATATCAGTTATGTTTATATTCAAACACTGGTAAAAAAAATTGTGAAAGTGAACCGATTTTCTACTTTTTCAACATTGTTTTTTAATACATAATAGTATTTTTTTTGTAATTTTGGCTCTGTAGTTGTCTTTATGACTGTGTATACTATTGGAAAAACGCATAAAACAAAATGTTTTGGCATATTGTAATGGTTGTATTCGTCCTGAAAGTTAACTCTGACGTCTATTTTCGTAAAACGATATGAAAGAATTGTCTTCGCTTTAAAAAACCATAATTAAAAATTATTCTATTACTCTGTAAAGACTTAATCTTTCTAAAACTGTAAATTCTCTTTAAATAATTTTGCTTACATAATTACGATATTGCTCTAGGCAAAACGCAAAAACATGAAGTTTTCGTCACGAATCGAATACGCGCTTTTAAGTATATCTTTTTTTACTGCACAACAAATTTTTGACTAGTTTAGAAAGTAAGTAATTAAGATTCATCAACTGCCTAGCCTTTTTCTAACTATGTTGGTGTCAGCTTCCAGTGTTAATGGATGCAGATGAATACCAGTGTTTTACATGGAGCGTCTGCCTACCTGACCTCCACAGCCCAGTTACTTGGTAACGTTATACCCCTTGGTAAGACTGGTTGTCAGATTTTCTAGCTTTTGAATACCTGTAACGACTGTTATAGATCTACGAATGACAGCCGGGACCAACGGTTTCTCGTGCTTTCCAAGGCAGGTAGGGGTTTCGGTGCGAAATGGGTGGTCACTCATGGACATCCACCGTTCGACCACGACAAGCATAGCTTAAGGGGCTATTAAACGACTTTTACAGATTTTAAACTGACAATCACGTCAAAATGTGCAGTGTAAATGATTTGAAAAAAATATATGTTAAACTAGAACATTCTCTTAATCATATAGAAAGTGAATATTTTTGATTAAGTTCATATTAAATAGTTTAATTATCTCGTGAAGTTGTGTCTGACGCGGACAAAACATTGACAATCACACAAAATCTACCAGGTATAATTATCCGAAACTTACACTATCTTACAGACAATTTTATTATCTATCTTTTAGTATACGCCTTTTTTTTTAATTTTCAAAGAATACTACTTTTATTTAATTTTTTCGACTAAATTTTGAATGTTTTGGACGCAGACTGCGTCCGTTCTGCATTAGTTTTGCGTCCAAAACTCTCAAAGTTTAGTCGAAAAAATTAAATAAAAGTAGTATTCTTTCAAAATTAAAAAAAAGGCGTATACTAAAATATAGATAATAAAATTGTCTGTAAGATGGTGTAAGTTTCGTTTAATTATACCTGGTAGATTTTGTGTGATTATCAATGTTTTGTCCGCGTCAGACACAACTTCACGTATTAATTAAACTGTATAATATGAATATAATTAAAAATATTCACTTACTAAGTGATTAAGAGAATGTTCTAGTTTAACATATATTTTTTTCAAATCATTTACACTGCACGTTTTGACGTGATTGTCAGTTTAAAATCTGTAAAAGTCGTTTAATAGCCACTTAATCATCATGACTGGTCGATCTGAACGGCTTTAGTTGGATTTTACGTAATTAAGATTCGATGTTCACTTATTAACTAAGGGCCTGTCCACATGTCCACGTCACGACGTCGTCAACGTAGAACGGTGCGCTAACGACGCGGCTCGGTGCGCTGACATACCCTACCGTGCAAAAATGCACGTCACGACGCTGCAACGTTACATGTCGCCGTGCCTTGTAAAGTTCCGGTACAATCTTCACTAACGTACCAAAGAAATAGCAGTCTCATTCTAGATATGGACCACACAATATTTCTGCTTCTGCTATTGTTAAAAACTTTTTAGTCCCTCCTTATCACCCAAATCCATTAAGGAACGGCAACACAGTTAAAACAGAAATTGAAAGTCCTCCAAAGATGGAAAAATGGAGGAAACGAAAACGTCTTCTCGGTTTTTGTTGTCTTTTCCAAAAAGCGCTGAATAAATTTCTGTTTGTTGTATACTAAAACCTTCTCCAGAATGTAAAAAACACTTTTCCGATAACCGCATCAAGATCGGTTTAGCCAAACGGGAGATAATCGCGGACAAACATACATACATACAAACATACGGGTCGAACTGAGAACTTCCTTTTTTTTTTGAAGTATTTTAAAAAGATCACACATCCATCATATCTCTTATTCAAAACTATCGCTAAGACAATGAAACATTAACTGAGCGAACGCATGGTAGCCTCGTCGGCTTACGACGACGTCCGACGCGCCGTTCCACGGTAACGTTGCCGTACCGTGCCGCGACACCGCACGTCGTGATGTAGGTAGAGATGTGGACAGGCCCTAAGGTTTGTATAAAAAGTTATAGCCACTACCTACTACTAAAGGAAATTGTATTTTAGTACCTACTTACTTAGCTACTGTTTAGCTTGTAAAAGAATAAAATATATATTGAATAAAATATTTTATGGAATAAACTATGTTTTTATATCCCACTAAAAATGTATATTGTTAAATGGACTTCGTAAAACAAAATGCAATACCATAGGATGTATAAGTGCGACGAATAAGTGGTTGGTATTGATCTGTAATTGAAAAAAAGCTTTTTTACAAAAAACTTTTTTGAAAAAAGACAACCGCCTTCAAAATCTAAAAAGTGAAAAATAACTAGCACTGTACACATGACTTTAGATTTGTGGCAAAAAAAAAACAGAACAAAGCCACCTTGATCCTTGATCTTTCATTGTAAAAAAAAAGAAAGAAAGTTGATTGCTTATTGAATTTTGAGCTCATTCGATTTGGAGAGGACTCCAGTGTTTTTGCTTTCTTTGCCTGGATTGCTCAGTTGCTTGGTTGGGTTCCACAGTGGCCATGTTTGCAGCTTATAGTAATAATAATAAATTAATTTCAGATTGATTACAATCCATAATATTAGTATACAACTTAAAGCTACATATATTAGTAAAACACTAAACAATAGTAGATTGTACGACAAGGGAGCAAAATAATATTTTTACGGCGAGGGCGCTATTTTGAATCCAGAGCGAAGCGAAGGGTTCAGGGATTCTAAAATAGAACCCTGAACGTAGCGAGGGATTCAAAGTACATCGCCTGAGGGAAAAATATTATTGCTCTCGAGTCATATACTCTACTTTTCATCTCGTTCTATGAGAAAATATTTCTCCCGGGATTTCGTAGGTATTAAGTTTTGTATGACGTTATTAGCTTCTATTTTTATTGTTTCAGGAGTTAATGCACTATCACTTTCAGAACTCGACGTAAAACTATTTTTTTTGCAAAATACAATAAAGTCCGTACCCATTACAACAACAGTGAAGTAAATCGCGCGCTTTTGTTTTTTTTTTAGTTACCGCGCCTCCCCTCTCCGTACAGCCAACACTTACAGCCAGTAATTTATACAATTTGCGATCGATTTCAATGAACAAATCATGTTCCAAATTCAAATCTAGTTACTGCCCGCTAAAAAGTGTAGTGCAGAAAAGAGCTACTTTGCTCCCGCTTATAGAGGAACAAAACGACACTTTTCGAATAGAAGGGATGACAACATTATTCCGCCTTGGCCATCTTCCGCCTTTTGCACTGCATCTTTCCGAAGATGACAACACTTTTTCGGATGCCCTATGCGTTGATTCCCTGCCGCTTGAGAAGTTCTCGTTGGTTAACGTCCATGATTGTTGTATGTATGCGGGCTCTGACTGTGGGTGCTACCCAAGACCGGGTTGGTAAGCGGTCTCTGGGGGAGGTCTGGACGGCAATAATTTAGTCTGATATGGTGATGATGATGAGGCGTACTGTTGATGGACACTAAGAATGCTGAGTTGTTATTGGATAGTACTAATAGTAGCCGAACAAACAAAATGGTGATGTTTCCTATAGCGATCGCTGGGGCTGAAGGGTCTCTACGTATGATATTGAGCGTCTTCACAATCTGACTGGGGCATTACACTTGTGGAAGACTAGCCAAACCGATTCGCTATCGTAAGTAGAACCGCATCGTACCTGGGAGGTTTGTAGGCCTGTTTGTTGCAGTAGTGGCGATCCGGCTCGAAGGACCAAATGTGAGAGCAATTAAGCCGTACACAGAGATGTAGTATGTAGACTGTTGATACCGTTGATGGATACGAACCGCGGGATGTTTACAAGAAATAAAATCACTGTTGTATGCCCGTTCTTAAAAAGCCACATATATAAAGTAGGTTTTGGCATTAAAGTAATATCTACCCACTTCTGGATTTTATCGTCATTTTCTATTAAAAGTAAGAAATCAGCGCATGAAGACAATAATCGTAGTAGGCATGCATCCCTCGTACCAAAGCGACTCGTCATAGCCGCTATTGTATTGATGCATTAGATATTTATTTATCGGAAACAAACACGCCAACACCAGACAGGTACAGATGATATAATACTAACGTTTGTAAGTAACACTAGTACCTTACGTCAATGCCGGCAGGTCATGATCAGTCGGTGAGACCACGACACCAAACAAACACCGCGATTATACCGAAATACCTACCTCTGTTTTGAAAACTTTCACACCACATTAATAATTGCTAATTTATGGAGTGTCACCGGTAACAATATCTGCTAGCGTTTAGTTAATTAGGTAGGTAAATAAATACATTTAATAACCGTTTTGTATTGATTTCTAATAATAATAATCGTTTATATAACACAAAGTCTTTTCATTAAATATCTTACAATATTAAATTATACATCACGATTGCATATTTGCCTGAACTAGGTTGAACCTGTGCTTTAGTCTAAAAAGTGCTTAGATACTATTTGTTATAATAAATTAACGCTAAATTACAATAAAAAACTTGAGAGGAGTCAAGGGACACCCGGATGGAATGAAATTCGTTTCGATTAATTAAAGGAATTGTAATAAAAATTTATTTATTTTAAGTTATATATATTCTTAAGATTCTGCAGTTCTGGTACGCGAACCAAGTTAATCACGTGAAGTGGTCCAACATTCTCTCCGAGGCTTATGGGTTGGAGTGCGGGGTGAGACAGGGAGGGTTGACGTCTCCCAGGCTCTTCAACCTATACGTGAATGACCTCATGGTCGAGCTCAGCAGCATGCGCGTCGGCTGTCGGGTGGGTGGTGTTAGTATCAATAGCATCAGCTACGCGGACGACATGGTGCTGCTGGGCCTGACTGCGGGATCTATTGAGGAGATGTTGAAAGTTTGCGAGAACTACGCGGCTGCACACGGGCTCGTGTATAATGTGAAAAAGTGTGAGTACATGATCTTTAAGGTCGCCGGTAAATGTATAGATTATTCACCGAACCTTACCCTAAATGGCTTGAGCATAAAAAGAGTAAACACTTTTAAATATCTGGGACATATACTTGCCGACGACCTGAAAGATGATGAGGATATTGAGAGGGAGCGCAGGGCATTGGCGGTCCGCGGTAATATGTTGGCTCGTAGATTCTCCCGCTGTGCAGACCAGCTAAAAATAACACTTTTCAAAGCGTACTGTCAAGGTCTGTATGCGGGGGGTCTATGGATCAGCTACACCAAAAGATCGCTAGATGTCGTGCGCGTCCAATATAACAATATTTTTAGAATGCTCTTGAGACTGCCCCGGTTCTGTAGTGCGTCAGAGATGTTTGTACAGAATCGTACGGACGGCTTCCACGCAATCCTGCGGAAGAAATTAGCGTCTCTGGCAGCTAGAACCCGGGCCAGTAGCAACAGATAGCATTCTGAAAACAGTAGCCGAGAGTGTGTATTCCCCTTTTCTGAGGCATTTTGTGGAGAGGATGACCGAGTAAGAAACTCATCATCTTCTGTGCAAAATGCTTCTCAAACCCAAAATGTTATTTTTAATTTAATTTAAATTTTAATTTTATGTACTAACACTAGATATAAGGTAACTTACTAACACTATGGATTGCTGTTATCCGATTCTTTGGAAATAAATAATAATAAATAAAATAATATATATATAACTTAACTTGACCTATAAAGACTAAAGACTATAAAGACTAAAAAGACTAAAAAAAAAACGCCTAACTAAACCAACCCCAACCCCCCCTAGCCTAATCAGTTTCTACAAAATAAATACAAATTGTTATGCGCATTAAATATACATATACATTCTATCGTACTAGTGATGAGATCGATTGTATTCGCTTCAAATGAATAAATCGACAATAATCTATGAAATTACCGTTTAGTAAACAGAAAGTTAAAGTAATCTTTACATAAATATTTTTGATTTCTATCAATTAAAATATGCACCCATGCTATCGATGCATCTCTGCCAGAGCAGTGGCAATTTTTAATGCTCTTCTTGAAGAAGTTAGGTGTACAGGAGCCAACAATGCCTCTCGGGTATTACCTTTTTCCATGCCAATTTCCGGCGCAAGGTCTGGTAAGTAGTCTTGTAGCTTAAAGACCATATCTTGTGCCGTATGAGGTCGAGCGTTGTCGTGTAGGAGCAGCTGGGACTGCGATTAACCAAGGCTGGCCGGAAGTTTGCGATCTTCTCTACCATTGTGTGCAGTTTCTTACAGTACATTCGCAGTAAGTAATGCGGAGTGCGCAATAAGTTTTTCAAAGGGCACCACCCTTTGAAAAAAGATGCTACCGACACTATACAATCTAACAGTGACCATGACTTTTAGGGGTAAGTTTTCGTTTGGGGCAATAGTTCGTGGCTAGGCACTGAACCAGGGTCTAACCAATATAGTGACCGAACACCAAAAAAAAAAACATTTTTCATCGCAATTGACAATGCAATATAAAAAAAAAATGACGGCAGTGGCAACGTGTCAGTTTTGCCAAGACACAGATTTGCCGCCATAAACAGCATGTCATTTTTAAAATAATAATAATATAATAATAATATGTGGGGACATTTTCACACACGGCCATCTGACCCCAAACTAGGGAGACCCTGTACTATGGGTGTCAGACAGCTGATATACATACACAATAATACAATTTTTTTTTGTAAATACATACATACATAGATAAACAACACCCAGACACAAGCCAAACACAAGTGCTCGACAAAATCGAAGGTTTTAATGTAAATGTAATAAAACATTAACATTTACATTTTAAAACTTTCATAAAATGTTTTGCATAAAAAGGTGTTTTAATATGTAGTAATAGTAATTTATATTGTTTAGTATTTAATATTAATAAACACAGACATGATTGTAACTGCACCATTTTTTTATCGACAGAAAAAATCGATAATCGATTCTACATACAAATTAAAGTGTAAATAATCAAAACGTTTCGTAGCTGCAATCACTAGTTGTCAAAACTACCACCTGTCAAAAAACCAATAACCCAATGGACAGAGAATAAATGATAGAGACTGAATTACCGCGTGTATATAACTATATTATCTAGAATTTAAGTACTTTAAGTCTCAAAAATTAATTTCATAATTTCAAAGAGCTTTTTGCATGTGGTGTTGCCTGTAATTGGTTGTGCAGTTAGATTTAAGACACGATTACTTTTATGTTCCTATCTGCAAAATATCTGCAACAACTGTTGGTGAACCTTAAATAAATAAATAAGTCTGAAATCGCCAATCCACCTTAAGTTAGCATGGTGATCAGTACTCGTGCCTTCTCTGTATGACTTTGCTCTGCAGAGGGACAATAAGGCTGGTATGAACAATTATAGGCTGCTTTGTTGTTACAGTTTTGATAGGCGGAGCCAAACGAGCCGATCATAAGTAGATATACTTATTTATATTCCACTACCGACCGGCACTGGCTTCGCACGGGTGTTATACAGATCAAACTACCTATAATTATGTATAAACCTTCCGGCCTGTTCAGGACTTCGGTCTAAAGCCCTTGACACTTGTCTAAATTAAGTCGACTAAATTCAGTCGCTACTGAATTCAGTAAAGTGTTATAGAATTCAGTAAGTAAGTAAGTAGCAGTTTACGTGGTACCGCCCCTGTGGTGGCCCTATCGGCCTAAACAGGCGTAAGTGCTTCAAAGTCAACGTTTAGCTTTGATATTTTTATGTAAAGCTTATATAGGACCGTTAGTAACTCGCAGGTGTACTTCCAGTTGATCTTGAGGTGCAGCGACGTGCTGCAATGTACTATTCCGCTCGAGAGACCATGGACGCAAGCTTTTTAACACAACGTGACCGTGCTAAAATTTCTAGATTATTTCAACCGCAAACTGACGTTTGGGAGGAACTTCTATCAGAATGGCAATGAAGGTGGGATAATTCCATCAAGGGCCGACATCTCCATCGGTTCTTTCCATCCGTTCGTGAGCAGTTGGAGAGGACTTGGCTGGAGGTGGACCACTGTGTTGCCCAATTTCTCACAGGTCATGGCAACTTTAAGAGTAAATTATTTTCTTTCAAGCTTGTTGCCTCGCTTTTGTGTCAATGTTCTACATCTGACTGTGAATACGAACAATCTGCTCATCATATCCTATGGGAGTGTATTCTTTGGCAGAATTAACGCAATATTAGATAGTGTACAGGCTACATCCGGAGCTGTTTACTATGCGGACCTTGTGGAAACTAGAGCAAATTTCCGTGCGTTTAAGCGTTTTTGCCATACCTATTATTGGAATCAAATGTAACAACTCACTTTTTAGGACTCATTAAATAATGCTGGGTCTTCCCCCAGTTGTTAATGTCCCTTTGTGCCTATTGGCCTAGTCCTGTTCTGTCTCCTGCTTGATTTGGAGGGAAGTGGAAAATATGTTTTTCTTACTCCTCGCTGTTCTTTTCTGATTAATTTCGTTGCGGGATCCAAGACAGTTGTATTAATGTTTCTCCGGGACTCCGAGACGGGAGCTTCAGTGTCTTGACGCTTTTCAAGTGGTCGCCACTGTTGATTCTGACTTTCAGGAGTTGTAGTGGTTTGGGAATAATGTGGCGGGCATGTCCCATATATAAAAAAAAAGTAAGTAAGTAGTAACTGAATTGAGTAGCGACTGAATTTGACAATGTTTGCGGAGGCGCACGTAGATTGTTTTTATACAATAATGCGCAAGAGAGGCACCTCGCTGGTTCTCGGGGGAGCTCCAACAGTATACTGGCCGCGTTCGCGGGAAGGATTGTTTGCGCACTGCTATATGTTACACATTGAACGCAGCTAATATGGCATCACAGCAACAGGTCTCATCATGACAACCTTTAGACGCCAACCCTTGGGCTAGGTCTCCTGCAAGGGGGGGGGGGGGACCACACGGTTTTACACCAACTGGTCAATTATATATACACCTATACTATTTATTGTTGTTTGAGTGAATAATTTCTATAATAATTGAACTAGGCACCCGGCCCGGCTTCGCATGGGCTTATAGCCTTCCTCGATAAATGGACTATCCAACACAAAAATAATTTTTCATTTCGAACCAGTAGATCCTGAGATTAGCGCGTTCAACCAAACAAACAAACTCTTCAGCTTTATAATATTAGTATAGATTCTGTATCTGATTATTTAATGTAACTGAGTAGGTATGTTTCTTTTATATAAAATTCTCGTGTCACAATGTTCGTGATGAAATTTTGAGTGCATATTGGGTAGGTCTGAGAATCGGACAACATCTATTTTTCATCGCCCTTTTTCCCCCCCTTTTCATCCCCCATCCAAATGTTAAGGGTTAGGGTAGGGTAGGTGTAGGGTTGGGGGAAGTAAATAGGCAGGTAAGTAGGTAGATCGGGACAGGACAACGTCTGTCGGGTCAGCTAGTATTGATATAAATATGTTTATGAGTCTGTGTAACTTAAAATAAATTATTATTATTATTACTCGTAGTTAAGTAAGTATTATTTGACATCCTCAGTCTACCTAGTCGGTGTTATTGCAATATTTTTATTTACTTATGCACGATTCTTTGTATCAGTAAGTATATAGAATTTCTTTGTATTCTTGTATAGTATTGTTTTCGGAGGTTCAAGGGCCAGGGTGATGTTACTGAAAGACCTGTGTTACAAATTGTATACCTTATTTATTAGATTATCTTAATTTATGCAAAATAAAACATGTCTATCGCGGTACGGTCTGACTTAAGTGCTTCAGTCATACGACGGAGCGTCGCAGGTGCACAGTTTAGTTTTCGGGTTCTCGAATCATATAGTGCGCGCGCGCAGAGTGGCGTGAACAGGTATTTGGAAATTGTTTCTCGTTAGCTAAACCACAGATTGGGAAATAGTAGTTCTAGGTCTCAGATTATAAAAAAAAGGCAGATAGACTGCGTGGAACACTTAGAGTGAAGCCCAAAAAGCAAATACGAATAAAAATATACAAATATAAATTCAAAAGCGAATACAATCACGAGATTGTAGATAAGTATTCGCTTTTGAATTTGCATTTGTATTTTTATTTCTTTTATTTAACGATACGGTGTTTCATGCTATATTGACTCGTGTCAGTACATACAGCACGAACAGCACGAAGCGCGTTGTAGGTATTCGCTTTTGAATTTGTATTTGCTTTTTTGACTTCACTCTCAGTATTCCGCGCGGTCTATCTGACCTAGAACTCAGATTATGAAACAAAAGGCAGGTCCTTTTGTTTCATAATCTAAGTTCTAGGTCTTACACTTTAGTTACAGCTAGTGTTTTCTTTATATTATTCTAGACACAGCTCTTTATCCTAGATTGTAGTGTATCTGCCTCCGACGCACCGGGTTCGAATCCCACCCAGGCCAAACATTTGTGTGATTTGAGCACTTGTGTTTGCCTAGTTGTTGTCTATCTATATACGAATCTGTTTATGTATTTGTGTCTGTTTATCAGCTGTTTGACATCCATAGTACAGAGTCTACCTACTTTGGAATCAGATGGCGGTGTGTGAAATGTCCTCACATATTTATAAAAGTTTATTTATTAGGAGAAAGTATGAAATTGCCGATTTGTACTGCAAAAACTCATTTTTTCCAAGATGTAACATATTTATTTAATCAAAATATCCTCATTATCTATACATTGCTGCCATCTAATCGGAAGTTCATATGCCTTTGATAGAACTCTGAGTATCTAGATTCTGTAAGGTGCGGTGTTGATGGTAAATGATCTTGTGAATGCCAGAATAATACTGAGTTATCTTTCATAGGCATTTACATGGTTACAAAGGTGCACAGATTATAGTAATATAGATCTTAAAGTAGGTACTTAATACAACCTTCACATCACCGTACTAATTTAGAAAAAAAAGCGGCCAAGTGTGAGTCGGACTCGCTCATGAAGCCGTAAGTAGTAGCAGCAAGTAACATAATATAAAAGTTTTTTTTTTGAGTTGATTGAATGAAAGGTAAATTGCGGTTTACGATTTATGACGTATTATAAAAAAAAAAACTACTTACTAGATCTCGTTCAAACCAATTTTCGGTGGAAGTTTACATGGTATAATTAATCTACATCTTAATATATATTAATGTACATCATATATATTTTTTTGTATTATCATTCTCTTATTTTAGAAGTTACAGGGGGGTTGGGGGGGGACACATTTTAGCACTTTGGAAGTGTCTCTCGCACAAACTATCCAGTTTAGAAAAAAAATATGTTTGTAACCTCAATATCATTTTTGAAGACCTATCCATAGATACCCTACACGTATGGGTTTGATACAAAAACAATTTTTGTTTCAGTTCTAAGTATGGGGAACCCACTCTTAATGATTTTTTTCTATTTTTGTGTGAAAACCTTAATGCGGTTCACAGAATACATCTACTTACCAAGTTTCAACAGTATAGTTCTTATAGTTTCGGAAAAAAGTGGCTGTGACATACGGACGGACAGACAGACAGACAGACTTGACGAATCCATAAGGGTTCCGTTTTTTGCCAGTTGGCTACGGAACACTAAAAACATAACTAGACAGTATTTCTTTTTACAATTGTTTGTGAAAGGAGAATGCCCGTTCTTGAATGAACCACGGTTTCGCATCAACAATTTTTGTATGATAACACATAATTGGATTTATAAAAGGTGTGATGTCGTAGGTAGGTACTTTCAAAGGAAATAAAAAATAATCCATTTATTTGGAGGGGATTTTCGTTGTTCAATGATCGACCATTAGGAATTTAGCAGATTACGAACTTTAGCAAAATGACAATATGATCGTGTTGGAATGACGAAATTATAAAAATAGCAGACTTGGCCCCCTGGACTCGGGCAAAGTTTTATTGGGCTCAAAATTTCTAACCCTTCGGGGAAAATCACCAGTGCCCTACGAGGACGTTGTTAGGGCTGCCCCACTCTTGTAGTGCCTCCAGTATGTTTGTGGAGGTCAGGGTAGACGGCTCTAATGCCATCGTGCGAAAGCGGCTCGGTAAGTCCGCTAAGTAGAGTCCAGGGTAGCACTAACAGCATCCTACAGGTCATTGCAGATAATGATCTAATTGAAATAAATAATTTGACTTTGACTTTGTAATCGCTTTTTCGTGCAAACATTTTGTAACCATATCTACTATTAATAATATGGTACTTTTAAAAAAGGTTTATTATTTATTATTAGAAACGAAGTCATGTAGTCGGGAGATAAAAATATGATAAAAATTTGATAAAATAGTGAAGCTATAATTGGTTCTAGTTGTACCAAAATGAACCAACCGACGACAAAATGACCCCCATTTTCCAAATCATTATAATGATTTTCTTAATTTAACCTTGATTCATTTTGAGTCTATTCTAAGTTTAAGTATTTAATGTATTTATATTGACCTGCAGTTGTTACTGATACTGAATTGGCATATTGAATTGGCATATTGAATTGGCATATTGAATTGGCATATTGAATTGGCATATTGAATTGGGTAGATGACAAATTCCAAGACAGAACTTCATTATAGAAACACTTGATTTTAATTCGTTTTTTATTAACTATTAATCGAAACTGAACTACTGTACCTGAGTGATGTATGTGAAGTAGGTACTTACGTAAATAGTTTCAATATCGAAACCAGCACTTTGCCAGAAACTTCGTCCGCTATTTCGTGGGAAATAATAAACCAAACAAAACTAAACATACCAAAACACAATATAGACAAAATTCCATATAATAATGAGACTGTAACTGACCCCAAAATGATTGCCAATATCGTTAAATATATTAACGATTATTTTATAGATAAAATCAAGCCTATGACTAGCTCGGCAACCACAGCTACTAAACATATTTTAGCCAGAAAAGACTCAATGTTCATGGCCCCAAGTCTACCACCTGATGTATTAAAAATTATCATGAACTTAAAAAATACTAATAGTGTAGGATACGATGGCATAGGTACAAAAATTGTTAAGACTGTAGCATATGAAATATGTAGCCCCATAAGCCACATTATTAATTTAAGTATCAGTGAAGGAGTATTTCCGAAAGCTCTAAAAAAATCAATTGTTAAACCACTCTTTAAGAAACAGGATAGGGAGCTAATAGAATTTTACAGGCCAATATCATTGATACCCATATTTTCAAAAGTTATCGAAAAGTATATTTGATATATGGAACTTAATACCTATTTAGAAAAAAATAATTTACTCTGTGATGAACAGAAAGGATTTAGAGAGAAAAAAACAATTAACTTGGCCATATACGACTTCCTACATACTGTTATGACAAACATGGATAAAAATACACCAGTCTGTGCCATATTCTGCGACATGACACAGGCTTTTGATTATGTCCAACATAATATATTACTAAATAAACTTGAAGCATATGGTATAAGAGGAACCATACTTAATCTGATACAAACATACCTACATGATAGAAAACAAGTAACGCAAATTAGTAGAATAAATATGAGCTCCAAACGTGAAGAGATGTTCACGTCATGCGAGCGTACAGTCCCACATGGAGTTCCGCAAGGCAGTGTACTCGGACCACCCATGTTTACACTCTATATTAATGACTTCCCTAAATCCATTAGATATCCCATGACACTTTTTGCGGATGATAGTACGATAACGATACCATGCCATGATAAGAATACATACGAAACGGAAATAAATAATACAATTATTGAAGCGGTAACGTGGCTGAACAATAATAATTTGAAAATTAATATATATAAAACTTTGATTATGCACTTTAGCCAACGATCATCATTATTCTCTAGTCTTGACATCGAATATAATAATAATAAAATAAGGACATCTAATGTTACAAAATGTTTAGGCCTAACAATCGACAGAAACTTAAATTGGAAAGCTCATATTGAGGCTCTAGCCAAAAGAATAAGCAGTGGTGCATATGCGCTATATAAACTATCACGTACTTTAAATATTGATGCGCTATTAACGGCCTATTATGGTTTAGTTGAATCCGTCATTAGATATGGTGTTATCTTCTGGGGTAACTCAACCGATAGGGATATCATTTTTAAAAGACAAAAGCGCTGCCTAAGGTCTATGTTTAACCTCAAAAGTACCGATAGCTGTAAAAAATATTTCACTAAATATCATATATTAACATTACCTTCACTATATATATTGGAAATAGCAATGTTCGTGAAATTAAATCCACATTTGTTTCCTCGTATGGCAGACAGATTTCCAAGAAATAGACGCGATGATAGCAAGCTTTGTGTGCATACGTCAAAAACTGCACTTATGCGCAGGAGTGTTTTTTGTATGGCACCAATTATCTACAACAAATTGCCCAAAAGTTGGAAAGAGCAAACTGTACCTAAACTCAAACAATCATTGAAGTTGTTTTTGGCGCAAAAAGCATATTATAGTATTACGTCAGAATTTTTAAACGACTCATTGTGATTATTATAAATAAAATAACAATCAATATTGGATTGACTGGAACGCTCCTGACAGTGGTGTTATCGTTTCTCACTGTGCTCTCTGATTTTAAATCGTAAAAGTAATATAAAGTCAACGTGTGTGTGTATTGCCGGCTGTATTTGTTAGCCGATTAATAGTGCTATCGAACTGTGTAAGCTGGACTACGCTGCGATCGCTAATATATATGCAATAGTGAAAAAACTTTTAAAAAGTTTATCAAAACTGCCATCGTCATCCCACGTCAAACTGTTGCTCCCCGCAGCAACCTACCACCCCGCTGACGCCTGGTATATGCTTCATATCTGAACAACGTAGCACGGTAACGCAACTTCTCATTACTAGCCACTGGATAATACGCAAAGTGAACCACCAACTAACACTAAGGGTTCTGGGCTCGGCTGAAATTGTAATAATAATAATATCAAATTGGGACCTTAATCGACCTCACTGTTAAGATGGCTACACAACGAACACCACCAAAATCTATCGAGCAAACTCAATTAAACGCATCCACTTCCGAACCAAATCTGCTAAACAAAATAGATTCTGATTCACCTATTAACGTAACTCAACGTAATAAAAGACCACGATTGCTTGACGAATGCACACTTGACAACTTTTTATCCTTTAAAGATGAAATAATGTCAATGATGAATCAAATTCGTATTTCACAAAGCAACCGCTTAGACAAACTAGAGGAATACATGATATCCATTCAAGAGCAAAACAAAGTCATACAAAAAACTAACACAGATATAGACAACGCAATCTCGCACCTTTCTATCAATGTTAAGGCAGTCGAACACAAAATTGATCAACTAGAACTTGAACGTAAACAAATCCATTCACACATATCGGCATTGGAAGAAAAACTAGACACACTCGAGATTAGTAGTCTGAAAACCTTTACGGAAGTAAGAAATGTCCCCAAAGTCCAAATTGAAAGGAAAACTGATTTATTTGGATACGCAATGAACATCTCCAAGACCGTCAACTATACGACACTAACCGAAAACGACATAAGGGATGTCACCAGGTTGCCATCTAAAAAAGACACAAACAGCTCGTCTATCTCAATTGAATTCTCAAATACACTGACCAAACAATACTTTCTAGAGGCGGTGAAGAAATACAACATGTCTAAACAACAATCTGATCAGCTCAATTCAATAAACATGGGTCTTCAAACACCAAGGCAACCGATATACATTTCTGAATTACTCACTGCTAAAATGAAACGCCTTCTTTTCCTTACTCGAGATTTTGCGAAAACTGCTGAGTATAAGTACGTATGGCCCTCGAGTGGTCAAATTTATCTACGAAAAGCTGAAGGAAAGCCTTACATCCGTGTCAAAAACGAAGCCCATTTAATTGAACTCAAGAAGAACCAAACCAATGAAAATTGACTAGTCCTTATTTATTTTATTATTCACTTATATTGCCTTGAATTCCTTATCTTGTATTCACTTTTTTATATTAATAATGCATGCTTAGTTTTATTCAATAAACATACCTGTAAAACACTGCAAGTAAACACTGTTGTCAGACACCAATCACAACACAATCAATTATTACACATTACAATCACCTATTCACTATTCACCACTATCAATGCTTACACTATAGTACTTCTGTCAATCCCTCTGCGGATAAGAAGTTACCCATATTATCAAACAAACACTATATCACCTAAAGAGAAATGTTCGAACTGTAAGTACATAGTTTTCATAACAATCATAACCTCACACTATGCGCAAACTGTATCCTATTTTATCGCACGAATATTAGGGTCATCCGTAATTGTCAACGTAAATCTTATTTTTATTATCGTCATACACGCATTTAAAACTACTTTAATTCGAAAAAAGCACAAACAATACATTAACAATACAAATATAAACTTTACTAGTGCGACTGGTGGTTCCTATGCAAACACGACACGCTCATTAGTAACATATCCCCACTCATTTCCTAGTTTTTTCTTACACATAATAATAAAAGTCTATACCACCTACTTATACAGCACTAGCACGCATTCTCTTAACCACTTACTTGTTTATTGGTTACCTCGCAGATTGTCTTCGCGTTTGTTATACGTATGTGCAATATTTTTATGTTCTTTTGTTAACTTAATTCTTACAAATGGCTAACACCGTAGTAGAACTGGACGACTTAAAAATATCCGATAGCATTGTCTGTAATGTAGATGACTGTTGTAGCCTTATTTCACACAGTAAGCCAAACATAAAAATACTCACGCAAAATATACGTAGTATTTCACGTAACTTTGACGATTTTGTTGTACTCCTGCATAGATTGAAGTTAGAATGTGACGTTATAATACTCACTGAATGCTGGTTATCGTGTAATCCAATTGTTCCGAATCTGCCTGGGTACAAATATCACACAACACAGAATTACAAAAACCAGAACGATGGAATCACAATCTATTTTAAGGAATCACTTAATGTAAAGATAGTTGAACCAGATTTTTTGGATTGCAACTGTTTATTATTGATAATAAATAATGACATCGCGATAATTGCGATGTACCGATCACCATCGTACAATAATTTATCTAATTTTCTAGCATCTCTCGATTCAACTCTGTCTACCCTAAAAAACATAAAATCAACCGTTATAATTGGAGACATTAATATAGATATTTCAATAAACACGTGCGATACTAAAGCGCCTGAATACCTAAATGCGATAGCTTTTCAGGGATTCCTTCCATCCCATACTTTACCAACTAGGCAAGGTAAAACAAGCTTAGATCATGTCCTACGTAAAACTAAATTTAAATCGCACACCTTTGTTTTAAATTCCGCCATAACCGACCACAACGCTGTACTACTCTGTCTTTACCAAGCAAACACAGTAAAGCACCCTCTATCTTGCGTATCTAAACCTGATATTGATGCTATTTGTAAACAACTCATGAATATGGACTTTAATTATATTGGCGATTTGGATGATCCTAATCAGGCCATGGATAGATTTCTTAAGATGTTGCAGGATGTGATTTATGAAAATACCGTGTTTGTTAAGATTCCCCGCAAAAAACGCTCCATCAAAAAAAAAAAAAAAATTGCTCCATCCTTAACTCTCCTATTTAATGCCTGCCTCAGTAAGGGTGTTTTCCCAGACGTTCTCAAAAAAGCCGTCATCGTCCCTATTTTTAAGGCCGGAGACGGACACTGTGTCCAAAACTATAGACCAATTGCTATACTACCAGCTATCTCCAAGATACTGGAAAAAATTATTAACAATAGACTCATTAAGTATCTCGAAAGTAATAATTTAATATCTTCTGGTCAATTTGGTTTCCGGTCTGGCAAGTCAACAGAGGATGCAGTACATAAACTTACTGACCATGTAATCAAAAATCTTGACCATGGTAACAAAGTACTTGCTGTCTTCCTTGATCTCGCCAAGGCTTTTGACACGGTGTCTGTCCCGCGTCTTCTATCTAAGTTGGAACGCCTGGGAATAAGAGGTTTGCAGCTCAAATTGATCCAGGATTACCTCAGTAGCCGTACACAATGTCTCAAGGTAGATTCGTACATTAGTACCGATCTACCTGTCTCTTTTGGAGTCCCTCAGGGCTCAGTGTTAGGCCCGACACTTTTCTTAGTGTATTTAAATGACCTTTGCGAGTTGGAATTGGAGCAAGGCATCATCATTTCGTATGCTGACGATACGGCATTGTTGTTCTCTGCTGATTCATGGGAAAACACTTTCTCATTAGCACAGAAGGGCTTTGACAAGGTATCACTCTGGCTACAAGAAAATATACTTACCCTTAACTCAGAAAAAACTTTGTACATGCCATTTTACTTGAGAAACCCTAACAAACCTTCCATGGAATTAACGCTTAAATCACACCTTGCTCATGACCACCGAACAAATGGTAGTAACTGTAATTGTCCAAATCTGACCCGAAGATCCGAGGTAAAATACTTAGGCGTTATACTTGACTCATCACTGAACTTCAAGGCACACATATCTCTATTACAATCTAGACTGAGAAAATTGATTTATGTTTTTAAAAACTTGCGACATGTTGCGGATATTGTAATCCTAAAAAAAGTATACATGGCACTATGCCAATCCATTCTGACTTATTGCATTTCATGTTGGGGTGGAGCTTCTAAAACCTTTCTTCTTCCTCTCGAAATAGCACAACGGGCAATCCTTAAAGTAAGTTCTTTCCGACCCATGCATTACCCTACGCATCTTCTATATCAGCCCTGGAAGCTACTTACTGTTCGCCAACTTTTCATCACTGTTACGATCCTCAAACAGCACTCCCTTACCTCTCTCGATAAAAGTGTTTTGCTCAAACGTCGTCGGAATGCTGTAGTTCCGCGACCGCTTCAATTTCAACACTCTTTTACTCACAGGTTTTTCTGCTTTAACGGCCCTTTCCTCTATAATAAACTTAATGACACTCTCAATATATACCCATTAAACAAACAAGAATGCAAAAACAAACTGCTAGGTTTTCTGCTCACATGCGATTATCAGACTACCGAGGAACTTCTAAAAACTTTAAGTTAAGTAACTACTCTAGTAGAAGCATAGTTAACGCACGCGCACATACACCTACACACACGCCTACACATACACTTACACCTATACTCACACTTACACGTACACCTAAATACACAACACATACACAAGTAACAAATTGTATTAGAATGTGCTAAGTAATTTTACTTTATAGAATGTTTAATTTGAGAAACGTAACACTAATGTCCAACCTCTGTTATTATTGTTCAAGCTTTAGGAAGTATGTGCACTGTGACCTGAAATACAGGCTCAGCCTAGCTCAGGCACAGTTGTTCACCTTTTATTACTAATAATTGTTTTAATGCATTTATTTCTGTTCTAACGTTACACTTTTATATGAACAAATAAATATTTTATTATTATTATTATTATTAACTTGTATAATGTAAATTGTAATTGTAAATCTTATTATGACTCATTTTTTTCGATTTCTTTAAATTCCGATCATTGTAATGTGTATTTATTGGTCATAGAAAATAAATAAATAATAAATAAATTTGTGTAAAGTAAATGATTGAATATAATTTTGTTTAACTGTGACTGAATTGTATAAGTGTAAAATTTAAAAAGATTTGTTTCAATAATTATGTAATAATTGTTCCTAAAATATTAGCACGCCATGAGAAGTGGCAGACATGTCGTGACCCACTCATATTTAAGATCTTGTATGCATGTATTATCCTAATTCTGTATTACTGTACATGTTTGAGCTAATAAAATTTCTTATTCTTATTCTTATTCCCCTACAAACGCAACACCCCTAGGCCGCCTTCAAGGGGTAGTTGCAAAAATCCTTTATTATTTAGATTTAGGTTGGCATTCGTGCCTAGTTTCAATTTTTTTTTTTTTACTCTTAAATAGCTTGCGTTTGACCGCAATTCACTTGATCGTAAGTGATAATGCGGCCTAAGTTGGAACACGCTTGCCTAAGATGAACCGGTTCACTCGTGACTAGAAGATACCCAGATTATACTTATCAGGGAACAGAGAGGCGGGCAGGGAATTCCACAGTCTGGCAGTTCGCACAATAAATGTGGAGTCAAAGCGCTTGGTTCGTGACCGTGGAACTTCAACCATATAGCGGTGACGCTTCGCCGTATCCCTCCTCGTCCGATGATGGAACGGGGATGGGGGAATTATTACCCAAGAAATAAGATTTTTAGGACAAATATCCCTTTTTATCCCTTTAGAGGTTGAGTTTCCAACCTATATCATGGACCAGGTTTCAGACTAGCTAAAGTAGATTCGTCTTTCATGGGGTACTGTTTAAAGTGTTACAATAAAATACCTCCCCACATTGTTCAACTAAATGAGACAAAATTTAAGTCTTGTATTAAACGCACACTATGCAGCCGAGCATATTATAAATTGAGTGATTACATCACTGATAGAAATGCTTGACTGGAGGCTTGGCTGATGGTCTACCTCCACAGCCATAAGGGTTCATAGATTAATTGATTAGCATTTTTAACTATTTTTGGAGCTGCTGAAGATGTAGATCTACATTATCTTTGCATTGTATAAACTCAATGTGTTAGTGTTATATATTTTTCGTAGCACATACATGTGAGCACTATGTTCTTTAAAGCTACTATTTACGAGGTATACCTCTCATTGACTTGAATATGCCCTGGCGGTTGGGAGAGTCATGCTCACTTGAATGTCTCGCTGCCGGTGGCGCATGTGTTGGATCATTCGGTTCCCTTCAAAATGGTTAAGGTAAATGGTGCCGATCCAGGCGTCATGTTCGTGAACGTACGCCGTCAGTTGGGACTGGTCATCTCTTAGCTGCCTCGGTTATTTTAAATTTTGGTTTGAATTGTTATTATAACTATATTTTTTTCTAGACCTCTTTTAACATGCAAGACTTGTTACAATGTTCTCACATTGTACCCATAGATTCAACATGAATGATGTAACCTAAATTTGTAAAATATTACTGATTTTAAAAGAGTGTTCTAGGAGTTTCTTGCTCGTTCTTCAGAAACCTACTGTTTGGAACGAGCAACTAGCTTCAACTTTCTGACTGACTGACTCTGACAATTCAAAAGTAAATGGTTTATTAGAAATAAATGATTTTGAGTTTGAGTTTGATCATAAAAGGAAGCCATGTGCAAAATTTCACATTTTTTCTTCCAGTAGTTTCGATTTCCCATACAACAGTATTTCCAAACATAGTGTAAATTACAAAAAATATTTCACTGATATAAATCTACATTATTGTCAGTGCCCTAGACAATGTTTTATGGTCTATGGACTTCAACGTGGACGAAGTCAGGGGCAGAAGCTAGTAGAATACCAATTGAACTTTACACCATTTATAATAGAACTGAGATTTAGCAACTAAGCCGGTGTAACTTAGTAAGTAAGTAAGTTTATTTATTTGTCTAAACATGGTGTACATACATTGCATGCAAGATATTAAATATATAATGATTCTCATGTTCAGCCGCATAACGTGGCGTACAAACTGGTAGGACGAGATGGAGCACAAACCGTGACTACATTTATCAAAAATTACATTATGAAATTACCTATATTATAAAAATTATATTAAGTCATTGCAAATTTTAATTCCGTTTAAAATATAACAATACATTATAGAATATGGAGTTTAGTAGTAGTAGTAAAACACAATATTAAAAGAACATCATCATTTCAAAAACAAAGAAAATTGTCCTCTTTCATAAACTCTGAAATACTATAATATGTTCTTTTAGTTAATAAAGTCCTTAACTTGCATTTAAGAGCAGATATAGTCAATGTTCTCCACGATTTGGGCAATTTATTAAATATGGTAGGAGCCATGCAAAAGATGCTCTTACGCATAAGAGTTGTTTTAGCGCCGTGAACACAGAGTTTGGAATTATCACGTCTTTTCCTTGGGACAACATCAGACAAACGTTGAAATAAATTAGGATGAGTTTTAATGAACATTATGGCTTCTAAAATGTATAATGAGGGCAATGTCAATATGTTATTTTCCTTAAAATAATATTTACAGCTATCTGTTGTTTGCAGTCTAAACATTGATCTAATGCATCTTTTCTGGGCCCGAAACGCAATTTCAGTGTCTGTGCTATTTCCCCAAAAAATGACCAGACTTAGTCACCAGATACACGGAACTACCAAATAAGCTAAGTTGGAAGCAAGAGGCTGATTGCATCGCTTACTTTGTCCACAGAAACAATGTCTTTTGAGAACATGTCCAGTGAGGAGGTGGACGCTCTGCCCGACAGGATCGCGGACACCTTCTCAGGGATGAACATCCTCATCACAGGAGGTACAGGATTCTTGGGGAAGGTGCTGGTGGAGAAACTACTTCGGTAAATATGTCAAAGTATTATTAATTTAGTGAAGACTTAAGCTATTTATGCTACAAAGCAACGTTACTGTGTTGCCTAGTTACAGGTACATGAGACACCTCGCGCCAAAGATACTCCTGGTGTTACGAATGACTAAGCAGTGGTGCAAAGTAGCGAATGACGTTGAACCAATGACTTTTGAAATAGACGTAAGGGCCTAGACAAGTGACAAACGCTCCGTATCGAATCGATTTCGAAAATTGATAACGCTTTCTTTTCTACAGGGTCCAAGCGTACGCTAAGTTGTCGATCGAAAGATTCGATATATCAGCGATTTTGATTGTCAAGAACGCTATTTATCTACGCATTTGTCCCATACAAATGCGTAGATAAATAGATAGGACGATAGGACAAGATAAAGTAATCAAACGTGCCATTCCTTTTCATTATCGTTTTGTTACGCGATTTGACATTGTCTAGCACTTAGCGATCGAAAGCAATAGATCACGTGACATTGCGAAAGCTTATGTCAATACCCATACATTTCGAATTTATCTAATTTCGTTATGGTTGGTAAAAATGTGACTTTGTCTAGGACCCATGTTTTAGAGTGGAGTACGCGAATCGGCTACCGTTTATTTATTTATTTTATTCACGAAAAGTTATACAAAAAGATACACATTATCTTCTGCCAAACTGCTGTGCAGTTTGTCGGCAGTGTTCTCGTGAATACAGTATTGCGATATCCACGAGAGCTGGAGCGACGAACTTCGTAGGGTGACTGGTAGAGAGCTATGCAGAATCGAGATGAATCACGTACGTTTGGCGAGACTGATATCCAGTAGTGGACTGCCGTAGGCTGATGATGAGGCCATGTGGTGACCCACTTACCTCCACTACTTGTTATTTTTGATTATCCAGGTGCTCTTCTCTTTCAGGAAATGTCCGGACATCGGTAAGATATATCTGTTTGTGAGGACAAAGAAGGGGAAGAATCCAAAACAGAGACTGGAAGAGATCTTCAACGGAGCAGTGAGTTACATTATGAATATCAAAATTCTGTTTAAATCTCATAATTTACGGTATTTACAAATCATTAAAGTCAAAGTCAAAGCCAAATCATTTGTTTCAATTAGACCATTATAAGGCACTTTTTAACGTCAAATGAGAAAAAAAAAAAATGATTCTAGGTGCCCATTCCAAAAGGTAGTTTTGTATGGAGAAGAATGGGCAAGAAACTCCATACTTACTCTTTTAAAAACGATGTTAACCATATTTGCATTTACAGGAATTATATAATTATACGTGAATACGATGTACCTTACATAAAAACACTAGGTATTTGAAAGTGTGTACAAAGTATCACAGATTAAGGAATGACAGACTAAGTTATATGTACATAGATACACAGTGTTCACATATTATTACAAATGTTGAAACAGTAGACGACCACTCCTTATACTGGGTGGCGCAAAAGTAAAGACCCTATTTGGTTCAGCTATAACATTTTTTCTAAATTAGAAAACTAGATTTAGATTTTTTTAAATGTATATTTGTGCCATTAAATTTCGTACCATTAGGATTTAAAGATGATGTCTTTTAAATGGTGACCTCCAGAGTTGATACACATTTGAGCCCTATTTATGACATTTTGCATAACTTGCCGTAACACTTCCTGCGAT